>OY756933.1:0-300207 GCA_963580335.1 Leptographium flavum | reverse complement strand
TGCTGACTTCCTTCATTTTCTCGACAACCACGGACTCGGATACAATCTGAATCCAGGCCACCCGACCCACGCCCGGGGACATGTTCTGGACCTGGTCTTCACGAACATACCGGAGGCCACATCCACCGTGGAAACGTACCTGCACACCACGGCGGACCATGAGACCGTCAGCACCCTCTTCCCACTCTCTCGCACCCCTCCCCCACCCGCCCGCCGCTACAGGTTGGACTCCGAGAAGATCCCATCCCTCTTAGCTGCCTTCCCCCACGACTCGCTCCCTGCGGTGGATGCCGACCCAGACACCATCGAACACTGCGCGTGCATCCTCGTCAAGGCCATCCAGGTGGCCATGGCTAACTCCCTGGACCGCAGCCGCCCCTGCCCGCACCACAACTCACTGTGGTGGAACGAAGCCTGTGCCCAGGCTGCGCAGAACTATCGCCGGGCCAGGCAGCAAGGACAAGCAGAGGCCGAGCGCAACATCTTCCGGGCAGCGGTCCGCTCTGCCAAGAAAAAGTTCTGGGCCAACACCGTCTCAGAGGCCTCCAATTCCCAGGACCTGTTCCGAGTCACCAAATGGCACGCGAAGGAAAGCAATATCAAAACCCCTGCTATTCAATGGGGCGACCGCACGGCGTCTACGGATGCTGAGAAAGCTACCCTCCTTCACGATGCAAGACTCATCCACCCTCAGCGGAATGCCGCTCCGGCCCCCCCAGAACTGAGCCCTTACGCGCAGACACTCCCGGACTGGGGCCCCCTCTCCCTTGAGGAAGTCACCGCCTGCACGATCGGCGTCAAGAGCACCACCCCGGGGACAGACGAGATATCGGTAAAAATCCTTCGCGCGCTGTGGCCGCAAATCGGAAGTTACACCACGGACCTGTTCCAGGCCTGTCTAACGACTGGCTACCATCCGACAGCCTTCAAAGTGGCAGAGGTCATCATGATTCCCAAACCCAACAAGAGGGACCTCACCACCCCCAGCGCATACCGGCCCATCTCCTTGCTCCCGTGCCTAGGCAAAGGCCTAGAAAGGATCATTGCGCGCCGCCTAGCACACACCGCCATCGCCTGCCGTATTTTGCACAGCCAACAATTCGGGGCACTCCCAAAGAGATCCTCCACCGATCTCATGACATGCATCATCCATGACATTGAGGAATGCTGGGCCCACAATCGCGTGGCGACGCTCCTAGCCGTGGATGTTGAAGGAGCATTCGATGCGGTCTCTCCACGAGGCCTACACTCTCGACTGGCATCGCAAGGCTGGCCCCCGGGCGTCCTCCGCTGGGTGACCTCCTTCACGAACAACAGGAGCTGCTGCGTCCGGGTCAACAACTACACCTCCCCGACGTCCCCCCTAGAAAGCGGACTGCCGCAAGGCTCCCCGGTCTCCCCGATCCTGTTCATGCTGTTTCTTGCCCCGTTAGTAGATGAACTCGCATCTCCGGATATTCAGCCGTTTGGCTACGCAGACGACATCTCCCTACTGCACACGGGCAGGACACTCGAAGACACGGCTAGCCTGGCGCAGTCCTCCTTGACAAAGGTCCTGGCATGGGGCGCGGCTAACGGGGTCTCCTTCTCTAGGGACAAGATGGAACTCCTCCACCTGTCGCGGGCTAGGAACCCCCCTCAGCCCCCTATACAGGTCGGCCCCACAGATTCCCTGCTCCCCCAACCCGCCGTCAAACTCCTCGGGGTGTGGCTAGACCAAACTCTCTCGAGCAAGAAGCACGTACAACACTGGACAGCCAAGGCGGCCAGGGTGGCCTCCCACCTCAGGCACCTCAGCAACACCCACCGAGGCCTTCCAGTCCGCGCGAGCAGACAAGCCATCCTAGCTTGCGTGCTCCCGGTTGCCCTTTTCGGCGCCGAGGCTTATTACCCCGGCAAGTCATACCGAAGGGGCCCCGCGGAAGTGAGTACGAGATTCATTGGCTTGGCTCGACAGATCGACAAAACCATTCGGAAGGCCATGCTAGCTGTCCTCCCCGCATGGTCCACCACCCCGACTGCAGCCCTCCACCGGGAGGCCCACATCCCGCCTGCGGAGATCCTGCTCGAGTCCCTGCGAAGAAGGCACGCCGCCCGCATTCTGTCGCTTGACGAATACCACCCCCTACGGATCCGTGCCGACCGATGCAGGGACTCCCAACGAACAAGACTGGGCAGGACCGCAGCACTGGCTCCTGAACTCCCCCCCCCCTTACTATCTCCCCCCACGTACGATACATGGGCGCCCAAGAGCAAAGACCCCGCCGCAGTAACCGAGGCGATCAGAGCCATTCGAGACATCCCCCGAATGGACCTGGTCGTCTACTCTGACGGATCCAAGCTCGAAGATGGAAGGACGGGATTCGGATATGTCGGATACCAGGCGGGACTGACGGTGTGCCAAGGTAAGGGCGGTTTGGGATCCCAATACGAGGTCTACGACGCGGAGATCATCGGCGCCCTGGAGGGTCTCCGGGCAGCAGTCAACTCAGTTGGCTCCCACCTGGCCAAAGACGTCTACATCCTCTTAGACAACCAAGAGGCGACTCGCCGCCTCCTCGACCTGACACCGACGGAAACTAGCCAGGCCGACATACTAGAGTTCAGGCACCTCGCGGGGACATGGCCCTCCCGTCCCCATCGCCTCCTACGGTCGGCCCCAGGCAAGGTACACGTCATGTGGATTCCTGGGCATTCCAAGATCGCAGGAAACGAGGAGGCCGACCGCCTAGCCAAAGAAGGGGCCACCCTCCCCCTTGCCCCGACAAGACCGGCCGCCTCTCTGGCGCACGTCAAGAACGCGGTCAAACCCTGGAGACAACAGGCATTTCACGCTTGGTGGGCCTCTCATGCCCCTACCAGCTATGCTGACCTGGCCATTCCCCTGGCCAAAAAAGTCCCCCCAGAACTGGGGTTCTCTAGGAAAACTCTTGGCTGGCTCCTCGCTGCCCGCACGGGCCACGGGGACTTCAAGGCCTATCACGAACGGTTCAAGCACGAGGATGCGGAACTACAGTGCAAGTGCAAAAGGGACAAGTCCCCAATCCACTTCTTCTACTGCACAGTTGCCAGACGCAAAACCAAGGTCCTGCAGTCTGGATTTCCGAGGCTCACCATCCAGGACGTCCTAGGTACGGAAAAGGGCAGCAAACTGTTTGGAGACTTCGTCCAGGAGTCACGCTTCTTCCAGGACATCTGCCCCCATAACCGGTACCCGGGACTGTAACCGCCCTCTCACAGGGCAGGTAGAAGCGTCAGACAAGACGCGGAAACCGTAAAACTGCTCTTTCCTGCTCCTTTTCTCCTCTCGCTTCCCCTCTCTCCTCTTCATGTACATAGAAACTGCCAGCCTGGGCATCAAGGCGCCCAAGGGCGCCAGATCTGCCGCATGGCGCTTGGCACGTCTGAGACCCCCCAGCGGGTATGGGTCACGTGGGAAAGCACGGACCCCAACTGACGCAAAAGCAATAACGTAACGTAACCTGGGCCATTGGCCTCCGTATCACACCGTTGTCGCGACCGCCTCCGTGTCGGCCGGCGTGTCTGCTGGTCAGCACGCGTCGCGGCGGTCACCGCCCCCCCTCGGCACCCACCAAACGTGTAGTCGGCCCGCGTCCAGGCGTGCATCTTGGCCCGGCGGAACTCGTCAAAGTCCCACGGTCGCCGCTCGAGCGCGGCCGCGTCGCGAAAGACGTACACCTGTGCGCTGACCGACGCCTCCTCGCCATCGACGCGCACCTGCACCGTCACGCGGTCGTACTCGCTGCCCTCGAACACGTCGAGGTGGTGCACGTTGGCCGCCGTCAGCCCGCCGACGAGCATGCCGCGCACCGTGCTGCCGGGCTCGGCCACAATGCCGGGGTAATCTTCCCGGAGGACACGGTGGCGGCAGTAGCCGTCGAGCACGGCCGGCCGGAAGGGGTGTTCGCGCGCGAGGGCGGCGGGGGGCGGGTTGGTGCGGTAGCAGACAGTGAAGAAGACCTCGGGGGCCATCTAGGGAGTCGACGTGAGCGGTCTGTGCGGTTGTCTGCCGCTCGTGGGGCCCATTGGCCCATGGCCTGCCAAAGGACTCACCAGAGTGCCTGCGTTGTCAGAAGCCATACCTACACGGACAGATCCAGGACGTACAACGCACCGTAAAAGAAGCCGTAGGTGGCGGCTGGCTCGGGGGTTGAGGAGGCCATGGCCGAGGCAAATGGGGGATGAGCAAGGTAATCAGGACAAGCAATGGCAGACGCTGGACAAACGCAGGACAAACGCATCCCAACCGTGTTGGCCCGATGAGGCGCGGCGATAAGGGAGCGATAAGCGGGGCCGATGGACGGGGCACTTTATTCAGAAAAAAGATTTAGTGGCATCGATTGTTTTCTCCGTTTTGGGCATTTTGCTGCGATGACTGCCGTCCTGGTTCGCTTCCACTGCGCTCCCGCACGGTAGACGTCAGACGCTAGACGCTAGACAGTAAACGGTAGACGGGCAAGATGGCCCCCTCGGAAGATCTCGTGGACGAGATCGAGGCCATCAACGCCATCTACGGCGACGGCACGCTCGTGTTGACCGGCGACGACGGACGGGGCGGACGGGGCGCGGCGGACGGTGTGTCTGCGCTCGGCGGCGCGACGGCCATTCTGGCCCTGCCGTCATCGGCTTCTGACGTGGCTGATGCCGACGATCTGACCGCGGCTGCCCGCCGCCTCCGGCTGCGGCTCTGGTTTCCTGCCGACTACCCGGCCTGCCCCGAGGGCCCGGCCGTGCTGGGCGTGCAGAGCGCCGGCGACAGTGGCCGACGCCAGCGGCCGGGGGCAGCGGCCGACGACGCGGCGCGGTTCGGAGACGCCCTCGCGTCCGTCTTTCAGGACGGACAGGTGTGCGTGTTTGACGCCGTGGATGCGTTTATGCAGGGAATCGAGGAGGAGGAGGAAGGGGAAGAAGGAGAAAACCACGGCAACGACGACGACGACTACGATTCCGTCGAGGGCCGTCCCCGGCAGCGGCCGCCCACGCCAGAGCTGCCGCCGCATCTGCTCGACCCGCCGCCGCCGTGGACGGTATCGGAGCCGATGGAGGAGCTGCGGAGCGTGTTTGTGGCGCGCTGTGCGCCCGTGACGTCGCCGGCGCAAGCATATGCCTTTCTGCAGCACCTGCTGGCGACCGACCGGCGCGTGCGCGGCGCGACGCACAACATGACGGCGTGGCGGATCCGGGACGAGGCGGCAGCGGCAGCGGCAGACGGCGGTAAGCGCGCGGCGGTGACGTTCCAGGACTGCGACGACGACGGCGAGACGGCGGCGGGCGGGCGGCTGCTGCACCTGATGCAGCTGATGGACCTCTGGAACGTCATGGTGGTGGTGACGCGGTGGTACGGCGGGCACAAGCTGGGTCCGCGGCGGTTTGCGCTAATCAACCAGGCGGCGCGGGACGCCTTTGTGCGGGCCGGCCTGGTGCCCGAGGTCAAGAAGAAGCAAAAGTAGCGGCGTGCAACGGGGTGCGACAGTGGTGCGGCCGGCGTGCGACTCGGCGTCGTGTGTGCGGCCGGCGGACAGGCGAGACCAACGGCAGCACTAGACCTTTCGAAACAAACACCCTCGACCACCCTGTCTCTCGTCTTGTGCTCGTGTGTGTGTGCGCGACTACAAGACTCGACGCCCGTAACTGCTAAAGCCCCCCCCTCCCGGCGTTCTGCCACCCAACGCCTGCACCGCACCGCACCGCACGCTATGAGTACGCCCATCCCCTCCATGTGCTGGACCGACGAGGAGGCCCGCTACCTCCGCGCCCTCTTCCGCTGGCAGGACGGCCTGTCGCCGGACAGGGCGGGCGAGACGTCGCCGCCGATAGGTAGCCCGCTACGCGTGCTGTTGACGGGTCCGCGCGGCGGCGGCAAGACGGCATTGGTCACGCGCGTGCGTGGGAACGGCCGGGAGAAGAAAGACACGCACGCTGACAGCCCGCCAGTTCTGCACCGACACATTCGAACCGGACGCGCGCTTCCACCACGGCAGCCGACACGTCATCGACCTCGACGGTCTGCCGCACATGCTTGACATTCTCGAGCTGCCGCTAGACGACGAGCGTGACGGAGACGACAACTTCGCCGCGCTTGAACACGCGCGCGCCATCACCGACGCCACCGTCGTGGTCTACGATACGGCCGTGGCTGACTCCCGTCGCGTGGCGCAGCGCCTTTACACGCTGCTCCTAGACGCCGACGACGGCCCCGTCCTCTTGGTGGCCGCCAAGAGCGATCTGGTCGAGGGGGATCCTGATGGTCCTGCCGGGACCATCGCAGCTAGCGCCAAGACGGGCGACCATGTGACAGACGTGTTTGTCCGTGTCGGCCGTGCAATTCTGCAGCGACAGCGCGCCAGCCACATCGAGGCCACGTCGACGGTCGTGGCCGCCGTCGCAGCACCCCCCACTGCAAGACTGCACATGAAGCGCCAAAATGCGTCGCTGCTAGGGCGCATGGGCGTTTTGCGGGCGCTCGGGCTGTTTTGGCGGCTAAAAGACCTAGACAGGTGCTAAACCCCCAAACTCGACCGCCCCCGTTGTCCGGCGGCACCACTTGTTGATTGGAATCCAATAATGCTACGGACTTTCCAGCCACTGTCTGCTGTGTAAAATACTGCCTCTGAATCCATCTTAAGTATCCCTCCTTACACACATCATCCGGCTTTGCATATGCTTATCCCAGCGTGTGTCACCGGCGTCAACGACCCTGTCGATCGCCCCATAATTGGATCATCTCCAGGAGGAAGCAAGCGGGGTCTATGCCCAAAGTACCCACGCTGCCAGGATGGCTGTCAAAATCAGCGTCTGCGGCGCCATGGGCAAAAAGTGTTCCGATCCTGATTCCACCATCGTCCCATTCCCACAACACGTGCCGTTGTACTGGACGCCGTTCATCTTGGCTGCCACCCGGAAGACGGATCCGGCCGGCGCGCCGTGGTTGTAGTAGTCGACGTTGAGCACCGTCGGCGGCCGGTCCCAGTCCTGTCGACACCGCTCCGCCGTCTCGCCCAGGCTGAATGCCCCGACCGCTGCGTTGGTCTGGTTGGCAATCGAGACGGCCGGGATCATAAAGGTCTGGCCCGCCAATGACACCTCGACGTTGATGTTGTGATTCAGCATGTACAGCATGCCGCGAGCGTCTCCGCCGTCAATGTCGGGCGGCCGCTGGACGTTGCACGGTAGGCCCGAGCCGATCAGCGGGTCAAAGGGCGTCTCCCACATGTAGCCAAACTCGTCCAGCAGCCACGGATAGGCGTCCTCATCCGCCTTGTAGTCCAACAGCATCACCACCCGCTTGCCCCGGTCAATCATCTCCCCCAGCGTCGGCCATTGCTAGAGACCCATGGACGCGGTCGGCGGGACATAGGCAAAGTCCACGAGGCCGGTCGACACAATGTACGGCGCATACATTTCGGGGCGCGAGTAGTTGCCGTTTCCGAGAAGGATCGTCACGACTTCATTGGGATGACTCGCCACCCATTTGTGCACCTGCCCGAGCCACTCCGTGATGGGGCCTGCGTCCAGGAGGTCGCACGTCGTGTGGCAAAAGTGTGGCGCCGTGTCGTTGTGCGCCCAGTGCATCTGTCCCTGCAGGAAGCGGACCCCGTCGTCGAGCTGCTGGTGCACGTCGAGCTCCTGGTTGGCCGCCAGGCTGTTGGGCTGCACAAACACGGAGTTGTGCGTGCCCACCATTGTGACCTCGCTGAAGCGGCGATCGCAAAGCTCCGCATAACCGTTGCAGAGCATCGGCATCTCGTCCTCCTGGAACGGGCTCTGTTCTGGATCTCTGCTGGAAACCAGACGATGGCCAAGCAGACTCACTGCAGAGGAAAGCGACTCCCACATTTGAGAGATTGAATGGTGGCCGCGAATGGCCTTGTCGAGGCTGAGGGCGGTGGCGCCCGGAAGGGCCAAGCACAGGAGAGGCAGTGAAGCCGAAAGATACATATTGACGGATACTGAGTGTGTTGTAAGGATGATGTGTTGTCTGAGTGTGGAAAGTCTAGGAAGCGAGAAGCAATTGGCGGATGTCGCGAGCATGAGACAGGTACGGAAGGCCCAATCAGTAAGGCTTTTGGAAGGAACGATTGCTCGGATTCATTTTGCCATCATTCGAACAAAGCTGAATGCAGGCGCGATTGTCCTCTTGCCTCGGTAAGACCAATCGAAAAAGCCATAGTGCCTTTATTTATCTAAACCTCACTCACGACATCACCATCTTCGCCGGCATTCCCCCCGAGTATTATTATTGTATCTTTTGCCACGACGAGAAGACCACCTACGACTTGCGCGACGATGCAACAACCAGCAGCCGACATTGGATGCTTGCTGCCCCCCACTGCAGACACCTTGGCCGGCAAAGATGGAAGCACAAGCCCACGCCTTGAGGCGCCAGAAGCGGCGGGCGCAGGTACTGGTCCTGTTCCTCCGCGACAGATGCACTACCAGGCGTCGTCTGTGTACTCCCTCCACCGCGATTCTGAGATTGGATATCCCGGCCGCTACCTTTCTCCTGTCGCAAATCATGCGGCCGCCGGACGACGAAGTATAGCCATTGAACCATCGTTGGGCGAGCTCGTCCGGGTCGAACGGTCCGACACCGAGGCCAAGACCGAGTACACCCGCCGAGACCTTTTGCGGTCGACGAAGCCACGCCACATTGTCGTCGCCACGACGTGTCTGCTCTACCTGTTGGCCACAGCGCTCAATCTGACGGTAGGCCGCCTGGATACAATATCTCTCGGTGCTCTGCTGACACGGGCAGATCCAGTTTGGAAGCACGAGCATGGCACCCATGTCCAGCAACATCTTCCTCTTCCAGCTCGACTTGTCCTCCGTCATCCCCCCGACCCAAGACAACACCCACCTGATCAACTCCATCGCCCGCAGCATCGGCCTGCACGATTTTTACCGCGTCGGCCTCTGGAGCTTTTGCGATGGATACTTTGATACGGGGGTGACCAGCTGCACGCGGCCGCGCATCTTTTTCTGGTTCAACCCCCAGCAGGTCTTTCTGAACGCGCTGCTCCAGCGCTCCCGGATCGACCTGCCGTCCGCTGCCGTGGCCATGCTCCGCGTCCTCCGCGTCACCTCTGGCGTCATGTTTGGCACGCTCTTTGTCGGCACGCTGCTCGACGTCCTCCTGCTCCTCGGCACGCCTGTCGTCCTCCTCTCGCGCTGGTGGAGTCTGCCGGTCGCCACGGTCGCCGCACTGGCGACATTGTGCAGCTTTATCGGCGCATCGACGGCCACGGGCGTCGCTGTGGCCATCCGCGTCGGCCTGTCCTTTCAAAGCGAGGTCAACATTGGAAACCGCGTCGGCGTGGCGGCGATTGTGCTGGCGTGGGTGTCGGCGGTCCTCAGTCTGGTCGCCCTCGTTCTGCAGAGCTACATGGGCTACAACGGTGTCGCCTCCTTCCGCGACATCAAGACCGGCCGAGCACCGCTACTCCCGGAAAAGACGGAAACGACAGGCGAGAGCGACGCGAGCGGCCCTAGTCGGTTCGCTGCTTGGTCGGTGGTTGTCTGGACGGCGGTCGGCAGCAGGTGGAACCGTGCCTGGGCCAGGTCAAGGGAGCACATGGACAATGCCGTGCAGTGGTTTTGTGTGTGGTAAACAGTATTATTCCAGCAGTATTATGCGTATACTTATGATAATCCCCAAACATGTACGTCGTATATTCGATGCATCTCCCGAGCAGACGCCGAGTCCCCTCAGCGTCCCGTAAACTTGTACTCGGCCCAGCGCGCGGGGATGTAGGCGACAAAGGTAAAGATGAGGGCCAGCTCGTTGCCAATGTCGCCGCCGTCCTCGCCGATGAGGCGTGCCAGCACGCCGACGTACCACGTCTCGCTCATGCCGACGACGCAGCCGGCGATGCCGGCGCCAAAGGCGAGGCCGCCAGCGTAGCCGACGGGCATGCGGCTTGGCTGGTCCCAGGCCTCGAGGTCGTACTGGTCGTAGCCGTGGGTGAAGCCGCGGCGGAAGAGGTAGTGCTCGACAAACAGAATGACGAAAAAGGACGTGTTCCAGTAGCCGAGCAGCGACAGGAAATTCTCCAAAAAGGTGAGCAGCTTGTCGCGGCCGACGAGCGAGAGCAGGATGACGGCGACAAACATGAGGCAGGTCCAGATGAAGCGCGGCACCTGGTTCAGAGGGCGCGCAAACTGCTGGATCGACAGGCCGGCGCTGTAGAGCGCGACGGCATTCATGGCGATGCCCGAGAGGGCGAGCAGGACAAGCAGAAACTTGGCAAAGCCGACGGGGTGGATCATGGTCTGGATGAGGAAGCCGACGCTGTCGTCGTAGGCGGCCGACCAGTCGTCGCGGTGGGGCAGTGCCGAGCCGACGACGGCGCCGAGGCACATGCCGAAGCAGGTCGGCAGGCAGATGCCGGCGGTGGTGAGCAAAAAGACCTTGACCTTGGACGTGTGGACGGGGAACTCGACGTAGTAGTCGGCGACAATGGAGCACCACGAGGCGGACGAGCCGTAGATGGCGGCAAAGAGGGTGAGCGCATTGCCCGAGAGCGTGGCGCCGGTCAGGGCCGTCTTGGTGGCGACGTCGGCGGCCCCGGCCGTCTCGCCGTACATGACGAGAAAGACGACGAGCAGGACGAGGCCGGCAATCTTCTCGTAGGAAAAGACGGCGCGCAGGCCGACAAAGGAAATGGCAAAGCCGAGGACGGCGGCGATCACGACGCCGAGCGCGGAGCTGACGCGGCCGTCGGACACGGCCGAGAGCGCAATGCCGCCGGTGATGCAGCCGACAGAGGACCAGCCAACCTGCTCGACGACGTTGAGGGCCGCAATGAGCTTGGACGGCCACCAGCCGAGCGAGTAGCGCGAGATGGAGACCTGGCGCAGGCCCATGCCAGGCCCCATGGTAGCGCACCAGCCAGTCACGGCGCTGCCGAGGACGGTCGCGAAGATGATGATGGCCAGGGACCGGCTGAGGTCGAGGCCGAGCTCCCAGCCAAGAAAGCCGGTGGTGAAGCAGCTGAGGTTGAGCGTGGTGCTCATCCAGAGCATGAACATGACGGCCTGGTTGGACCAGCGGGCGTACGTCGGATCGCGGTCTTCGGGCCGGCGCCGGGCAATGGCATCGGACTCGACGCCGATGAGGCGGTCGAGGGCAGCCTCGTACGACCGGACGCGGGCGAGACCGGCGACGAAGCAGTTGCGTGAGGTGGTTGGAGAGGCTCCGGGGCCGGCGGCATCGACATCGGCCGCGACAATGGCCTCGAAGCCAATCTTCTTTTCTTCCTCGACAGTGCTCATGGTGGGCGAGGGGGGGAGAAGAAAAGAAAGAGAGGAGAGAATAGAAAAAAGAGAAGAGTTACGACGGCAAATAGAGCAGCAATGAAACGGCAGAAAACGTAAGCGAAAAGAAAAACGCAGTGGCGTGGCCCCGAAATGGCCCTGGACTGAGTTGAGAGATTGAAAAATCAACAAATCACTAACAACCAACAATCGACCATTGGCAATCGACAATGACAAAAATGGAGAGAGTAGAGGGCCGAGCCGTATCCGGGCAGCCTCTTATCTGGGCCGACCAGACACCACCGTAGGATGCAGATATGAACAGCTCCGGAGCAGTGCGTCAAAGTCGAGAGGTCGTGACATGTCGTTCTACAGTCTTTTTCCATTTGGCATGTTGCATCAGCGGGGCAGGTGCAAAGTTTTAGGCCGATAAATTTCCCCATTAGGCAGTTGCCTTGCCTACACGGTGCGGAGCTTATCTGCCGGACGGAGCATCGCAAGAGCAGAACAATGCAGCATGTAAAGGCGCTCCTTCCTGTTTGGGCGGTCAGATTAGACTCCCAGCACTCTTTTGCGACTGTTGACGACTGCTGATCTTGATGATCTTCTTTCCTTGTCCAGCCAAAGACGTGGCACAACACCTTGCTGGTGACGATTCGTCGGGGTGGAGTTCCATCTGGCGACACGTAACCCAATACAACAACAATTGAATGCTCCAATAAAGAGTCTCACCCTCGTTTTTTCGAACTTTTAACTTTGAATTGATCTCTGAAACCTCCGAAATCTGTCACCTCGGCCGAGCCCAAAATTACTCTACGGTCTACCTTTAGAACAGATGGAACAAGTGACTCATCAACGTCGCAGGACGATGTTTGGGACCACATACGCCAACATACGCCCACATACCCCCCAACGATTCATCCTCGCCTTACGGAGATGGGCTTGTCTTTACTTGTCCTCACGATCACGTGTCTACGTAAAACAACAACCGCCACACGTGACAGATATCAAACGCTGACATAATAAGCAATTACTGAAGACATAAGCGTATCGCGTCGAAAAGGGCACGACAGAATCTCGTGACAACGTGAAACCAAGCAAGAGAGCCTCTATCAGGCTATAGAGATAAAACAAGAACATCCCCTTTCTCTTGCAAAAGTCTGGCTTTCGTGCTAGCCACGGAGATCATGACGCACGGCCGCCGCACTATTACCCCGCACGGCAGCGCCGAGGCACAGCGCTGCCTAGCGCTAAGACTGCGAGAATAAGGTTCCTAGGACGGCGCGTCCACGGCACGACGACCACAACGTCAAACCGTTTGGACACTGCACCTCACCATGGACGACTGCCCGCCCATAGTCCTCTACCACTACCTCTACTCGCCCTTTGCGCGGCGCATCCAGTGGTACCTGCTGCTGCGGGGACTGCCCTACAGCGAATGTGTCCGTATTCCACGCTGCCGCGGCGGAAGCGCAAGCGCCTACTTACTGACTGCGCAGATCCAACCGCCCACCATGCCGCGGCCCGACCTCGTCCGCCTGGGCGTCCGCCATCGCCGCATCCCCGTTTTGGCCCTCGGGCGTGACGTGTTTGTTGACACGCGTCTCATGCTCCGCCAACTCGAACAGCTGTGTCCGGCCGTGCCCCGGCTGGCCGTGTCCGGCGCGGCCAGACGCCCCGAGACGGCCGCCCTCGAACGACTGCTCGACGTGTGGACCGTGGATAGCGGCCTGTTTGCGGCCGCCGGCACGCTCATCCCGCACAATCTGCCGCTCATGCGCGACCCGGCCTTTCAAAAGGACCGCGCCGACTTTTTCGGACGGCCGACCGCTTCGCCCGGCCCAAAAGCTTCTGCTGCCCTCCGCCGCGCCGAGGCCCTGGTCCACGTCCGCCACGCTGCCGAGCTGCTCGAGTCGACCCTGCTGGCCGACGGCCGCTCCTGGGTCCTGGACACGCCCACGCCCTCCCTCGCCGACATTGAGGCCGTCTGGCCCTTCCACTGGCTCACCAGCATGCCCGGCGCCCTCACAGATGCTGTCTCTCCAGCCCAGTTCCCTCTCCTGTTCGCCTGGATCGACCGCTTCCACAAGGCGGTGCGTGCCGCCCGCGCGGCGCAGACAGCGCCACCGCCAGCCCTCGATGGCGCGCAAGCGGCTGCCGCGGTGCTCGCTGCGCCCTATCTCGAGACCAACACGGCAGCAGAGACGTCGCTGATTGAAGCCGATCCCGTGGCCCAGGCTGTCGGCCTACACGCCGGACAGCGCGTCATGTTGCGACCCACGGATACAGGCACATCGGGACGGGATGTTGGGAAGCTGCTGCGGCTGACGGCCGACGAGGTGGTGCTGGAGCTGGAAGCAGACGGCGTCCCATCTGTGCGGCTGCACGCACCCCGCCATGGCTTCGTCGTGCGGCCAACAGAGAGCAATCAGGGCAAGGACACGGCGCGGTTGTGAGAGATTTTTGATGTATTCAATCAAAGCTACATTACATATGACAAAACGCTGCATGCACTACCACTCAACCCAGACAGGCCGGCTCTTGCCAGCCAACCGTCCAGCGCAACGGCCCGACAATGACCACGAGCAAACTAAACCCGGCAGCCAAACTGGCACCGCCGTAGACGTAGGCGTGGCGCCGCCTCAGGCCGTTGAGCTCCGTCATCCAGGTGCTCACCGTCGTGAGGCAGCCGCAGAAGCCGTCCATGACGCCCTGCAGCACCTGGCAGCCGACCGTGGTGGCAGCGATGCCGGTAGAGGCCGGGGCGTGCTGCAGGTCCCAAGACATGGCGAGAATGGCGCAGCCAATGCAATTGGCGGCAAAGGTGCCGACGGGAAAGGCCGCCGAGAGGCCGTTGAGGCGCAAGCTGAGACCGAAGCGCAACAACGTGCCGAGGGGCGCAAAGACGAGCGCAAAGAGGGCGTCGCTGCGCCAGTGGTCGTGGGGGGGCCAGATGGCCATGAAGACGGCACCCAGCCAGCAGCCAAAGCCGAGAAAGACGGCGAGGCCATCGACCACGGGCGGCAGGTGGCGGGAGAGTGCCGGCAGCGACCAGACCCAACGGACCGCCACGGCCATGTGGGCGCCGACCTTGAGCGCCGAGGCACACAGACCGACGGTCAGCAGCAGCACGGCCAGCAGGGCCATGACATCGTCGCCGCGGCTGCGGGGAACTGGATCGCCGAGCGAGTTGGCCATGGCCTCGAACGCGTCGAGAATAAAAGTCGAAAAGGACGTAAAGGAACCACAGAAACCAGTGGCCATGCCAATGTACAGCGGCACCGGCCGGCGTTTCCACGACGGAGCGGGAGGCGGAAGTGACTCGACCGGGGGAGTCGCCTCGGACTCCTTCTGGCCGTCGCTGCTGCTGTCGGCCGGGACCGACGACTCAGTCTTGTCGGCCTCGGTCGACATGTGCCGGTTGATGACAGGCGCCAGCTCGGCCAGGAAGCCCATGACGGCGGTGCCGGCAAAGTTGGACCACAGGACGCCAAAGGTGACGGGCGCGTTGCTGTAGTCGGTCAGCGCGTCGAGGCCGAGGCGGGCCAAGGTGCCCCAGAGGGAGAAGAAGACGAGGTGGGCGACGGTGTAGACCTCGGTGCGACGGACGGACACGCGACGGACGGCTCGCCGGGCCTGGTCACGCACACGATCGCGGACACGGCTCCGTTGCGAGCGTTGCTGCTCCTGTTCCTGCTCGATGCGCTCTTCGATGGTGATGTGGCGGTACAGCGATCCCTCCTCGGGGTTCTCGACCGGCAGCGGGCCTGCGAGTTCGTTGAGGTCGGCGAAGCGGTCGGGCGCATCATAGGCGATATTGCTGTCATCGGTGTTGTTGGCGCTGTCGTCGCCAGAGACAGGCACTGCCGTACCGCCAACAGGCCCGGCAGAGGCGACTTCGCTCAGGTGACTGTAAGCCGCGGGGGTGTCATAGACAGCCGTGTCCGCGTTCTGCGCTGGCGCCGGCCCTGGATGGACACCGTCGCCGACAGGCTGCATTTCCATCGAATCGGGTTGAAAAGAAATGGGTCCACATGGCCCTGTGATCTAAACTGTTGTGACGGAATGTGCAGCGATCAGACTTTTGAGGATGATTTGGGGGTTGCCGATTTAGCCGCTTAGCGCATTCCGGCTAAAACGGGATTTGCACGTGGGGATTTTACGCCTCCACCAATATGGATGCACTGTTGGCCGGATGAGCGATCGGCGGGCAAATCTCGCCGTTGTCTGTTGGCGAATATGCTGGGGCCTCTTTCGGCGGCGCAGCGTAATCCGGCGGTGGTTCGGCGACGGAAACGGCCATGGCGCTGGTGATGTGCTTGATGTCTTTGGACGTAGGCGAGGGCGAAACTCCGACGTCGACCTGGATGGTGTAAGTCTGCGAGAGGAAGCAGGACTTGAAGCTGGGCCGCGCATACCGGGGCACGCGGCAGTCGGAGGCCCAGGCAGCGGCGCACGACGCGGTGATGTTGAGGCGCTCCTTGCGCAGCGGGAAGACGCCATCGATGGACCAGAGCATCCACGAGACTTGGGGCGCATAGGCAACAGCCGAGCCGACACGGCCGCTGTTGTTGCGGTGCAGGGTGACGCGGACGCTGCGCAGGGTGGCGCCGTTGGCAGCGAGCATGTAGGATGGCGTGTGCAGAAAGATGCTGAGCGGGATGCCGTGGGGGCCAGGGGCGATGACGGCGGGCTGCGGCATAACGAGCTCGAGCGCCATGGCAGGGGAGTAGGGCGGCGGGCTGTCCGCTGGCTGCAGCAGAGCGGCCTTGCAGCTCTGCGGTGCGCATGGCAGCAGCGATGAGGCGCAGACGAGGCTGTGGCGGCCGCTGGCAGAGGAGGTGGACGGAGAGGTTTCGTTTGCACCAAGAGTCTCGCTTCTGTTGGCCGGCGGCGGCGGGTTAAAGGCGAGCTTCTGAGAGGCGTGTAAATGGCGGCGCCACGGCAGCTGCAAGGCGCCGTGCTTGGGGCGACGAGCGGTGGCGGCGAGCTGGTAGACGACGCGGGATTCGATGCGGACGACGGCGAGATCACCAGACGGCGGCAGGGTGCAGTCGGGGTCGAAGCGCCGGCCGTCGCAGCAGCCGGGGTCGACCGTGTCCGGGAAGGCGAGGCGGAAAGGCGCGTGCGAGAGGCCGTCGTCGACGCGTTTGGCGGCCACGGTGAGGGTGCGCTCAAACAGCATGTAAGTGTGTTCGCGGCGGCAGCCCGAGTCGGCGGTCTTGACGATGGCGTCCAGCGACACTTGCGGCACAATCGTGACGCGGATGGTGCCCTTGAAGACGAGCGTGACCTCGTGCTCCGTGGGCGCGGTTGTGTTGTTGGCGTCTTCCGTCAGATCGACATGGCCCCGGACAGTTTCGCCAGGGCCAAACGTGCGGCCGTTGAGCGGCTGGTCGACATGCAGAACAAGCTTCATCTCGAATGGTGGTGGAAGTTGGTCTGCGACGGCAGGGGGCGAGGAACAGGAAAGTGCCGCCATCTTTAAGCCACCCGTTTTAATTGCCTGACGTAAATTACACTGTGGTTGTACTCCGTGTTGCTTCACGGGCTGCGATGAGTGACTGGGCCAATCCCGATTTGGCCTTCCTTCGGCCTTTGCTTTCGGTCGGCCGGTCTTTGTGAATGTTTTAGGCGTGGCGGAGAAGAAGAGTGAGAAGGCGTATTATGGAGTCAGCGTCCTGGTCGCCGTCTGTTTTAAACCGGAATTCGCAAGGAAAAAACAAGACACCCGTGGCCAGATGGATCTCGTGTTTTGTATTCCTGCGCGGGAAATATGCCGCGCAGGGGCCTGTGTCTGTGTCGGTAGAACGACGCCGGCTGGAGCATATTGTGCCGTGGGCTGCCGCTGCCAGTGCGGAGTCAGTTTATGACGATTGCGATTGCTAGATTGGGCCGCCATACAAGCCCGAGACCTATTAGTCCGCCGGCGACTGCAGTTTCCAGGTTCCAGTTGTCAGTTCCCCAGCGTTCCTGCCGCCTTGTGGCTCTCGCTAGCTAGATCGAGAATAGATCGAGCTGGGGCGTCTCCTCACCCACGGCACCGTTTTTTCCGTCGAATGGCGGCCGCTGCTGCGAAGGAGGGCCCCATAGGAGCGAGCCTTATCACAGATGCGGACGTGTTGGGCTTTTGCACCCGACAATCTACTCTACGAGGACTCTAGCTGTTTCACGCTGCACGGGAATCTTTTGTCTGTTGTGCTCTGACATGATATATGCATTTATACTATACACCTTGCACTACAGCATTTTAGGGTCGGCATTTCTGCGGCTTTTGCGGCCCGGGATACGAGACAGGCGTTTGGTGGGGATGTTGGGGTGTTTGACAGCCGTGATTTGCCCGGTTTTGGTTCCTGGCGGTGTGCCGTTTGCGCCGAATCGTACCTGTGCCCTGTAACTGTCATGGAACAAACTCCCGTACGTCATGGGCGTCTGTTCCAAAGAAAACTGGGCAAGAAATCCTCTGAACATTCTTTGTAGATTCGTGTTCCCCATACAGTATCATTACTATTTGCACGGTATACACAGTATGCCGCTTCCCATCTGCTTATTCAGGCGGCTGTGGCGGATATTTCGGCAAGAGAGGAAAGAGCGACGTCGCGCGTTCATCCCACGCCTGCTCATTACAATGGCGGATGGGCGATTTCATTTCTAATTCGCTTCTATCGGGACAACCGTCAGAAACAGCTGTCCCGTCCCCTGTCTCGTCCAGCGCACGTCCAGCCGCCATGTCCGGTTCGCCAGACACGCCAGGCTCGCGTCGAAAGCGCGTCTTTCGAGCATGCGACCCGTGTCGAGCGAAAAAGTCCAAGGTGCGTTGTTGTAAGATACTCGTGCTGGTGTTGTGCTGTTCTGTGCTTTTGTGCTTGTGTGAATTTCTGTGAATTTGTGCTTGACTTGTCTGTGTCTGCATTGTCCATGCGTGCTTGTGCTAATTTCTGCCTCAGTGCGATGGCTCCCGTCCCGCCTGTGACCGCTGCATCGGTTACGGCTACCACTGCGTGTACTCCGTCTCGGACAAGAAGCGGCTTACCTACGGACACCGCGCAGAATTGTCTCAAGGCGTGACGGCCGGCGCTGGGCCGGCTGACTCGCTGCGCCGTCTCGTCGACGAATATGACTGTCTGGCAGCGGAGCTGGTAACGGGGCTGCCAGAGCCACACCGGACGGCGGCAGTAAGGCGGTTGGTGGAACTGCGGCAGGGCAGAAAGTCTATGGGTGCCCAAGGAGCACAAGGAACACAAGAGGCTTCAAGGGCTTTGCTGTCTCCTCGTGTCTCCTCCCCAACACCGTCCCGGCCGCGCGCTTCGACACAACCACCCTGTCGTCCCCGTCCCGAACGATACCTAGGCGAGGTCAGCGACGTCCGCTTCTTCCACCTCGTCGACAGCGCTCTGCAGGAACAGACTAGCTCTGGCGGCGATGGTGTGGGTACCGACATGGCTGCCGGTGGTCCCTTGCCGGTCTCCCCACTTGAACCCAGCGAGGTCCTCGACAGCTACGAGCAGGACGAGCCGGAGCCGCAACCGTCTCCAGCCGATGACACCACTGCGGCCGCCGAGCTGGACCATCTGCCGCCGCGCGACATCGCCGAGCGCTACCTGGATATTTATTTCACCACCATCCACATTGCCTATCCGTTTATCCCACGGGCGCTCTTTGTGCGCACCTACCACCGCTATCTGGCCGCCGGCCGGGCCAGCGTGGACAGCAGTTGGTTGGCCACTCTCTGTACGTGACCTGCTGTTCCTCTTTTCATCTTCTCCACTCACCTGCAGACGTTCTCTTTGCGATTGGCGCCTACTACGACGCCATCTCACGTGGCACCGGCGACACGGCGCACGAGCACTACTTCCGGCGCGCCCTCGTGCTGGCCGACGCCGAGACACCCGAGCGGTCCGTGGACCGCGTTTCTCTCCTGCTGGCCCAGTGCTTCTACTTGCTAGCGGCCTGTCGCACCGACAGGTGCTGGACCACTCTCGGCCTGGCCGTACGCGTGGCCCAGAGCATTGGACTGCATGTGGACGCCGATACGAGAGAACTCCCGCTCTCCTCCTCGCTCTCCTCGCCGGCGCCCCTCCTCCTCCGCACCGAGAGCCGCCGTCGCGTGTGGTACTCCATCTACGTGCTCGACCGTCTGCTGGCCCTCCAGCTCGGCCGCCCGCCCGCCATCCACGACGATGACTGCCACCTGCAGATGCCCTCGCGTCTCGGAGACGCCGACATGGGCTGGGAGGCGGCCGGCCCGGATGGGCTCTGGACGCCGCCTCCGATCACGCCGACGACACCCACCACTGGCGACTACTTTGTTGGCATGATTGCCCTCTCACGCATCATTGGCCATGTCCTGCGCGACCTCTACAGCCCCCCACGGGCCCGTGGCGGCGTGGCCAGCTGGCTGCCCAGCACGCGGGCCCTCGACGGCCAGCTGACCGCGTGGAAGCGCGCGCTGCCGCATGCTCTCCGGTTCGATCTAGGGCACACCTTTGAGACCAATCTAGCCTTTCGCCGCCAGCGCAACATGCTCGCCATCAAGTACCACCACCTGCGGGCGCTGATCCACCGGCCGTACCTGTGTCTGCCGCTGCTGCGGCGGATAGACGGACACGGCCGCACGGAGCAGCAGCACACAGCCGACCACCCTCCCGACCTCGACTGCTATGAACGCATCTGCATTGCCGAGGCGCAGGAAACGGCCCACCTGCTGCACAACGTGGCCGACAAGGAGAGCCTAGTGCACGACTTTCCATGGTGGCAGATGATTTCGTGTCTGATCTGCGCGAGCTCGATTCTGGTCGTGGCTAGCGTGTTTGCCTGTCCCGAACCCGACGGCCACACGGAGACGGAGACGAAGACGGGTCCGGCCATGTCCGTGGCAACCTCGTCGCCGGTCGACAGGACCGCTCTCGAAGACGACGCCGAGACGTGTCTGAAAGTGTTTGAGGCGCTGAGCGTCAACTCGGAGGGAGCGCGCATCGCCCGGGACATGATGCGACGGCTGCGCGCACGCGGACAGCGATGGAGGGAGTCGCATCGGTACGAGCGGTTGGCGCTGCCACTGCAACAGCAACAACCGCAGCCACACGTGCCGCCGCCGCCATCCCCAGCAACCCTCTACGCCCCCCTCCCCGACCTACACAGCCTGGCGGCAGCAGAGGCCCAGCCTCCCCTGTCCGCCGACGTGTCCCTGACCGAGGCGTTTTCCCTCGCCCAGGTCGCCGACGAGTGGCCCTCGGAGATTCTCGACTCCATGACCTGGTCCGCCCAGTTCTTTAGTGCCGCGGACGGATCCGTGCAAGGATTTACGGCGTAGCAGGCCGAGTAGGCGGTCCAAAGTATCGAGTACGTAGGATCAACCTTTTTTGGACTCGGCCTCGCCTCTTCGCCCCCATTCTGTTCGCTTGTAGGATCTAGCGGTACTGTACGAAGTAGTCCGTGCGCATGGATACACACTGTCCTTGTGCCTGTGATAGGCACCACCCCTGTCCATCCGAAACGACATCGAGTTTTCGACCTGTCCGGGCTGGTTTCACACCCCGACAGCGAAACCCTGCCATCCTGGGTATCCGAACGGTCGGATTCTGTAAAATACCATCTCGGCTTGGACACGACGCAGTGATGTACGCTTCCACCCTGTACAAAGTCAATAGACATGGCGTGCCAATAAGCGCCAACTATGTACAACTCTGTGCGGTATATACAAAAAAGAAGACCAAAAAAATGAAAAGGAGAAAAAGAGAAACAAAAGGGTCTCATTAGATCGTCATGCCCTGCCGTCTATCCCGTGGTGTTGCTGGCTGTAGGGAGAACCGCTCTCGCGCAGGCTGCCATCCACGGCTCGCTGCCCGCTGCTCGCCGCTGCTTGCCGCTCAAATGTATGTGCACGTCACCGAGTTGGTCGTCGACAGGCACGACGTCAGGACGCTGCCGCTCTGGCGCAGGTCGATGATGGTGGGGTTGGAGATGCCCGTCTGGACGCCCGACTGCACGACGCTGGCATCGGTAAAGGTGATGCTGCCAAAGTTGGCAAAGGGCACAAGCTCGCCGTTCTCCTCAAAGTCCTCGACGATCCACTCGGCGTTGGTCTCGCACAGCGCCGCGCTGGCCGACTCGGCCGAAAACGCGTGCACGACTGCCTGGCCCGTCGTCAGGTTGTCAATCTCGACGCTGCCCGAGGTCGTCGAGGTCGCCGTGGCCGTCAGCCGGATCACGTCGCCGGCATTGATGCCAAAGCCGGAAAAGGTGTAGGCGTAGTCGGGGTACCACTCATACCAGGCGTCAAACGAGATGGTGCTGCCCTCAATGTTGAGGTCAATGCCCGTCTGCAGGATCGCCGTCGAGCACGTGTCACCGTCGAGGCCGACCCACGCCGACGCAGCGTACTCGGTGGTCGACGAGCCGCCTGCCGGGATCGCCGGCGTCGGCACCGTGAACGTGCCGGTGACCTCGGTGTAGCCGGTGCCGACGAGCACGGCGCCCGACCAGTTGCTCGAGTAGGCCGTGTTGGAGACGTTCTTGCCACTGGGGCCGGTGCTCGAGATGCCAAAGTCCCCGGACTCGGTCTTGCCGCTGGTCCCGCTCATGGGGCGCGTCGTGCGGCTGCCGCCGCCGCGAGCGCGGCGCGACACGCGGGGCGTCCGGGGCACGAGTGTGACGGGGCTGGCGAACACAGCCTCGGCGGCCAGCAGGGCGGAAAAGGCAGCAGTGATAAACTTCATGGCGGCGGTGTTGCTGGTGTTGTTGGTCCGGTGATAATTGGAGGGTGTAAATGGAATTAACGATCAAAATGGGAATTAAGTATTGGTGTGAATAGGTGAGCCAGCAACGAGAGTGTATTGAACGAGAATGAAAATCAAGCCTGTTGAGCAGTCTGAAAGGAATGTCTGCTCGTATGAAAGACGAGCTGAGCGAAAGTGGTGGGTGCGTGAGCTGAAAGAGAGAACTGGAGAGAAGGGGGGGGGAGCAGGGCAAGAGGACGAGGCATGGTGCCGCCATATATACTTTGCCGAAACCAGCCCCGTGTTGCGGACTGAAGGCCGTGGGTCCCAGTAGTCTGAAGGAGCTTCCCCGGCTCCTCGACCCAGCCGAGTCACCCATGCTAACAAAGTTGTGCGCCGTTGGTGCAGTGTCGCCCAGGGACCAAACGGTGGCGCTCCGTGTGGCTCCCGGCAGGAGCGCTGATGGAGCTGGCTGTGCGTCTGGGCGCAGCAGGACAGGAGGGAAGCCGAGAGGAGCGAGGAACAGCCAGGGGACAACACGAAGTCAGAAGTGGACCTTCCCGAAAGAGATCGGGCGGAGGGCGCTGCAGCAAGGGTTTGAAACAAAGGCGGCGGTGTTAGGTGCTTGGACGGTGCTGCGCGGAGGGATGGGTAGAGGGAGATTGTCCAGGCGCTGAAGATCGCAGGACTGGACAGGCCGCAGCGTGCAGCAAGGAACCAACGTGCGCTGGAAATCCCCTAGCGTGGCAATGCGATGACTTTGCGCTCCGTCAATCTCCCTGGATACTCCCCTGGACACGCGGCAGCAACACGACGGGCGACAAGGCGTCGTGTTCGCGCCGGCATGCACTGGCTGGGCATGCACGACGCAGGGCGGCGGAGTGGCTGGCGTCTGCTGGCGTGTACTGGCGTGGCCGGCGTTTGTCGGCAGGCCGGCTTAGGCGTAGAAGCGTCGTCGAAACGTCGTGGCCCTGTCGATCCTGGCTAGATCGGGGTGCAGCAGCAGGCGTGGATCGGACGAAGCGGGACGAGGCCTTTCATTTCCACACAACAGCCGTCGGCGAATGAAGCAGCGACCGTTGCTTTGGGCGGTGGGGACGGCTGGGGCGAGACGCCGACTTGTTTGCGGTAGTGCTGGCCAGTGCTGGCTGGCGGGCGCTGTCCAGACTCGTCCTCCAGGCCCAGACAAGACACCAAGACGCTAGGAATCGGCCAATCGGCAGTTCGACGCCCAGAACAGAGGATCGGTCTTGGCCAATGCTTGACTTGGGAAGGCAGACAAAGACGCTAGATAGCCGCCAAAAGAAGACGAACGGACTTGGCTTCGGCTCTCTGGTAATTCTGCCGCGTATTCTTTCCAACAACTCTTTCCGTCCTCAGTGTTTGCGCGTGCTCGTCAGCCTGCGGTCCACAGCCCCAAGTGGACCTTCGAAGGAACACCGCCGGAATGCGTCTCCCACCACGCGGCCAAGACGTGTGGCTTTGTTTCAGACTCCCCTCCGTCTTACCCCTGAGATGCGTTTGCGCCCGTTTTGCACCCCACGGGATGATTTGTCAGGCTATTCTGGTCGTGGCTGGAGCAAAAGGATTATCAGTGCTTCGTCCAAATTAAGGAGCTTGTCGAGCGGATTCCCTGCCAATTGGAATAAGCATTATGCGCATTTTCGATGCAACCGTGGAATTTGTTTTCTGCTTTGTTTCAACGAACGGAGCCTGGACTGCATTGGGGAGCGCGACGCATGTTTATGCTCGACCGGCTGCCTCCGGTTGACAATGTCGCTGTTGATGTGCTTTCGTCAAGCAGATTGTGCAAATAGACAAAGATGCCGAAGGGGGTGTTTCAGACAAGTCCGGGGAAGGTGCGCTTTCGCGGCTGACAAAGCCAGGCATCACCAAAGCCCCCAGCAACATTCGTTCAATCGTAGCAGGACAGCATTATGAATCGTTTGCTTTCCGTAGCAGGTACCCTGATTTATATACATGGAAATCCCCCAGCCGTGCTCCCTCTGTGTTTTCCGTCTTCCTTCTTCGCCCGTCCCCTACAACTTGCTGCAGCAGCTGCTCTTCTCCTCAAACGCCAGCTTGCTCATCTTGTCCGTCGCGTCGTACACGCCGGCGCCCGCCAGCAGCTGGCTGGGCGTGCTGTTGAACGACGGCGGCACGTTCATGACCGGGTTGCTGCTGAAGAAGTGGCGCGGCCGCAGCAGCAGCGTGATGGGCTCGGCCGGCATGACGGGGAAGTCCTCGGGCGCGGGGAAGTGCGTGATGCCAAAGGTGTGCCATACGACAATGTCCGTGTTGGCCACGCTGGCGGAGCCGTCGCCGATCCACTCGGGCAGGCCGGCCGAGGGCGCGCCGCTCGTCTGGGGCACGTGGCGGCCGGCGGGCCACAGCTGGTCCTCGGCATAGGGCGTGACGTGCAGGTGGTGGCGGGCAAAGCCAGCGCGCTTCCAGACGAGCGAGCCCTCCTTGGGCAGCAGCCGGGGCGTCTCGCGGCTGACAATCTTGTACGACACCGGCTTGCCGCTGTGCGGGTTGAGGCTGCTCTCGTTGCAAATGTCCCACGAGCGGCTGGTGACGCCGTCGTAGTCGCTAATGGCCTGGCCGGTCGTCTCGAGGCGCGTCTTCTTGGCGTAAAAGGCGTTGCCGTACTTGTTCTCGGGGCTGCCGACGGGGGCCTCGCCGGGGAGGGCGTCGACCGTGTACACGGTGTTGGGGCCGCCGTCGAGGTTGGGGTTGATGCGCAGGCAAAAGAGGTGCTGGTGGTTGTGCGCGTTGACGCCGCGGTAGACCTGCGTGCCCCAGCCGTGCGTGTCCTCGCCCGGGTTCATGACGTACGTGTTGAGGATGCCCGACAGCTTGATCTCGGGCTGGATGGTGCCGTCCTGGTGGAAGACCCACTGGCAAATGTACTCGTAGTTGGCGGCCGTGAAGATCTGCTGCACGACAAACTTGCGCGCGCGCGTGACAATGACCGACTCGTCGCGGAAGTCGGTGTGCTTGAACAGGATGCCCGCATCCTCCTCGTGCAGGCAGATGGCGTTCTTGACTGTGCGCACGGCGCCGGTGCGCGTGGGAAAGTGCGCGTCCAGGTACGAGATGGCGCCCTTGCAGTCGCAGCCGAGCGAGAGGCTGTTGGTCATGTAGCCGGCGCCGTACTCGCCCAGGTCGAACGCGTGCTTGCGGTGGTGGGGGGCCTCGGGGCAGCCGCTGGCCGGGTTAGTGACGGTGACGGTGACGATCAACGCTTGGGCGGGGCAACACCTACTAGGGAACCACCATCTCCGCCAGCGACATGCGGTAAAAGACGGGCCGCACGTTGCCGTGGTCGTTGTAGGTAATGTTGCTGAGCACAATGCCCTCGCGGTAGTTGAAGCCAATGTGGAACTTCCAGCTCTGCCACGTGAGCTCGCGGCCCTCGAGCGTAAAGGAGACGCCCTCGGGCTGCGAAATGGTCAGGGGCTTGAGGTCGGTGCGGAAGCCGCCGGCGGCCTCGATGGCGGGCGCGTGGTAGTTGAGCGCCGGCTGCAGGTTGAGCGGCCGGCGGATCTTGGGGATGTCAATCGCAATGATCTCCTTCTTGACGCTGCTGAAGATGGGGCAGAAGTCGAGCGGGTACTGGTACTGGTTGTCGTCGACGTGCGGCCGGTAGTACATGAGCGCCTGCTGCAGGCGGATGTCGCTGCCAAAGCGCTCGTCGTAGCCAATCGTCCACGGGTCGCAGTACACCTTGTGCATCTCGCCGGCGGGCACGCCGCTGATGATGCACTGCTCAATGACGCGCGGGTCGGACCGGACAAAGTGCTCGACGACCTGCAGCTCCTCAATGGTGATCTGTTTTGTTTCGTCAGCGCAAGCACGACACGAGCGACGCGCGGAAAGACGGCACGTACAATGGGCTGGACGCCAGAGAGCGCCTCCCAGACGGTGATCCGGCCGCTGGCCAGGTCGACGAGGCCGTCAAATACCTGGCCGGCCGGGCCAATCACCACGACGTTGGCAATGCGGGCCGGCCGCGGCGTCTCGGGCTTGGCCAGCCAGGCGACCATGTCGACCTTGCGGGGCTCCTGGAGGGAGACGACATTGAAGAGCAGCTCGCTGCCATAGGCCTTTTTGACAATGGAGACAACCGCCTCGATCTCCTCCTTGGAGAGGGGATCGAGAGGGTATGGTGCGGCAGCAGCCATTTTGGAGGGGCTGTGTGAAGAAGGCGATGGAGGAGGAATCGGCAGTGTCTCGACTGGACAGGCAAGACAGACAATGGCAAAGGCGATGACCAGAACGATCTCCGTCCGGCAAGCCAGCCGTATAAGTAGGTCGTCCTGTTCGACGCCGCCATCATCCACGCGCGCCGTTCCAACTGCTCTTGGGCAAAATCGTGTGAAATTGCCGAATTGGGACGCCCGCTGATAAGACCACACACCAGGCCGACCAACCCCGCTCTGCCGGCACCCGGGAGCCAATCAGCGTTGCCAGCGGGTATCAGCCTCTCCAGGCGACCGTGGGACCAACCGGGTAGTCTTTCTCAGCAGAGTAATCGAATTCGCTTCCCCAGATTCTGGCCGTCTGGGCGGCCCTTGCGACGTCGGGCCTGATCGGCCGCACAGGCCGAGCTGTGTGCGGTCCTGTGGATGCACCTTTCCGAGATTCCGCCTTCCGGCGCTTGACTGTGTTTTGTGTCTGTTTTCAGTTGCCTCAATAGGCAAATTTCGCCCCAGTTCGTGATGCTTCTGCAAAGCCGTAACAATTCCCATTCGTAGCAATTCAAGTAGCCAATTCGGCAATTCTAACCACCTCACCTTCAAAGTTGTTGCGCCGAGCCTCGCGGCTAAGAGGAGTCCCGTGACTACCTGACCCAAGACCCGCTGAATCGCCAAATCATGAAGCCCCGATCGTATACGGAGCATGTCGTGCCCCCTC
This sequence comes from Leptographium flavum, assembly GCA_963580335.1. NCBI lineage: Eukaryota > Fungi > Ascomycota > Sordariomycetes > Ophiostomatales > Ophiostomataceae > Leptographium > Leptographium flavum. The sequence goes on along the minus strand of OY756933.1, from coordinate 273,295 downwards.
GTACTCGAACATCCTTGTACGCAGGCACAGCTGGGCTGTACGCAGCCATCACCGCTCGTATGGGACACATCAGAAGAGATCGGGCTGGAATATGCTTACTAAGCAGACAGCACCTCCAGTCCATTCGTTCCGCACCAGGAGACAACCAACCAAGAACTGCTGCCGCCAGCCTCCCGGAGCCTCCTATTCCGGCGTCATGTCGACCTCGCCCCATTCGCCAGCCTTTATGCTCTGCCCGCCCTAATCCTGCTGAAACAAGCAAGAATGGCCGTGCAACGGGTTCGTCGCGTTAACTCCGCCGGTATGCGCGCTAGGCCGCTTCGGGTGGCTGTGGCAGGTTTGTGGCTGCGCTGTGGGTGAAGCTTGGACGCCATTTGTTGGCCAAACTCTCGCAACGGAAATTGCCAGACAACGTTTCAATCACCGTCTTCACCCAACGACCCTCGCGCCCCGAATCAACGCGACCGGAGCTGCCGACCCCTCATCGCGCCTCTGCCAGCACGTCCACTCGTCATTTTGACACCCACGGCCCCGGCGACGGCATCTACACCGCGGCCCCTTTCCGACCATCCTCGATTGGACGATCCTCCACATCGACTCCGACCTGTCTCCTCCCGTTCCCCAGGCCACGGCCTCTTCCCCGCTGGCCGGCTCGGCATGATGCTGCTTCCCCCGCCCGTCTGCGCGTGAGAGCATCCAGCAGAGACCCCTCCGCCCATTACCCTCCTTTCCGGCCTCGTCGGCGGCTTCTCTCCCCCCTCCCCGCTGCCCAGCATGGCCATGCCCGGTGGCCGCGAGATGAGCCGGGCCGAGCGGTTCGAAGACGAGAAGCGACGCATCATCGAGAGCTGCTTCAACAAGCGCGACAGCGACGGATCGGGTACGTCCCTTCTGCTGCGCTCCTCTGCCTCTCTGCTAACAGACAGTCGTTGAAACCTACATTACCCACATTCGCATCCTCGAGTTTGCCTCCCACCCTGCGAGTCCCCCCCCGCCCGCGGCCCGCTCGTCCCAGTCCGAAAAGCACCGGATTATCATCGTCGCCGTGCGCAAATCAGGCCGCGTGCGCGTCCACAAGTCCAAGGAGAACTCCAATGGCACCTTTTCCATCGGCAAGACGTGGGACCTCAACGACCTGAGCGCCGTCGAATCCTACACATCTGCCAGCACCAGCTACGAATTTCGCCAGTGGGCCGGCAGCGTGGGCTTCCTCATCACCCTCGGCAAGCCGTACTACTGGCAGGCCCAGACGGACAAGGAGAAGAAGTTTTTCATCTCCAGCCTGCTCAAGATCTATGGCAAGTACTCGGGCGGCAAGGTTCCGCTGCTCAGCGGCTTCGACCCCGTCGAGCTCGACCAGATCCAGGGTGGTGCGCAGCGCCGGGCGCCGCCGCTGAATTCGACCGCCTCGGCCCCCGCCGCTCCTCCATCGCAGCACACAGCGCCGCCGCCTCTGTCGGCCCGGCAGCCCGTTTCAATTACCGCGCCGCCATCCCAGCACCCGTACCCAATCAATGGCACACATATCAGCCGGCCACCTTCAGCAAACGGCTATGCACGACCGCCCTCGTCCAACAGCTTCGGCCCGCCGCACGCCCCCGGCCAGCCCCACTACCGCGACCAGGCCAGCAACATGCAGCGCAACGCTGTGTTGGCGAATGGCAAGTCGTCGTCGCCGTCGACCAGCATCGACTCGGGCCACTCGGCCAATCCGCCCGCCCTGCGCCGTCTCGCCGGCAACAACAAGAGCCAGGAATCTGTGGCCGCTTCATTGACGCAGCGGAGCGACGACGGCAGTACCAACATTCCACCGCCACCCCGGTCGCGCAACGGCCCCGTAAATGGCGCGGGCGGTTACAGCCTGGCCGAGAGTCCTGTCCCCGTCCCGGCCTTGGCACCCACACCGCCAGCGCCGGCACCGGTGCAGTCTTCGTCGCCGGCTCCAATTCAACCTGCTTCAGCCGAAGACAAGGCGCCTCCGGAGCGAAAGCGGCCACCCATGGATCCGTCCCGGCCGCAGGGTCTCGTGGACGATGGCCTCGTGCCGGCGCCGCTCATGAGCTCGGCACGTCCACGAGACGTGGTGGCACCACCGCCACGCAGCTCCAACCGAACGACGCCAGCGAGTCCCGCTCGGTCCGCAGACCGTGCCCCTCCACCGCTGCGCACGCCCCAGAACGGCCCCTTTCCCGCGGCGGCCGTGTCTGTGGCCGCCTCTTCAACGGCTGCTTCAACGCCCGTGTCGGCCACACCACCGCCTCAGACGCCATTGCAGACGCCGGCCAAGTCTGCCGAACGAACGCCGGCAGCAACGCCCAAGGACGCAGTGACCACGACGCCCAAGGCGCTGGCAACCGATTCCTTGCCATCAACGCCCTCGGAGAATCCCACGAGCCCACCGGTACCGCCAGAACCCGAAGAGCGGCCGGGCTTGGGCCCGATGATCAAGAAGAAGTCCAAGGGCGACATTGCCGGCGCCTTTTGGCGGGCAGCCAATGCGGCCAACGCGTTCAAGCCGCGACCCGGTGGCGCCGGCGAGCGGCTGCGACTGGCACAGAACAAGAGCAGTGACGGGCCTGATGGTATCACGAGCGTGGTGCCGGCGCCGCGACCGGAATCGGTCGAGAAGCCCAAAGCAGCGCCCGAGGAGACATCAGCGCCTACGCCAGCGCCAGCACCCACACCGGCTCCAGCCAACGCCATTCCCGAAGTCAAGATCACGCTGCCAGCGTCAAGCCGGCCGTCAAGCCTGCAGCCGGTCAAGGAGGACGCTAAAGATGTCACCGCCGCCGCTGCCGCTACCACAGCCGCTACCACGACGACGCCTGCCGCTGCCAAGTCAGTCAAGGCGCTCGAGGAAGCCAAGGCCAAGGCTGCGGCCGAGGAGGCCGGGCGCAAAGCGGTGCTGTCGGGCAACGACGCCAAGTATCTGACGGCGCTGGGCGTGGACGCGACACTGTTGGACAAGCGCGGCGCCGAGTTTGCGGGATGGCTGGACTATTTTGGCTGGGTGCCGGGCAAGGCAATGCGGGCGATCAATGTGGAGGACCTCAAGATTGACATTGACCGCGAGCTGAACCGGGCACAGGCAGGCGGCTACCTGGCGCGCTTCCAGGAAGAGGACGAGCGGGTCGAGGCCATCAAGACGGGCATTGACGCGTCGGTGACCGAGTGCGAGGAGCTGGACAATCTGCTGACGCTGTACAGCGTGGAGCTGTCGGTGAGTGACGTCGGCTTGAAACAGTGAAACAGTGAAACAGTGAAACAGTGACGAGAGGGCGGCTGAACTAACAAACGCAGACACTCTCCGACGACATTGCCTACATTGAAGCGCAAGGCCAGGGCTTGCAGGTGCAGGCGGCCAACCAAAAGCTGCTGATGAAGGAGCTCGAAAGCCTGCTGGACACATGCGCGATCACGTCCAACGACCTGGAGGCGCTGCGCTCGGCGCCGCTGGAGAACGCGGCGGGCATCGAGCAGATTGAGACGGCGCTGCTGACACTGTTCAAGGCCATGTCCAAGATCGACCCGAGCATCGGCAGCGGCGGCGTCCCGGAGACGGCGACGGGCAGTGCGGGCGGGATTGGCGGCGACGCGGTGCTGAACAGCGACTTTGGACAGATGCGGATCGTGCGGGAGAAGAAAGAGATGTACATGGCGGAGAGCGACGCGTTCATGCGGCGGCTGGTCATCTTCATGGCGACCGAGTTTGGGCAGGCGAGCGACGAGACGCGGCGGGCGATGGAGGGCGCGCTGTCGAAAAAGGCCGACGCCCGCAACCACGAGGCCGGGCGGGCGGTGCTGTGGAAGTACAGCCCGCTGATGCTGTACGCGCGGGAGACGGACCTGGCCAACTGGGACCGGATCATGCAGATGTACCAGGAGCAGAGCCAGCCGCTGTACCGGGGCGAGTTCCGGGACGTGGTGGCGGTGTGGAAGAAGAACGCGCGCAAGCCGCTGAGCAGCGACGAGGCGGAGATTCTGTTCACGGCGCTGCAGGAGAAGAAGGAGGAGGGCATCGCGACGACGGCGCGCAAGCTGACGGTCAAGCGCAGCCAGACGCTGGCGCGCACGTTGCGGTCGCCGCTGGGCGACGGCGGCAGCCGGAGCGCGATCAAGGCCGAACGTGCAGAGCGCGCGGAGCGGGCCAACGACAGCCGCAGCCATCCGTACGAGGTGTTTGCGAGCGTGCTGGAGGAGCTGGTACCGCTGGTGCAGATGGAGCAGAACTTTGTGATTGACTTCTTCCACGCGACGACGCTGCAGCAGCTCGACTTTGCCGACGCGATTGCCATGGCACGGCCGGCGGACCGGCGCGGTGGCGACCTGCGGCGCATGCGGCCGATGGAGCCAGACCGGGAGCTGGCGCGGCGGGTGACGCGGGCGATGGAGGCCATCTTCGGGTCGCTGGAGCAGGACCTGCAGGGCCTGATCGACTGGGTGCTCTCGCTGGAAGCGCTGCAGGGCATTGGTGTGCTGGCGACGCTGGAGCGCAAGCTGGTGGAGATGAGCCACTCGAACCAGGACCTGCTGAACGGGCTGCTGCAGAAGCTGCACGGCACGCTGCAGGGGCGGTTCCGGCGCTTTGTGGACGAGCAGATCCGGGCGATTGAGGAGACCAAGGTCAAGATCAAGAAGCGCAAGGGCGTGATCGGCTTCATGCGCATCTTCCCGCACTTTAGCACGGCAGTCGAGAACATGCTGGACGGCGTGGACCCGAGCCTGGGCGTGTGTGCGACGGTCGACGGCGAGTACGACCGGATTCTGCGGTCCATGTTCGAGTCGCTGCGCGTGATTGCGCGCGAGAACCCGGCGATGGCGGGCGCAGCAGCAGGCGTGGCGTCGGCGGCTGCGTCGGTGGCGGGCAGCAGTCTGAGCGGCGTCGGTGGTGGTGTCGGTGGCGTCGGCGGTTCGGCAGCGGCCGACCCCGAGGACAAGGAGGCGCTCAACTTCCACATTCTGCTGATTGAGAACATGAACCACTACCTCGAGGACGTGGAGAACCCGCGGGGCACGCGTGTGCTGGATGCGTGGCGCGAGGCGGCGACGACGGAGATGCAGGAGCACCTCGGCCAGTACCTGCAGGCAGTGATGCGGCGGCCGCTCGGGCGGCTGCTGGAGCACCTGGAAAACGTCGAGGCGCAGCTGGCGGCCGGCAAGGCGCCGTCGGCGGTGGCGGCGCAGCCGAGCAACAGCAAGGCGACCTTTAACAAGGTGCTCGGAAGCTACGACGCGCGCGAGGTGCACAAGGGCATTGAGACGCTGCGCAAGCGCGTCGAGAAGCACTTTGGCGGCGGCGGCGGCGGCGACAACGGGCCGGGCAACACTGAGGACCCAATGGTCAGCAAGGCGCTCGTGAGCCGCGTGCTGCGCGAGTGCGAGGTCTTTTACGGCGACGTGGAGATGCGCATCGGCGCCATTACGACGAATGTGTACGGGGGCGACGTGTTGTACGAGTGGCCGCGGGCCGAGGTCAAGATGGCCTTTGCAGGACGGTAGGATGGACAGAGGTGTTGCGAGCGTGCTTTTTTTTGGTGTATTGTTGTCTTGGGGAGCATTCGACGAGAATTCGAGACGCCGTCCGAGAGACGGAAATGTGAGCGTATTCGACTGAATTTGGTCTGTTGTCTGGTCTTTGGTCCCGCGAACCTGCATCTCTAGAAAGCGCATCGGGGCCCTTTTCCATACAACGGATATGCGTCCCGAGCCAACGTCTAGCAGCGGCCGAGTCGGTTGGGCGCCCGCTGAAAATGGCAAAGTCCTTGGGCCGGGTGCCCCATTCTGCCTAGTCAATGTCCGTTTGCCGTTCGATCGCCATAATCTGCCGCGGAGAGGACTAGACTTTGCTCATAGTGATGTGCTCGGTATTGGTGGACAGAGTGACAATGATATGCTCTGAAGTTGTTGTAGTCCATTGCATTGAGAAAGGGGATGGGTCGCTGAGACGATGGTGGTGGTGGCGTAGAGGCGCCGATTGTTCGCCAGGGTTTTGGGGATTCGATGATTCCGGTGCGAATCTGGTTGAAACAAGGAGAGAGAGAGAGGGAGAGAGCGGTAGGTATGGAGAAGGGGGAGAAGAGGGCTGGGGTTATATATATGCCAGAATCCCCGGGACAGCTGGTCAGGGAAGACCAAGGCACCTTTGATCCCATTACATTGGTCTGAAGGAGGCAAAGACGGAACCTGTGTTCCCAGTGGGTCACTGCTGGCTTTCGCAAGCTGCTCGGGTCGTGCGCTCCGGCTTCTGCGATTCAGACCATGGCGGACAAAGGGCACGCAGATCTGCTTGGATGTGAAAGTCCAGGCGCAGCGGGATAGTATGTGGTCATCTGGGCGCTTGCTGGACGACCTGGTTGTTTGCCAGAAGAACAAGAGGGAAGTGCCCAAGCTGTCTTTATATGCCGCTTGCAGGGCTGCCCGTCAGAGAAGTGCGTACAAACGGGCCGTGACTCACTGGGCCGTTTTCCGAGACGAAATTTCGTCGGGAGTTGTGTCAGTCCCAAGCTGCTGGGCCGTTTCCTATGCGTCGCCATCAAATGCTATATATTTTACCATGCAGGAAGCCATCTCTCCCTGGAACATGGCCGTGGAGTCGCGGCGGTAGCCCAATGGAAACGAGAACTGCATGGGGAAGGCGGCGTGCATTCCGATTGGCGCGATGCACAGATCAACGAGAGGCAGACCGTTTGCCGTGCTCAGCCACAGTTGGGCCAGAGAATCCAACTATTCAACCCTGTGTTGGGGAACCCCGGACAACTTGCCTAAACACGGGTAATTCTTCGGGGCTTACGAGTAGACTTTTTCGCTGGATGGAGCCTATTCTGGTTAGCGCCTATCCGCAGGGCTGTGGGACCGGCGAAACGGTCGGCCGATCTGACGGCAGGCGCCCGTAGACTGGCGGGGCTCTTACGGCCAGGCACTCTGCAGGGCAGTCCCCAGCCCGCCGCAGCGCCCTTCTTCATTGGGCGTAGCTCTGACGTTGCAAGGAGATGTAAAGATAAAAGGCCATGGCCCGTTTTGCCTTGTTCTCGTGCACGCTCGACACATTCCAACACAATGTACTTGGCCTACCGACACATCAAGAAGAAGCGGCAGGAGAAGCGGGCGGCGGCGGCGGCGGCAGCAGAAGTCGGCTTGGTGGCTGTGACGGACAGCACCAAAGAGAGTGCGCCGCGACAGGTCAGCCCGACACCCGAGCAACGCGCTGCCAAGAAGCGGCAACGCATCTACCGCTGGAAGATCCTGCTCGGACTGTTGCTGCCCTTTACGCTGCAGGGCCTCGACACGACGATTGTGGCATCGGCGCTGCCCTACATTGCAGCGGACTTTGGTACGTTGTGGTTTGTTTGTTTGTTTGATTTCTTTTGTTTGATTTCTTGTCTTTGATTTCTTGTCTTTGATTTGTCCCCCTCGGTTTTGATATTCTAACAGTCTCTCCCTGACTCCCAGACCAACTCTCCCAACTCAACTGGATCATCTCCGCCTTCAACCTCACCGCCGCCGCCTTCCTCCCCTTCTGGAGCCAAATGGCCGACGTCTTTGGCCGCCACGCAACCCTCCACGCGACCCTCGCCGTCATGCTCGTCGGCTCCGCCATCTGCACCGGCGCGCCCACCCGTGCCTTTGGCGTCCTCCTGCTCGGCCGCGCGCTGCAGGGCGTCGGCGCTAGCGGCATCAACATTTGCGTCCGCACCATTCTCGCCGACCGCGTCTCGCTCAAAGAGTACGCCTTCCACTGGACCATATTCGCCCTCCTCTCGACGCTCAGCTTCAGCGTCGGGCCCGTCGTCGGAGGCTACTTGACCGAGTGCGTGTCTGCGTGTCTGCGTGTCTGCGAGACTGAGTGTCCGTCTAACCAGCTAGATCCAACTGGCGCTGGTGCTTTGCCATCAACCTGCCCGTCGCCGCCATCGCCATTGTCGTCGTCGTCGTGCTCTTGCGCCACGAGCTGCTGGGGCCGCAGCCGCTGTCCGCCGACCCAGACACGCCCGGCACCGCCTCGTGGGCGGCCCGACTCGCCACCGTCGACCTCGGCGGCCAGCTGCTCTTCCTCTGGGGCCTCGGCCTCGTCATCCTCGCCCTCACCTGGGGCGGCGGCGAGTACGCCTGGTCGTCGGCCCACGTCCTTGCGCCCCTTGTCGTCGGCGTCGTCCTTACCGTCGCCTGGGCCGTCTACGAGCGTCTCATGGCCCCCGGCGCCGCCCTCGCCCGGCGTCTGCCCCGCCAGCAGCCGATGCTGCCGTGGGAACTGCTGAGCCATCGCAACATTGGCCTGATCTTTCTCGTCAACGTGTCTGTCGGCGTCGCCCTCTTTGCCAATCTGTACTTTATGGACGTCTACTTTGACAGCGTCCGCGGGTACAGTTCGAGCAAGTCGGGCGTCTCTCTCTTGTACTTTCTGCCGGGCCTCGGAGGTAGCTTTTTCCCCCTTTCTCCCTTTGTCCTCTCTAACCTCTAGCCGGCGCTTTCATGGCCATGTTCGCCTCCAACGTCTGGCCTCGCCAGACCCTCCCCTCCCTCCTCCTCGGCAGCATCACGTCCGCCGTCGGCATCACCGTCCTCGCCTACGCCGTCCACACGCCCCGCGCCGACGACGGCCTCGTCTACGGCATGATGGCCCTTACCGGCCACGGCGTCGGCCTGCGCATGAACCCCGGCGCTCTCCACGGCCTCGCCTTCTTTCCCCAACGCACGGCCGCCATCTCTTGCCTCGTCTCGTTTGCCCTTCCGTTTGGCGGCATGGTCTCGCTGACGCTCATGTCGACGGTGTACAACAACCGCGGCGGCACCGACGGGACCGTCGCCGCGGCCCAGAACGGCATCCGGTGGGCATTCCTCTCCATTCTGCCGTTCATGTGGCTGGGCGTGGTCCTCACGACCTGCCTGGGCAACGTGTGGCTCATCACGGAAGAGCGGCATGCGGTCGTGCACGGGGCATATCTGTGGCGTCTCATTCTGGGACGGACACTGGAGCGAGAGGAGAAGACGCGCGAGGCAGGTCGCGAAACGGTCCCGGTAGAAGTATGACGGGTACCGTATTCAAATATGCAGCAGTAATCAATACCCAACATTCCGAGGATCTTTGCAGACTGCTTGGCTCCGGAATTAGTGTCCACCACGAGTGACGCAAACGCAAGTGAGCCTCAAAGACGCGGCGCCAATTTCTTGCTAGCCAGACCGGGCAGCTGTAGGGTTAGATACCTCTGAATAATCCACCAATAAAGCAGCGTCTGCCATGCCGAGATATGCAGGTCGGGGAAAGCAGGAAGCGTCGATTGGATGCTTCTCACCAGAGAGGAAACAACAAGGGCAAATGCAAAAAAAGAGGTGGCCGGCCCTTTGTGAGGTACGTAGACAGTCCCGAGCCCTACCCGAAAAACGGCCCCTTGAATTTGAACCCACATGGTTCCACTTCAACTATAAAGTTAAGCGTGCTGGCACGATCGCGACTTTAGTCTACAAGTTTCAGTTCCCTTTCTTACTAAGATGCAAATGAATTCACCACTACACCAAGCCCTTGATCGCTCAGACGCAAGCATGAATCAATTGCTTCACGCTCCGAAGAGAGAAGAGGGACCCAGTCTGCCATCTCCTCGCAAGCGCCGTAATGGGAAAGGCCCTGCATCCTAGCTTCCCAGCAGCTGTCCGTTAGGGAGCAAAAGGACGTGGCAGACGCGGTCTGGAAAAGATGCGATGGATCGTAGCCAGCAACTTGTGCGAGGGAGCCAGCCACATGTTTCCACATGGCGAGGCTTCCGGTCGAATGGCCTCCCATATAGTAGACGAAGTCGCAAAGTCCCTCCGTCATGCTGTTCGCGCCCGTGTATTGGAGTTGCGCACAGTATGTCAGCGCTTGCACACACGCCCACAGCACCTCCTGCTCTGTTGTGTCACGCAGCGTTGCTTTCATCTCTCTCTCTTTGTCTCTGCCTTTGCCCGAGTCGATCCACGTCCGCAGCGAGGAGTCACGGCCTCTCCGCAGTCTTGCATGCTCACAAAGGAAGAGCGGCAGCACCAGTTCCGAGCTGCGGGCCTCACCTGTTTCCATAGAGACAAAGAGGCTGCATATTTCAGTCTAATAATCCCAACATTCTGCTATCGACTGATTCTTACCTTGGTCGGATGCATGCTTCATTCGTCTTGAGGAAAGACTGGATAGCAAGCCAGACGGGAGGCTTGGATGTATAATGGCAGGGAAACCAAGGCGGTGCAGCAGCCCGCCCAAGATCCTCACATCTGCATCCTTGGCCTTTGCCTGCGCTAGTTTTTGGTCTTTGCATATCCGGTGTCAGAGTTGCCAATCGATACGTGCCCCAGTCTCACAGCGACGCCGAAAACACGACAGACGGCAGCGAGGTTTTCGTTTGCGGAAACTGGTTCGAATCAGGCTGCCACTAGTCTATATGACCACAGTACTCACATCTCTAGAAGATAACAACATTCAGGCATTCCTCAACGCAGCGACAAGAATTACCGTGAGATTATTGTAAACAATGGCTAGCTACTACCGCTGCTGCGCCAAAAAACTACAGGTCAAGTCTAGGTAGATTTTTGCCTCGTATAGCTACCACCAAGAACAATGGTTGTCGCGGTCACATGACTTTGCGTAACTACTAGATTAGTATGCGTGTCTTTTGCGGCTCTGATGGCGATCAGAGCCATTCGAGACATCCCCCGAATGGACCTGGTCGTCTACTCTGACGGATCCAAGCTCGAAGATGGAAGGACGGGATTCGGATATGTTGGATACCAGGCGGGACTGACGGTGTGCCAAGGTAAGGGCGGTTTGGGATCCCAATACGAGGTCTACGACGCGGAGATCATCGGCGCCCTGGAGGGTCTCCGGGCAGCAGTCAACTCAGTTGGCTCCCACCTGGCCAAAGATGTCTACATCCTCTTAGACAACCAAGAGGCGACTCGCCGCCTCCTCGACCTGACACCGACGGAAACTAGCCAGGCCGACATACTAGAGTTCAGGCACCTCGCGGGGACATGGCCCTCCCGTCCCCATCGCCTCCTACGGTCGGCCCCAGGCAAGGTACACGTCATGTGGATTCCTGGGCATTCCAAGATCGCAGGAAACGAGGAGGCCGACCGCCTAGCCAAAGAAGGGGCCACCCTCCCCCTTGCCCCGACAAGACCGGCCGCCTCTCTGGCGCACGTCAAGAACGCGGTCAAACCCTGGAGACAACAGGCATTTCACGCTTGGTGGGCCTCTCATGCCCCTACCAGCTATGCTGACCTGGCCATCCCCCTGGCCAAAAAAGTCCCCCCAGAACTGGGGTTCTCTAGGAAAACTCTTGGCTGGCTCCTCGCTGCCCGCACGGGCCACGGGGACTTCAAGGCCTATCACGAACGGTTCAAGCACGAGGATGCGGAACTACAGTGCAAGTGCAAAAGGGACAAGTCCCCAATCCACTTCTTCTACTGCACAGTTGCCAGACGCAAAACCAAGGTCCTGCAGTCCGGATTTCCGAGGCTCACCATCCAGGACGTCCTAGGTACGGAAAAGGGCAGCAAACTGTTTGGAGACTTCGTCCAGGAGTCACGCTTCTTCCAGGACATCTGCCCCCATAACCGGTACCCGGGACTGTAACCGCCCTCTCACAGGGCAGGTAGAAGCGTCAGACAAGACGCGGAAACCGTAAAACTGCTCTTTCCTGCTCCTTTTTCTCCTCTCGCTTCCCCTCTCTCCTCTTCATGTACATAGAAACTGCCAGCCTGGGCATCAAGGCGCCCAAGGGCGCCAGATCTGCCGCATGGCGCTTGGCACGTCTGAGACCCCCCAGCGGGTATGGGTCACGTGGGAAAGCACGGACCCCAACTGACGCAAAAGCAATAATAATAATGACTCCGCCTTTTGGGACAGTAAAAAGTGCCTATTCGGACAGTAGTACATAGGTGTGGGGCTGCTCCTGACCGCTGATTGGTCTAATTTTTTCTGCCGCTTTTCTGCCGCTTTAGCGTTATCTAGATTATCGTACTCTTACCAAATTATCACCAAATCTATCTCTGTACATCTACAAAAAGATCGAAAATGCCAGCCGACCAGCCCTTACCGCAAGAGGCTGTGGCTATCACTCCGACTCTCGCGCAATTCAACAGACCTCCAGACGACCACAGACTTATCGCTGGGCCTCTCTACAATACTCTTGCCGAAGCAGAGAGCGATCTAAAGAAGTGGTCAATTGATGCTGGTTTTACGATTCGACGATCGCATACCAGTAATATCGTCGACGGCCAGCCCACGAGAGTCGACTTCGCTTGCAACAAAGACAAAGAAAGGCCTTCTAAACAACTCAGTCGAAATGCCTCAACCCGAAAAGTCAACTGCCAGTGGGTTGCAGCGCTTGTTTCCTTGAAGAAAAACAACCGCCTTTGGTCTTTTGATCTAGGAAGGTCTCAGCACTGCAATCACGATATAGTCACAGCAAGACTACCCCAGCCGCTGCGCAACTTCACAGATGAGATGAAAGCCTTCATTCTTCAAGCAGCTAGGACTCCTAGTTGTCGCTTACGTGAGGTATGCTCTATGGCTAAGAAGCAGTACCCTGACTTCGAATTTCAACCAAAGACCGTCTCCAACTTCCTCCAGCGAGAAAAAAAGAAGCAGCAAGGGGGTTATACACCTACCCAGAGTGTCATCAAATACCTCCGTGACGAGAATATCTTCCATGTTACTCGCTTCCAGAACGAAGACGAGTCAGGGCCTCTGATTAGTCTTTTTTTCTCTTTTCCTTGGCAGGTAGAGATGTGGCAACGCTTCCCTCAGGTTCTTAGCCTCGACTGCACTTACAAGACCAATCGCTACAAAATGCCGCTCTTTCAAGGCACCTGCCTTACCAATACGAAGCAAGTAGTCCCTCTCTTCTACGGCTTTATTGACAACGAGAGGGTTGACGGCTTTTCTTGGCTGATTGACTGCGTTGAAAAGGCACGACTTCAGCACGAGATCCCGCAGCCAAACGTTATTCTCACCGACTACGACGATGCGCTCAAGCTTACCCTCCGAAACAAGATGCCTACAATCACACAACAGCTCTGCATCTTCCACATTAATGCCAACGTTGTGCTGAATATTAAGCGCAAGTGGAAGAAGCCTCGGCTAGCAAATCATCACGAAGCTGCAGACGAGAGAGAGGAGGTTGATTCCGACGACTCTGGCAACGGCACTCAAAGTAGCGATATTGACCTGCCTACACAACTGCCAGACCTGATCCCTCATACACGGCAAGGCCTTTTTGACCTCTGGCAATTCATGGTCTATTCTCGGACTGAGGCTCTCTACGACGAGGCTTGGGATAAGTTGCAGTCAGAATTCGCTGATCAGTCAGCAATCATCACCTACCTCCAGCGCGAGTATCTGCCCGTACGAGACCAGTGGGCCGCGTTTCTTATCAACAAGATACGTAATTACGGGCAACGTACGACCTCTCCGACAGAATCAGCGCACCGCGAATTGAAGAGCTATTTGATCACTAGTACCAGCAGTCTGTTGCGGGTCGTCAAGACAATCAAAGGGCTGCTAGACAAGAAGAGGTCTGACGTCGAGAGCACGTTGATTCAGCAACAAGACCGGCTACGCCGTGAGTATATGGGGGCTACGTGGCTTGGTCGAGTTCCTTGCCAAGTCACGTATACCTGCGTGGATCTGTTGGCCAAACAGTACAGAATTGTGCTAGGTAATCAACAGTACGGAATAAGGTCTTTTGCGCCAGCCCCTACACCTTGCACTGGCCAATTCACAAAGCAATACGGTATCCCATGCTCTCACAAGCTCGATGAGTTGTTACTTCTCAACAACAACAAAGTCAGCAAAGACGACATTGATCCTTACTAGTTGTTTGATCAAGATATGGTACGAGAGGCAAAGCTCTACTTAAGCACGTACTAACAGTACTACTAGGCTGAAGCTGATCCCCTCCTCCGAATCGAGAATCCGGCGATGGTACAGAACTCGCGCGGCCGGCCTCGCAATACCGGGCCGTTCAATAGCAACGAGACCAGTGTCTTTTCCGCAATCGCGGCCTCGCAACAAATCGCAGCCTCGCAACAAATCGCGCCCAGCCAAGCCAACGCACCACCGCCAGACAGGGGGATCCACCATACAGCCGCCTCTGTGCGGCGCCAGCTCTCTGCCTTTGAGCTTGGCAATAGTCTGGAGGAGATGGATGCCCAAGACGCAGGGTTACTGCAAAATAGCAGAAACAAGCGCAGGGCGCCTGGCACCGCTGCTGGTAGCGTTGGGAGTCAATTGGGCGAGCAAGAGGCACAAGAAAAGGCACAAGAAGAGGCACAAGAAGAGGCGCCAAAGAGAGGGAGAGGGAGACCTCGGAAGCGTGGTCGAGTACGTAGGACTTAGTCGCAAATTTGAATTTGGTTACTCAGCTAAAAGCGGTAAAAATAACTACTCAAAGCGGTCAGGGGCAGCCCCACACCTATGTACTACTGTCCGAATAGGCACTTTTTACTGTCCCAAAAGGCGGAGTCATAATAATAATAAAAATTTGCGGCTCTGATTTCAACCAAAGAATAAGACGTCAGATGACTGATGCTCTGAAGAAAAGGCAGCCTCGATAGTGATACGTGACAAATGATGAGAAAGTGAGGAGCAGGATTTTTACGCAAACAGGCAGTAGTATGCACAGATTACCTCTTAAGAATCTTGTCAGCCTTGGAAACTATTTCCGGCCTGGAACAGGCGACCAACACGGCCTCCTCTCGCGATACGCAGCCGCCAAGGCATCCTTGCGGTGTCAGTGATCGGTCGGATGGGGTTTCCAGTGAGCAAAGGCCAGGGAGAAGGTGTGATATGCCGACTGTGGAAGGATGCGGGTTTCATTGCATGCAGAGTTGTTCTTGCGCTTGCTCATCCATTTGCCGAATCCGATTAAAAGACTAAGCTTGTCGGCAGCGCTGTCTATCTTACATGAAGATGCGGGCCTGTTTGGCCTGTTTGTGCAAGTACTATTCCGCCCGCCCTGTGATCCATTTTGATATTTATTATCACTCCAGAAAAGCTTGGGGTTCCAATCCTCATTCTTCTTCGCAAAACCCTCGCCGTCATACTTAATGCTGCTCTTTCAGACAGTATTCAAACAGCATTTCACAATATCAAACAACATACGCGTGTTCACGACCTGCTCAAACACTCTCCCCAAATCAAACCCTCTTGTCCTTTTCCTGCGCCAGTCGTGCGTTCATGGCGAAAATGGCCGCCCGCGCCCCGTCCCACCGCTTCCGCCGGCCGGCAAAGACCCGGTACAGATGCGGACTGTAGACGCCCCCGACCAGCTGCCGGTACAACGCATGGTCCGTCAGCCACAGCCGCCAGCCCGCCGGCCCCCAGCCCAGGTGTGCACCCACGCCGCAGCCGGCCGTCTCGTCCGCCCACGCCAGCCACGCATGCTGCGGCACCAGCCCAGGGTAGACCGGTCCTTTGCGGGCCAGCTCCGTGATCCACGCCTGCTGCGCGTCGACCGACCGCGCCATCTCCGCGGCCGACGGCAGCGCCGCGTGGCCGCCCCAGATTTGCGCCAGCGCCATGGACGCCAGGTCGTACAGCTGGAAGGCGGGCGTCGTAAAGGCGACGGCGCCCATGAGTGCGAGCGACTGCGGGTAGTCGAGCGAGAAGATGTTGCGGTAGAGCCGAGGCAGGGGCTTGCCGCGGGCGCCGGGCGTGGCGGCCCAGGCGGGCGTGGTGTCGCGGGTCGGGCGCAGGTCGGGCGGCAGCAGGCCCGCGAGGTTGGCTTGGTAGCCGGTGCAAAAAATAATGACGTCAATGTCGTCGAGGCGGGTCGTGGCTGGGCCGGCGACGGCATCGTCGACGCTGCCGCCAAACGTGGCGTCGACCTCGACGGCGTGCGGCCCGACAACACGGCGGAGGCCGGGGACGGACTGGACGGCGCCGCGCTCGAGGGCCGGGACGAGATCGTCGCTGACACAGGGCACGACCTGCTTGAGCGAGGGTGCGGGCGACAGGCCCCATTCGGGGTGGCGGGCGATGCTGGGAAAGGCCTCGGCCTGGAACTGGCCGACCATTTTGTTGAGCAGGCGCTCGGCGAGGCCGGGGGCGCAGCGTTCGAGGACGCCCTGGATCTGGAGGAGGCGGTACGTGAGGGCGTGGTCGCTGCACTGGCCGTGGCGGGTGCGGGGGAGCTGTATGCGGTGTCAGCAAGAAAAGAGAAAAGGGCGCGGGAACGACAAGGCGGGACACACAATGTAGGCCCCGTGGCGGTGCGCCAGGTAGATGGAGCGGGCGTGGCCAACGAGTGCTGTGGCGGTGTCGCCGGCGGTGTTGCCGATGCCGACGATGAGCACCGACTTGCCGTCGAACGCTTCGGGGCTGTTGGTCAGCGGGAGAGAGAACAGAGACAGGAAACAGAAAACAGAAAACAGAAAACAGAAAACAGAAAACAGAAAACAGATGGAAAAGAGACAGAAAGCAGCTCACCTCTTAAACGCCTGCGAGTGCAAAACCTCCCCTGCAAACGACTCAACCCCCTCAATCTTGGGCGTCGTCGGGTCCTGGTTGATGCCCGTGGCGAGCACGAGCTTGTCAAACGCCTCGGACGGCTGGCCTTGAATGTCGACCAGCCAGGAGTCGGCCGTGTCGTCGCGCCGGACCTGCTGCACGACGGTGTTGAGGCGAATGTGCGGCCGCAGCCCAAAGTGGTCGGCATAGCTCTCGAGGTACATTTGGACGTTGGCGCTGGGGCAGAGACTGGGGGTGTCTGGAGGTCAGAAAAGTAGAACCCCAAGATGCAATGCACAAATGCGCACCATCGGGAAAGGGAAAATCGGTAAAGCAGCCCTGATCGTCAGTCGCGGTCTATTGCCAATCTCGACACACTTGCCCGCTCTTTGGACACGTTGATCACCGTCGCTGCCAGTCAGATAATGTCTTTCTTTCTCTCTCCCTCTCTGCCCTCGCCTCTTACATGGCAGCACCGACGTCGTCTCCGCCAGCGTGTACTTCCACAGGCCGCCGACATAGTCGTTGCGCTCAAAGCCGGTCACGTCAAAGCCCTCTTCGAGCAGGTTCTTGACCGTGACCAAGCCAATGGCCCCTGTTGTGTCAGCCGCTTCATGGACATGCAGCCATTGCGCCTCTCTCACCCGTCCCAATCACGGCCACTTTGATCTTGCTGTTAGTCATTTTGCGCGCGTTTCTTTGCGTTGCGGAATCTTTCAGCCCTCAGACAGCCCTCAGACAGCCCTCTCGCCTGATATATTTCTCGCCAAGCGCCAAGCGCCAAGCTCTTCCCATCAGGGTGCTGCCGCCTCCAGTCAAACTCGCGTGTCGCAGGCTGCTTTTACGAGACCAAAACGGCCGGCATTGGCTGGATGCGGCATAGTTGTGGAGAGCCGCTCCGACTTCGGGTTCGGAGAGGACGTATCTCCGGCCTCCGAGTTGGGGTAAGAGAGTTGGAGTCCTGTCGGAATACTTCAATCCGCCGTTCGTCGTCGAACCGGGCTGCAATACCCTGGCTAGAAGGATTGGAAGGATCCATACAAGACGGCATCACGGCAAGAGTCAGATGGCACGGTCAGCCTGGAACCAGAGATGCGCAAATATTCCGTATTCGGAGTCGGCAAGTCCTTCTCATCATGAGATGGTATTATTACCAGCTGAGCCGTACAGTGCAAAATCGCAATGTCTGTAATGCACTGTGGATATCACTGTGTCTGATCCCGATCCGATTCACGACAACCAACGACGTCCGACATCCCGTTTACGACCATGGCCATTTCCATCGCCCCCGCCACCACCCCAGAGGACGTCGCCGCCATCGCCGCGCTCTTCCACGAGTACACCGCCGGCCTCGGCATCGACCTCGCCTTCCAGTCGTTTGCAGACGAGCTCAAAGGCCTGCCGGGCAAATACGCGGCGCCGCACGGCGTCATGTTGCTGGCGCGGGGGGACGACGGGGGACTGCTGGGATGTGTCGCCGTGCGGCCGCTGCCATCCAGTGTCGACGGGCCCGAGGCCAGTCCCGGCCGGCATCGCTGCGAACTCAAACGGCTCTACGTCCGGTCGGCGGCACGCGGCACCGGCCTGGGCGAGGCGCTGGCACGTCGGGCCCTCGCCGAAGCTGTCGCACGCGGCTACACCGAAATGGTCATGGACACGCTGGCGGCCATGGGTGCGGCGCGGCGGCTGTACGACAGGCTGGGCTTTGCCGAGACGGAGGCGTACTACACGACACCGCTGCGCGACCAGACCATTTTTTACCGCAAGGCATTGGAGGCCGCAGCGTGAGAGTGGGCGAAACAGACAGCGCGGCAAGGATAGAGAGTAGAGACGACCAGATGACCCAACGATAGACCAACGAGAGATTCCAGATCCAGCCTTTCTGATGACGCGGCTGCCACCGCCGGCAATGTACCGTGCATTCCAGCGAAGCGCTGGTCCACCACAGTTTTGATGTTCCATTTACACTGTATATGCACTGTGTCACAGCCGCGCCCACTGATTGGCTCAGCTGCCTGCCGTGTTGAAACGTGCCTTTTGCGTCCCCCTTTGTCCTCTGGCCAATGGTGGCGACTCGTCTCCATTTTCTCGCCCTCTCCGTTTCGTCCCATGGTGCCGCAACAAAGAACTCTGTTTCCCCTGAACGGAGCGTGCTGCGTCGTCACCCATTCGCCTCCTGCGGTTCCTGCAGACAATAGCGAGCAAGTGCCCCACATCGCCTCTGCCTGGCGGATGCATTGGGGACTGGCACGCAGCGACCGGCCACGACGACAATTGGAATGGAGCGAGCTTTGCCTCTTTTCTTTGGCTTCCTGTCCGCGCAGCCGACGTTGGTGCGTACGAATGCGTCCACGAAACCGCCGCCGGCGGGGCAGCGCTTACGCGTTTGAGGTTCAGCCGTGCGCGACCAAACAATCGGACGGCCGAAGAGGCCTTTTGTGGTTCGCGAGGCACGGCCTGGACCACCCTCCCATTCATCAGTCCGTTGATCTGGATGAATGGACCGATGGAGTGCTCCGTGCTGTGTGGATCAGTCTCCTGGTCGAGACCGTAGCCTTTGGCCAGGGAAGCGCGCCGACCAGACGACGTATTTCAATCTCGTGCATTCCAGTGTCTGGCGGGACGCTCTCTCTTTCTCACACCCGCACACACGCTCTCTCTCTCTTCGGTTCTGCCTCGCCAACAGCCGGACTGGAATGCTGTCGTTGCCCGTTTGATCCTCAGCCTTCTCGGGGCCGCCATTCCTTTGCATCGTTTTGCCTCTCTTTGCCTCGCCGCTTTGGGCCTAACCTCGACGCGCCGTCGCTGCCAGCCCTCCGTGTCAATGTGCCAGCCGGCACGATCTGTGCGGTAGCCTGTTCCTCTCCTTCTGCCCCGACGCTAGCACTCCACTGCCGCGCACTAGACGTCTTGTCGGCGCCGCTTCTCGCCCAACCGAGACCTCTCTGACAGTCTCTGCCAGGCACGTTGCGCAACATCCACCGGCCGGCACGTCGATAGTCTGCGCCTTTTTCATTTTTCATTTTTCACTCATTCTCCATTGTCCGTTTCTCCTCGCCTCTGCTTCTTTCTTCGGGCTGGTCCCTGGTATAAAGACGCTCTTCTCGTTCGCCCGTTGCCGTCTGCAACAACTCACATCGACACTTGTTCAGCAACACTTGTTCGCACTGCATCACTGATATAAGACGGCCCATCTCGCCCGGGACATTATCCATCCGCCTCTGCTCATACCATATTCGACTCTCTTATTTCAAACATCTTCCCCCAGCAACCAGTCTCACGTCTACCTCTACCTACCACCACCACCTCCTCCACCACCGCCGTCATGCGCTCCTTTGCCTTCCTCCCCGCCCTGCTGGCCACGGCCCAGGCCAGCTACTCGCTCGTCGACACCTTTGACAAGTCCAACTTCTTCTCCAGCTTTGACTTTTTCGACGAGGCCGACCCGACCAACGGCTTTGTCGAGTACGCCAGCGCCTCGGAAGCCAGCGGCAGCGGCCTCGCCGGCTACGTCAACGGCATGGTCTACCTCGGCACCGACCACACAACGGCCGACCCGGCCAGCGGGCGCAAGTCGGTGCGCGTCACCAGCCAGGCCACCTACACCAAAGGCCTCTTTGTCGCCGACATTGTCCACATGCCCGCCGGCTGCGGCGTCTGGCCCGCCTTTTGGACCTACGGCCCCAACTGGCCGGCCGGCGGCGAGATTGACATTATCGAGGGCGTCAACAGCCAGACGACCAACGACATCACCCTGCACACCTCCGAGGGCTGCACCATGAGCGCCACCGGCGCCCTCTCGTCCACCGTCTTCAGCAGCGGCGCCTCGACCGTCGACTGCGGCGCCGGCGGCGGCTCCACCGGCTGCCAGGAGACCACCACCGACACGTCCAACTACGGCGCCGGCTTCAACGCCGTGGATGGCGGCGTCTACGCCATGGAATGGACCGCCGACTACATTGCCGTCTGGTTCTTTGCCCGCGGCAGCACCCTGGCCACCACGCTCGCCAGCGGCAGCGCCGCGCCCGACGTCTCGACCTTTGGCACCCCCACCGCCCGCTTCTCCGGCTGCGACGTCGACAGCTTCTTCTCCGACCACCAGATCGTCCTCAACACGGACTTTTGCGGCGACTGGGCCGGCGAGGTCTGGTCCACAGACGCCACCTGCGCCGCCAAGGCCAGCACCTGCGCCGCCTACGTCCAGAGCAACGCCGACGACTTTATCGATGCCTACTGGCTCATCAACAGCATCAAGGTCTACCAGGACGCCAGCAGCACCAAGCGCGATGCCCCCAAGTCCGTCAAGCCGGTCCCCTTCATGTCATGATTTGTGTCGGCTGTCTGCCCGACCATCTTCCCTTGACGATTCCCCCTTCCACATCACTGCACATATTCCTAGCCAATCTTCCCGAGCACTGCTCCCTTCACGACCCTTACATACCCATAGATGTTGGCGTTTGGCGTTGATCTCTCCGGCCTCTTGATCTTTCCCCTTCTTTGATAGGATTCACTTCTTTGTACATATTTTAGAGTCATATCGGCCCCAGTGGCCGGCAAGAAATATACAGGCATCTGCTCCGTATCGATTCCATGATGACACGACTTCAATCACAAAGTTCTTCTCTATGAAAATCTTATCCTTACTCCTGTGCATACCCTAGTGAGTGCACTCAACCCCCTAAAAGACAGAAAAGAACAAATATATGCAACAGCCGAATCGAACAAGGTACAGGCAATGTGAAAGAAGAAGATGGCCTGTCCCAACAGAAGCACATCCGTTATTATTCCCTCCCACAAAAGCAAGACGGAAACCAGACGGAGTGGGCGAAGGGGGTGATTGGAAGCAAAAGTGAAAATGGCAACAAAAAAAACGAAAAGAAAGGGACTGGTCCACCAGCTCCTAGATCTCTCGGATACAATATCCTAGATCCGTCGATCGTATACCCTCTGGATCGCCCAGACCTCCTAGATCTCCCAAACCTCCTAGATCATCCCAGTCAATAATGAGTAAAGTTGAAATCTGTCAGATGCCTCCGGGAAAAGAAAAGCCAAAAGTCGAAAGTTCAAAAGTTGAAAATCGGAGACAGGGCCCGTAAATGCAACGCTGCTCTCTTTGGGAAATCAAGTAAACCCCCTGCATCGTCGGATGGAGAAATGCGAATAAGATCCCGCCATACAAGGTCGTCAAGGTCGTGTGTCAGTGCTGAACTCGGGCGCGTGGCTTGGTTTCCCGTCAAAACTTGACCTTGCGCCCCGTCAACTTGAACCAAATCATGCACAACAGATCCTCCTTGAAGCGCTCCCACCACGACCGGTTGAGGTAGTAGCTCAACTCTCGGAAGTTGTACATCTCGCCCCAGCAGTCGCGGCCCCATTCGCAGCCAGCCATGTTGACCAGGAAATCGCGGTCATTTTGTGCATAGTGGTAGCGCGAGTTGTTGCCGTTCTCGGAGCACGCCCCCTGCGGGAAGCTGTTGATCATGCGCTGCGGCAGAAAGCCCGTGTGCTGTCGGATCCACGGCTGTGCAATGTACAGCTGCTCCAGCGCGTCTTGCTCCTTATGCTCCCAGTCCATGTGCTTCTGCTCGTAGGCCACGGGATCCCACCACACATCCAGCAGGCGGTCGGTCCACTCGCTCTTGCGGATGAAAAAGGAGCCCAGGTTGAAGCCGGAGCAGTCCTGCGACAGAATCAGGTTGACCGAGTCGGCCTTGCCGTCGCCCACGGCGCTGCGCGAGAATTCGTCGAGGTACGGGTCGTTTGGGGGATGCGGAATGTTGAGTGGGTTGTACTCGTTGATGTCGCGGTAAACGTGTTCTTGGAGATTGTCAAAAATGTGGTCCTGTAGCGAGTACGAGGGCTCCATGACGTAGGTGTTGAGATCCAGCCACCAGAACCTTGCATGTTAGAAGCGCGAGGTCCCAAAGACTCCAAAGACCCCGAAAGACTCCCCAAAACCCCAAAAAGAGACTAGGATAAAAACTCACCATTCAGCGTTGGGGTATTTGCGCAGGGCCTGTCGGATAAAGTCAACCTTTTCCCAGCTCTCCCGCCACTCGTGGGCGTAGCGCTTCTTGGTGCTCATGTCGACAATCTCCAAGTCATAGCCCCAGCGCTCGGCGTATCGCTTCTTGTTCCGCATGCTGTCCCGCTCAATCGCCCACTCTCTCGCGCCCTTCCACTCCATCACGCCGCCGCCGACGTTGGCGGCCAGGATAATGACAAACTTCTCGCCGCCGCCCAACCATGCTGTTCTCCGCCAGTGGTACACCAGGGCTGTTGGTTAGTCGTGCACGGCCGTGGCGATGACAAGAACACTCACGGCTATGGTAAAAGATGTAGACGCATATTAATAATATCGAGGCCAGCAGGAGACGGATCTTCAGCTTCCGCCCCATGCGGGCCACGATCAAACGGGCGCGGCCTAGGATGGAGGTGCCCTCCGGGTACGAGCGGCCGCTCTTCTCCTTGTCGGCAGGGGGATGGATAGCACTTTGGAAGCGCGGCAGGCTGCTGGAGAGCTGACGCATGTGGCGGGTGAAGAAGCCCTGGTTCTGGGTCGAAAAGGACGGGTATTTGCTCGTGGTCGCAGTGTGCGAACGCGACGCGTCCCAGATGCCGGACGTGGAACCGCCATTGGCGTCGGCGTAACTGTGGTTGGGGCTCGAGTGGCCACTACCTTGAATGTTCAGGCCAGGGCTGGACCAGCCGCCGCTGCGGCTTGGTGACGGACTTCGCGAGAGTGACATGACCACGTTGGGAGTGCCTGCTCAGTCGAGTATGTCAGCATGACACTCAATGTGCAACCGGGTATTGTGACCAAAGCCAGCACACGCTCCCGCAAGGGATGTGAAGCAAGACACGGCACGTCAAAGCGTGTTTTTGCTTTTTGCGTTTTGCTCTTTTCCTGTGCTGTCCGGACGGAGCGCTAGACGTACCTGGTATTGGCGAGAGGGGAGTCTGCCGGGCATTCACGCCCAGGAAGTTGGTCTCGTTGAGAGGCAGCGCCTGCGGCGGACCGACGCTGGACGAGCGGCGGCGGTGCGATCGAGACGGCCTGTCGCTAAAGGACGACGACGACGCGGTGGAGAGCGTGGAAGCCAGGACTGTGGTTGGGGTGTCCGCGGGGCCAGAATGGCACGCAGCGTGCCAAGCTGGTTACGGAAAAAGGGTTCGGGTGGGAGTGGAAGGGGAAAGAAAATCGAGATCGAGAGCCCAAAGAGGTCGAAAGGGTCGAGGATATCTGCTGTGGGCAAGGGGAGAAACAAAGGCAAATGGCCAAGATCTCAAAAAACGAGCGCTAGAGTCGTCACCAAATAAGAGCAGTCTCCAGTTTTTTTCGCCCTTTTGTGTCGACCGTGTCGTGTCGGACGTGTCCCTTGGATCAGCTCTGGGGCTGTTGCACGCCGTTGTGCCGGGGAATTCGCCTCAGCCCGAACGTCGACAGCCGCACGTTGTCCAGCCCTTGGACGAAGCCCTCGAGGTTGACTGGCAAATCGAAGAGGCGATGTGGCGGTCTCGTGTCTGGCGAATGACGAAAGGGGAAGGGGCGATTCTGCTGATTTGATTGGCTAGTAGGACTGCCCTCGCTTACTTGTGCGAAAAGGGGAGCGCCGGCGCAACGCAACAAACGAGAACAGACGCAGAGGAAATACAGAAGAAAAGGCTGAAGAATTGTGTTGTGCAGAAAGACAAGCTGTCTTCTTTCTCGGTTACGCATACGAGCAGGTAGGTATCCATCGTGGCGGGTCGCCTCTAATGCGTCGCAGCCCCCCCTCAAAAACGAAGTGGTGCTGCATTTGCTGACTGATGCGAAGCGATGGCAATACGAGGAGGGGCAATTCGTGTTTCTTCTCTCTTTGAGGCTTCACGAGCTTCTTAGTCATCCTCGTGATGAGCGTTTACGAGCAAATATTCGGACTAAGATGCAAAGAACACTGTTATCAGCCCCCCTCTCAGTCCGTCTTGTCGCGACTCCCTGCACTTGCTGCTCTCCCTAACTCTGGCTCTACAACTTAGCGTCAATTAGCAGCGACTACCCCTGAAGTGCGCCTCTCGGACTACGATACGATACTAGACAGATATGCGAGAACGTTGTTGCACAGACTGATCGCTGTTTCACGATTTGCCAGCAGGTCCTTTCGTCCCATATCGCCGGCAGCTATCCGGATACGTCTGCCGACCAAAAGACGGTTTCCAGCTGATTGCACAAAGTACTACTTCGTATGCCTGTCTTAATCCTATCTGTCACGTTAGGATACTCAGAACCCTGCCAGATGTTCATTCCACTCCTCTGCCCTTACATATAATGTTATTGCAGTCCCCACAAGGGAGGTGGGAAATTGAGGTGGATGACGGAAAATATGCTGGACGGAGGGCCAAATCATCTTGGTCGCTGATACGTCGCGGCGCAAAAGTCCAGTATTGGCTGTCAGGGAGCATTAAAAAGTCTGCAGCCACGCGAATCGGCATTTCGTGGGCTGGGGGCAAGAGGAAAAAGACTGATACGAGCACGCAAGAAGCCGTCAGCTTGGGAGTGTACTCGTACTGTGTAGCGAAGTCTCTTGGCTACGTAACGCGACGCAACCCTTTACGCGCTGGGAGTGCAGCTTACCCTGGAAATGTCCAAAATACCACCCCCAAAACAGCACATCTGCCAATGCGAGGCAGTCCTACTAATTTTACAATTTTACCGGCATTCTTAGCTGATGTCTAGTTGGGCCTCTTTGATCGCAGAGATGGCCCTCTGCGATATGCACGGAATACTCCGTTTTTAGAGTAAAGTAAGCGCAGCGTATCTTACTCGTATTTTCAAGGTCACGCCTTTTGACAGCACGGAACGGCACGAATGCCTACGACGGAAAGCGAACATAGACATCCACGCCGGTCTGGCGGATCAAAAAGTACGTATCTTAAGCGTATATTTGAAGATGCTAGAAAGCATCCCTTAAAACTTAGTCATCGTTTTCACTCACGTGACATGGAGACGATCGTCATATCCCACTTATTTTCGCCTACCGAGATCATTCAATACCTGCTACATTTGACAAACATCAAGTCACGATTAAAGCACTCGCTTTTTTCTCTTCTTTTCTCCCTCTTGTCTCTTCCCACGCAACCGATTCCTTCACCATGGCGACTCCCGATCGCCCTCCTTCACCTAGCCCAGATATAGAGGGCCAGCGGCCAGGCGAAACTACGACAGAGTATACAAACCGACTCATAGCACAGCTTAAAGAAGTGACCCGCCAGAAAGAAGAAGCGCAACGTCGGGAAGCAGAAGCGCAACGTCGGGAAGCAGACGAGCGACGCCAGAAAGAAGAAGCGCAACGTGGAAGACTACAGGCAGACCTCGAGGCTGAACGAGCGATTGAGAGTGAACGGCAAACAGCCCGCTTCAACGAGTTGCTTCAGGAAGAACTGCGGCAACAAAGGGATGAAACTGATTGTACGTCTTCTATTTCCTTGTCGTGTTTTCCCATTTCCTCTCTAACCAACCCAGCTCAAGCCCTCCCAGCATACTTAGCCCAAGTCTCCCGTTTACAGACTCACGCTGTTCGACTTCTTCCCTATCTCCCCCCAGGAAGCATTCCGCTGCATGTGCAAAGATCTTCGGCCTCGGGTGCAGCCTCTATATCGATCAGTCCTCAGCCGACGACTTCGGGCCGCACAAATGTTGTGAAAAAGTACTACCCTTTACGTATTCGTCCTTGGGTCGAGTTTCGCGACCAAGTGCAACAGAGAAGCTTTGCACGGATATACGGTGTACTCCAACAGTCAAATCAGCATGGCCTGCCCTCTCGCGAGTGGGTTCAAAAGGATGAAAAAACGCTGCTCGAGGACTTGCCTTTGCTTGCTTTGAACCAGAAAGGCGGCTTGAATGCGGCGCGGACTCACGACTTTTTGAAAACGGTGCTCCTGACCCCAGCCTCCCGTATACTCAACGAGTATTTGAACCACGGCCTTGGCACAACCAAGAAAATCTTCTTCGATACAGCTGTACAGTCTGTGGCAACCGTTTTGCAGTCGGTTTCGGGCCCGGAAGACGCTGAGAATGACGACGACGTCGACAATGCCGACAACGCACAAAATACGCGGAGTGCGAGCACCAACCAGCCACCAAAAGCGGTCTTGCCTGACTGTCTTGTTCTTTGTATGGACTCGGTCACGACGGCCGCGAACCCAGTACAGCTTGTTGCTTCCGCCGAGCACAAACCTTTACACGCCGTCCGAGCGGCATCTGTGTCCCAAATCATCAACGGCCCACTCACTGAGGATCTGATGATTCGATTGGCACGGCAAGCTTTAGCACGGCGTGAGAAACGGAGGGCCAGACAGCTGCAGTCTACAGAAAGGGGACGAGCATCGGCATCAGCACCACAGACAGAACCCGAGCAAGAGCAAGAGCAACACCCGGAATCAGAGCCAGAACCAGAGCCGGAGCTTGCTTCCGACGCAACATCCAAGACTCAGAAAATAGACAAGCTGACCTACTTCGCCTATGCGTTAACACAGGCGTTTCATTACATGTTCATGACCGGTGTCGAGTTCGGTATCCTGGCGACTGGCGAAGTCCTCGTGTTCCTGCGCATTCCGGAAGAAGATGCCACCACACTATTCTACCACACGTCTCTCTTCCCTATTTCCGCTCTTACAGCGGAAGACCACAACAGACGACTCTCCCAAACTGTTACACAAGCACCTTATCCAGCACCAGATGATCCCGTGGGCGAAGAAGCACTAGCCGAGCTGCCGATTGCCCAGATGGTCAGCTTCTGCGAATATGCCATGCATGCAGAGCGCCGGACTTCGTCGTGGGCAGTGGAACAAACGGCCAGGCTGGCCCGATTTCCCGACCTGCCACCAGGCGTTGCCGCTCAATACGACCGAAGGCCGTCTTCACAACTAGGCAGACGACGGCGAGACGACGGCGACGGCGATGGCGATGGCGATGGCGATGATAGCAGTGATGGCGACAACGGCGGAAACGGTCCTTCTCGCCGTCAACTACAAGTTCCATACCGGAGCAGCCGTGTTCGAACAGCATCGCCTCTGCAACAGCAAATGTCATCCCGTCAAAGTCCAGGACCTGCAGATGTGGTGGATCTAGACATTTCGACAACTTTTTTGTCTACTCCGTGTGATTTACAGACCCGTCCAAGGCCGTCCCGCAAGGTGGAACTGCCTGCTCTGCCCTACTGCACACATGCCTGTCTTTTGGGTCTTGTACAGAACGGGCTCTTGGATCCGCAGTGCCCAAACTATACGCTTCATCAGGCAGCCGGAAGACCAGATGTGGAAAAGGACGCTCGCAGCCAACACCCCCTCACTTCTTTACAGCTTGCTCAGCGGATACGGGACCAATTGTTTGACACGCCTGAAATCGACTGCAAATATTCTGTTTCGCACCGCGGTGCCGTTGGCTATCCGTTCAAGTTGACACTGACAGGGTTTGGCTACACTTTTGTTGGCAAAGCGGTTGAAGAGGAGCATGGGCGGCGTTTGGTGCACGAGTCGAGGATTTACAAGGCCTTGCTTCCTCTTCAAGGCTCTGTCATTCCCGTTCACCTCGGTCTTATCCGGCTTCATATTGGCTACCCGATATTGAGCCACTTCCTGCAGTTGCCCTACATGATGCTTTTGTCCTATGCTGGAGAGTCAATGTTAGGATCGTTGATGAAGAGGAAAGAGGAAGAGGAAGGGGGAGATGGAGAAAAAGGAAGCATCTCTCCAGGAATGGCCCGCGACCGGGCAGAAGCTGTACGCACAGAGCGGGAGCTAAGGAGCTGGGGCCTCGACGACGAAGACGACAACGTGAGCAATTTCCGATGGTGCGCCGAAGCAGGACGGGCCATGCGGATTGATTTTGACCGTGCCTATCTGGTGTCATTACCACACCGAAGACGTTCTCTACGGGTCTCGACGAATTCACACGCCTCATGCGCCTCGCGGACTTCACAGCTGTCACAGCCATCACAGACAGAGAGCAGCCTAGGCACGCCAACGACACCATTGTTGGAAGAAGCCGATTTTCCAGATTTCGTGGGAAAAACGCAGGGGGAACCATTGATGAAGCGCCAAAAGTTAAACGATAACGACCGCAAACCTGCCAACACGGAGGTGGAAATATGTTTATGAAGTATTGAATAGCTAGCGACTCTGTATTTTAGGGGTTTAGTCTTGTGTTTGCCTTTTTTGCTTTTTACTTCTTCCTCACGACCTTTACGTAAGAGTAAATTACGGCCAGGACTGTGGACTCTTCCAACACATGGAGAAAGTAGACAAGTTTAGCAGGAGAACAGTGCCGGTCTGTGCCCAACGCCGGGATGAAGATAAGGCCGATGCCCTGCAGAATTAGCGTTAAACACGCTTCTACCAACTAATATATCGATCGGCAGTGATTGTCCGTAATTCGCACTCAGTGCTATATCAACCTATGCAGAATTTACTTCTTTGCAACTTCACAACGGCAGGAATTCTCTCTATGCCGTCTCTGCCGTGTGATGTGCTCTACTCCAAGATGCATTCATTGTCTGCGTCAGCTGTGGCGGATTACAGGCCCACCGTGGCTGTTCCGCCACAAAGATATGTGCCTCTGCGGCGGCCCAAGCCACGATGCAGAGGACTAGGCCGAAACGTGTTGTCCTTTCTTCCTATCTTACCCGGAAGTCGATTTTGTTGGACGAGCCTAGCTCGGACACACCGACACGTACGATACGGTGCCCAAAGCATGGCCACGGCCAGCTGCTGCCCGTTGTATCCCAGGCCGGTGGGACTGTCGCTGTCGGGGTGCCGGGGGCTGCTGAAACCGAGAAGAAGAGGGCAGGGAGTGCTGCGGGACTGAAAGCATGAAACAGGATTCCATAGAGGGACGGGCGGCTGCAACGCTGTGTTCCACCGCTTTTGGTGGCGGCCTCTCAGGTTCCTACTTCCCAGTCCTTCACAATGGCCACTTTTGTACGCGTACAGCAAAACCCACACGGGCATGCTGTGCCTCCCATCGGCGCCTGCCTTCTCCGGCGGCCCTCCTTCCTGAATGGACCAGGGGCGGTGCTGCCCTACGTAAACATGCGCTGTCCTTCTGACGGGCTGCAACGGCACAGCTTACGTCGTAGCTGTCCAGCCCCATTCCGCCCCCTCCCCTTAAAACAGCTTGCAGCATGGCAACGCCGCCAGAGGAGCTGGCTGGTCATCTGGGGTAAATAAGAAGGGGCGCTTTTCCCGTCTTCTTGACCGTCGCTTGTCTCTCTTCCACCACAAATTCACGCACATCTCTATCAAACACAAAACACAATCGCCAAAGCACCTTCCATTTTATGCCCTCTTTGTCGAGCTGATTCCATCGCCGAAACCAATCAACTCCAAAATGCCTTCCATGGACGCCCCCCAGCAGCAGCAGGCCATGACTGCCGTCAACAGCAGCATTGTCACGGAGCAGCCGGTATGTCCATCCTAGCGCATTACTATTTGCGATTGATCGCCCATCCCCCCTTCCTCATTTCTCATGCTGACAATCCAGGCCCTCCAGGCCCAGCCCGAGATGGAGGCTGACGTCTCGATGCGCGGCGGCTTCTTTGAGGAGTGCGGCTGCTGCGGCTGCGAGGAGAGCTGCGGCTGCTGCTAAACAGCGCAACGACGATCCCTATTATACCCAACGTCAGAGCGAATGCAATGCCCGTCACGGACGATTGCTAAAGATAAGACCGGGCGGAAGCGGAGCCCAGAGATAGACCAGCGACCCTGTTCCTAGGCACTTGCTGAATGAGAATATGCAAAGTCTGGAGCACTTTTTGATCTTGAATTGTCCGCTGTGGAATCGTGAAATGCCATGAAATGCCGTGAAATGTCGTGGAAGCCGAAAGCTTGGTCACCCTTGGCGCCCGTCGCCAAGGCCTTAGTGCAAACGGTCTCCTGGAACATTCTGGACTTGGACGCCGACGCAACTTGATTTCTCCAGCTTCCTACGCTCTTTCCCCAGCAGCAGTCGCTTAGGCTTGTGCGACTCCGCCCACGTGCAGCCAAGAAGAGGCAGTGACGTATACCATGAAATTGGAAGGTGCGCTGGATGTGGCAGGACCAGGGAAGGAACCGCCATGACGCCGCAGGATGACTCAAACAGTTAGTGCTATCATCAGTTCTTTTTTTCGTCCATCTCTCCATTGGCTGCCCGCAGCCATACAACGATCGCAATCAACACAATATGCCGTTGGCCATGACACTCCAATCAACTGGCTCGCAGCCGCCCGGACAGCCCCTTGGCCCCGGTCCGGCGCTTCTGCAGCAGCCAATTGCAGCATCCGGATGCAGCGAGGCGGCGCTTATTCCATACCACAGTCGACTTCTCTAAAGCCCCTTTGGCGACGCAACACGACGTCGAGCGGCTGGACGCACTCCCCGCCAGCTCGGCAGATTGACAGTATCCTCCCAAAGCGCGCGACGGAGACTCCTCATTTGCCATGGCTGGGGCACTGTTATATTTAGCAATTTGGCCTTGAGGCCATCTGGACTTTTGCGGCGTCTGTCGCTGGTCTTCCTCTCGTCTCCTCCGCGGCGGTCGTATATCGCATCATCCCGCTGGGATCTGGTGTCCCAAGTGGGCCCTGGACAGGCGGGCAGCTGTCTGGCCACGATGGCTGCCAAGCCTGCGCCCTGGATCGCGGATGCAGGCCGTCCGGGTCGTCGTGAAGCATGGGCGAATGGCGGCCGGCTTTTCTGGTCCCTTCTCTGACACGAAGGGTGTCCACCTGTAGTCTTTTGTCTTTTATTTCCCCTTGTCCGGCTTCTTGTGCCTGCTATTTTCTGTCTTTGTCTTTTGACCTGTTCTTTTGTCCGCGCGTTCTCTTTCTCGATGTTTGTTTCAACATTTGAGCAGAGAATGCCATTCCTTTGTACGCGTCTCTCTCTTTCCTACACACTCATTCCATTATTCACTCGCCTTTTCTCTTTCCTTCTTCGCTGTCGTGGCCTGTTGTCTGGTGAAGTGACGACGCCTCCATTGCTGGCATTCACTCGATTGAGCCCCATCGGCCCTTATTCACGGAACAACAATAATAAGCTGCTGTCTTTTGAGATCGCACAAACTCGCTTCCGGCAGTGCCTCTTTTCTCTTTCTTTTAGACAAAACTTTTTCTTATTCGACACGGTTTTCAAATACACTTTCTAATACGACACGACGACACAACCAACATGACCGATTTAAAACAGGGTCAGCTCGATCCGTTCGAGTCGCTCTTTAACCGTTCCAGCAAGTCAGAGGAACGCGAGGACTGGGAGGACTGGGAGAACGATAGCGATGAAGAAAAGCGGCGTGCATACACATGTGCCAGCAAGAAAGCAGCACATATTGCTCTCCTCGAACCGCCCCGTTCATCGCAGTCGTGGAAAGCGAAGCCGGCTCCGGCGCCAGAGGTCGCAAAGGACTCCCCGAAACCATCGCGGCTCAAGTCGCGTGCCCGCCAAAAGGCCCAGAATAACAAGGCCGGCATCCGGCTGGTCACCGATATGGCCAAGCTCCGCCAACAGCAGCAGCAGCAGGTCCTGGAAAGGCAGCGGAGGGACGATACGGATTTCCGCAGGGGAAAGTTTGTGGATGCCGCTGCTTTGCGGGCGCTGGAGGGCAAGCCGTCAGACACGTCGGTCGGCAACTGGAACTGGTTGCGGCGCCGCGCCAACAGCAACAGTGCGGCGTCGCCTCTGAAGAACAACGACAAGGGAAAGGGCAAGGCCGTTCAGACGCCTGTTTCGGCCGTTTCCGAGGACCTGTCGCCCAACGACCGGCCGATTGTCATTGGCATCAGTCTGCCCCAAGACGACCTTGCCGCCAAAATGGTCACGCCGCAGACGGCCACGCTGGAAACACCCAGCGAGATGCCCCGGTACATTGTCAAGAACGGCGTGCTTCTCCGGCAGCAAGAGGGCGCCGTGCCATTACAGCAATCGTCGAGCCTGGCCCAGATGAAGTCGGTCTGGTCTCCCGACACCGATGACGGATCACCGCTTAGTGCTGGCATCGCAGCCTCGCAAGCCTCCAACATATACCTGCATCCCAATACCACTCTGCAGCATGAGGCTGCACCCGTTCCAACGGTCCCGGCGGCCTATCATGTTGCCACAGATACCTCAGTGCCCTCCCTCGACAAAAGTAGTCACAGCGCCACAATTGACGACGACGACGATGATTACGGAACCCCCATCACCCTGTTCGAGGAAGACGGCAGCCCGGCCTCTTACCAGCGGGCGTCACCGGCTAAGAGTCCGGCACGCTCCACAGCTGTCGCCGCCAGCAACAGGCGCTCCGGGTGGTGGGACCACGTCAGGACGCCTTTTACAGAGCACCCGAACAGTCCATTCTCGGCCAGGACTACGTCCCCCATGACGCCTGTGTCTGCGCGAGGGCCGCTGGCGACCCCAACGACGCAGTCCGTTCCGTCGATGCCTACGCCAGCACTGTCTGCTGTGAACATGGCGCCGGTGCCTTCAATGTCCCCAGCACCAGAAGCAGCTCCGGTATACACCGTGTCTCCCATGACGACCGGCAGTACAGCCCGGACACCATATGCAGTGCCGGCACATACAATGTCTCCAATGTCCACAGGGACTACGGCTCGCGTAATGCCAGCAGCTGCGGTCTCCGTGGCGCCCAACAACTCCACGTCCAAACAGGTCACAGCGCCCGTTCTGCCTCCGATCTCCATCTCACCAGCTAGGCTCGCGACGGGTGAAGAATGGTGGAAGAATGGTGCAGATGAAAAGCATCGGGCGGCGGCCTCTGGACGAAACAAGATTGGCCTGGGCATCTCGACAGCGACAGCCAACGCTCACCACGATCGGGCTAACAATGGCTTCTCGCCGACGGTCGCCTCGTCTTCCCTCTTGACAGCGCCCATGCAGCACATCGCATCGCCAGTCAGCCACATTGCTGAAAAGACAATCGGGGCGAGACAACAAGCACGGACGAGCGCTGTCAACACGCCAACGGACGCGCCGCCGCCCTACGATGGATCAATGGCCGTGCGGTACCGAGCAGTGCTTCCGCCTGGCCATTTCCTGCGGGCTGCGGTCCCCCCTTCTCCAGGCCCGATCTCTCCTGGGCTGGCGCGCACGATGACATCCCAGGGAGCCATCCACATGGCCGATGTGCCGTTGACCCCCCCGGGCATCCGAAGCGCAGCAGCGGCGAACGGCACACCACTGCCGGACCGGCCGACAGTAGCATTCTTCCATCGCAGTGCATCGGCGCCCGTGCTCTCTGCAGCAGCGGCCAAAGTGGAGCGCACGCGGCAACGACACGAGAAGGAGGACGCGGTGGCACAGCAGACGGGATCCCTCTGGCGTGGACGCGGATGTGTGCCAAAGCACGGCTGCTTCGGGCGGCGACGAGGCCGGGAAGCTCGCCACAGGCGACGTGTGTGGCTAGCCGTGATAGGCGGCGTGGCAGCAGCGATCGTGCTGGCTGTGGTGTTGGCCTTGAGGCTAACACAGCACAAGACGAAGTCGACAGTGTACTCGTTCTGGCTCAACACGACAGACTTCCCACCGATTCCGACAGGAGTGACGACAGTGGTTGGGGCAGAGAACACGGTCTTTGTGGACGGATGCGTCGCCCCGGCGGCAATGTGGAGCTGCTCGCTGCCCAAGGAGGAGCAAGATGCCAACGCGCCGTTCTCGGCCGACTCGCTGCAGTTTGTGCTGGACATTCAGTACGATAACAGCACACAGCAGTTGTGGGATGTAGCGGACGGGGCGACGCCGACGCCGACAACGACGGCTGCGGCGACGACAGCGACGACAGCGACGACAGCAACGACCATGACGACGACAATGGCGACGTCAGTGACGTCGATAACGCAGACATTTGATGCGGGGATCACGCCCAATCCGGCGCCGCCGACGTATGAAGAAATGTGGTTTCTGGGCAACACGACAGACGGCATTGTGGCGGACCGCAAGGCGGGTGAGCCGACGCCGTTTTACATCAGCTTCCTGGTATCGGCCAACAGCAGCACGGTCGGCCCGAACGCGGTCAGCCGGCGCGATGTGGTCGAGCGGAGCGGGTCGTCGTTCCCGCCGGCGTCGACAAATGCAGACGGCACGGGAGCGGCGGCGGTGCTGCGGCCGTATCCGGTGCAGCAGCCGTTGCGGCTATATGACCGGGGCCTGTCGACGGAGCACTACGGGTTCTACAGCTACTTCAACAAGACGATCTACGTGCAGTCAATCAGGTCGAGCGGCAGCACGACCGAAGATGAGGACGGCGGGGCGCTCGAAACGGAGGCGGCGTACCAGGTGACCTTTTTGCAGACTCGGTTTCTGGTCCGGATTTGGACGCAAATGGCCAACACGACGGAGATGCTGGGCAACAGCAGCACGGCGACGAACTCTACGCAACCGGGCACATTCCCGTATCCTATCACCATTAGCGAGGACATGCACGGCGGAGACTTTGACACCAAGGGCAACTATGCATGGGGCCTGGACAGCGAGCAAAAGATCCTCGCCGACAACGTGACGCTAATCGTGGCGAATCTGCAGTTTGGCGGATCGCTCATCAACCACGACGACAATCCGAGCTACGGGGGGTCGGACGGCGGCACGGGCGGCTGCCGGTGTGCGTGGGCGAACTTTATTGGCAAGAATGGGAACACGGCGGCGGATTGACAATGGAGCTCAGACAGGTTGGGAAATGATGGAATACGTGTGCGTTTGAATATGTTTGAATGTGAAACAGTATCTGGGCCGAATGGTGTCGCGGTCATGTGATCTCGTGAAAATTTGGCGGTTGGCCGCGGCTGCGTCCAACTGCTTTCGCCGCTGCACGCCGCACGTACAGAGTACAGGATGGGGGGGATCCAACACAGGGTGTTCTGACGATGTGGGCGCGACAGCCATGGCAGCAACTCGGGCGACGGATGAGCCGTGGGCGTACAGGATGTCCAGGGCGCGGCCGCCGCGGACTGGCCCAGGCGCCGCCGGTCGAGCGGTGGCCCAACAGCCTGGTGACGCTGGCGATTGAGACGTCGTGCGACGACACGTGTGTGGCGATTCTGGAAAAGGAAAAGGAGCGGGAGGGCGAGCACGGCGGTACGGGCCCACGGCCAGCGGCACGGCCCCGGGCCCGGCTGCTCTTTGAGGGCCGCGTGACGGCGGACAACCGGGCCTATGGCGGCATCCACCCGCCGACGGCGACCGAGTCGCACCACGCGGCGCTGGGGCCGCTGGTGCAGCAGGCCCTGGGCTACTTGCCGGGCGGGCGCGGCCAGCCGCCGTGGCAGCGACGGCCCGACTTTGTCTCTGTCACACGCGGCCCCGGCATGCGGGCAGCCCTGGCGACGGGCCTGGCGACGGCGACGGGCCTGGCGGCGGCCTGGGACGTGCCGCTGGTGGGCGTGCACCACATGCAGGCGCACGCTCTGACGCCGCGGCTGGTGCAGGCGGTGGCGGCTATGGAGGGGGTGGAGGCGAAGACGGACACGGACACGGCCACGGCCACGGCTACGCCCGCCTTCCCCTACCTCTCCCTCCTCGTCTCGGGCGGCCACACGCTTCTGGTGCACACGCGCAGCCTCCTCGACCACCGCATTGTCGCCCAGGCCGCCAACATTGCCATTGGCGACCTGCTCGACAAGTGCGCCCGCGCGATCCTGCCGGCCGGCTACATTGCCGCCGCCGAGGCCGCCGCCGGCCGCAGCCTGCCGTACGGCGCCCTGCTCGAGCGCTTTGCCGCCGTCGACGTGGCCGCCTACACGTATCCGGCGCGCCGCCGCGACGAATGCGCGCCCTTTGAGTCGGGCCGCGGCTGGCGCCTCGAGGCGCCCATGGCGGCGCAGCCGTTGCGGCGCGTGCTGCAGTACAATTTCAGCGGCCTCAACGGGGCCGTCCTGGCGCTGGTCACGGGCGGCGCGGGCGGCGGCAGCGAGGACGCGGACGGGGACATGTCGGCAGACGAGCGGCGGCTGGTGGCGCGCGGCACGATGCTGCTGGCGTTTGAGCACCTGGCGAGTCGGCTGCTGCTGGCGCTGGCCGACCCGGCGCTGGCACTGGCCGACCCGGCGCAGGCGCCGACGTGCGTCGTGGTGTCGGGCGGCGTAGCCAGCAACGGGGTGTTGCGGCACGTGTTGCGGTCGGCACTGGACGTGCGCGGCTACGGCGACCTGGCGGTCGTGGCGCCGCCGGCGCGGCTGTGCACGGACAATGCGGCCATGATTGCGTGGACGGGCATGGAAATGTACGAGGCCGGGTGGCGGACGGCGCTGGGGGCGTTGCCGGCGCGGCGGTGGTCGATGGACGCGGCGGTGGACGGAGGCATTCTGGGGGTAGACGGGTGGGTGAGAGGGGGTGAAGCGGTACAGGAAGACGTTTGGCACGTTCGGCAAGCCGAGAAAGACGCCCAGCACGTCCAGCAAGAAAACACACATTGATTCCCTAGTCTACCCGCCTTACTCCAACTCGCTCGTCACATTGGTAAACTCGCCCTTTTCGAGCTTGGTCTTCCAGAAGATGGGGTTCGTGTCGCTGAAGCCGTGCTTGACCCAGCCCTCCTCCTTGACGTGGTACAGGTTGATGAAGCCGCCAGAGTAGGCGTCGCGGTGCGTCGCCGCCAGGATGCTGCGCCGCCCCAGCTCCAGCGCGTCGTCCGTCGACAGGTCGTAGCGGTACTCGGCGTCCAGCACGCCATAGGCAAACGTCTGGCCGGAGCCGACGCAGAACAGGTTGCCGGCCAGCCGCGTGCCGTCCGAGTCAATGTAGTACAGCGCCGGGCCCTCCTCGGCCGTCACGCCGGCGCACATGGTGCCCATCGAGAGGCCCATGCCCTTGTAGCTGTACACCAGGTTGGCCAGAATCTTGGATGCGGCCGCCACCGAGATGCGCCGCTTGTGCCGCAGCTCGTGCAGGCGGCACTCGCGGCCCAGCCACGCGAGCCAGTACTGGCAGTCGGCCGCGCCGCCGGCCATGGTGCCGAGCAGGCAGCTGTTGATCTCAATCACCTTTTTGACCGTCTGCGAGGCGATCCAGTTGCCGGCCGTGGCGCGCGAGTCCGTCGCCACAATGATGCCGCCCTGGAAGCGGAAGGCGAGCGTCGTCGTGCCGTGGGCAATCTTGATCGGGCAGTGCGCGTTGGCACGGTCGTCCGTGGCCGCCCGGAGCCAGGCCGACGGCTGTCTGTCAGCAGTGCTCTGGCGTGTTTTTGTGTGTACACCTCTGAACAGGATCAAGGCCGGCTGCAGCACCCACCTGTGCAATCGGCGGCATGGCAAACTTGAACGACAGACCCGGCATTGCATCGTTGCAGTCCATGTCCTCGGCGTCGACCACCTCCTCGTTCTGCCGGTAGGCCGGCTGGCTGTATCGCGCCACGAGAGCGTCCATGGTCGTTTGGGAGCAGTGGGCAGATGGCGGCTTGTCGTTGGGAAAAAGGACACCAGGACCGTGTCGTGAGGTTGGATGCGAGGGGCAGGCTGGTCGTGGTGATGTGGTGCAGCCAACGACGGAAGCTCAAGGCAGCTCTGGACGCGTGCTGCTGAGTCAAGACGGCCCGTGCACCCCATGCGCCGCAGCACGTGATACGGCCGCCACACACCGTGTCCTGACCATGGAAATCTCAACGCCCCTAGACTAGGGCCGTTTTGGACCGCGCCTGCCCACCTTCTCTCCCTAGAGGCAGTAAGCGTATACGAGCAGTTGCAGCAAATCGCGGAAGTGTAAAGTCCTTCTTCTCTCCCTCGCTGCCGCCTCTCTTCGCTTTGCTTCTCGTCATCTCGGCTGCTCTGCGTCTCGGCTGCACGGTCTCTCTGCCCACGACGCGCGTCTGCCGCCGCTGCTCGACCGCTCGCCGCGTTTCCTGGGGCCTTTTTCTCTTTTCTCTTTTGCCCCTTTGCCGATCAACTTGTCGACTCCCAATTCGTCTCGACCGCTTTCTTTTTTCCTGCTCTGTTCACCCCTTTTTCACCTTTGCCGCTTCTCTGTCTCTGTCTCTGTCTCTCTCTCTCTTCCCGTCCGTCCTGCTGCTCCCCGCCCCCCACAAAGGCCATGCCTGCGACGCGGTAGCCACTCGAACCCGTTCCAGCTCCAACCGCGAATCCGGCGACCTTTTTTTGATCTCTCTCGCGAGACGCTGACCTCGTCGACCAACTCGTCGACCAACTCCTCTCGACCGCCTCGCGCCCCCGTCACCATAGCCCTCCACACCATGGCGAGACCACTCGGCCCCGTCCGTCTAAAGAAGACGAACCCGCTGACACTCGTGCTCGGCGGCGCTCTCTGCATCTTCCTCATCTACTTTTTCGTGGCCTCGGGCGGCGCCTCGTCCGTGTCGGCCGCCCGCAATGCCAATGCCGCCGCCCAGCCGCTGTCGCCGCCGACGTCGCCCTTCCGCAAGTCGTCGGGCCGGGGCCAGGGCAAGTCGCAGGCGCCGCCGCCCGTCACGCGCTACATTATGAACAACATCACGGCCACGGCCAACCCGGTCGAGAATAGCGAGCAGGTGCTGGTGCTGTCGCCCATGGCGCGCTTCTACCCCGAGTACTGGGACAACCTGCTGCGGATGACGTACCCGCACGAGCTCATGACGCTGGCCTTTATCCTGCCCAAGAGCAAGGAGGGCAACGCGGCCACGGCGGCGCTGCAGGAGCAGATTGCCCAGACGCAGCGGTACGGCAGCGACCGCGAGCGCTTCAAGAGCATCATCATCCTGCGCCAGGACTTTGAGCCGCCCCTGACGTCGCAGGACGAGGCCGAGCGCCACAAGCTCGACAACCAAAAAGCGCGCCGCGCCGCCCTGGCCAAGGCGCGCAACGCGCTGCTCTTCACCACCCTGGGGCCGGCCACATCGTGGGTCCTCTGGCTCGACGCCGACATTGTCGAGACGCCGCCCACGCTGATCCAGGACCTGGCCTCGCACGACAAGCCCATTATCGCGCCCAACACCTTCCAGCGCTACCACAACAAGGAGACGAACCGCATGGACGAGCGCTCCTACGACTACAACAACTGGCAGGACAGCGTGACCGCCCAGGAGCTGGCCGAGAAGATGGGCCCCGACGAGATCCTCTTTGAGGGCTACGCCGAGATAGCCACGTACCGCTCGCTCATGGCCTATATGGGCGAGGCCGGCGCCAGCATCCACCAGGAGGTGCCGCTCGACGGCGTCGGCGGCTCGACGCTGCTCGTCAAGGCCGAGGTCCACCGCGACGGCGCCATGTTCCCGCCCTTTTCCTTTTACCACCTGATTGAGACCGAGGGCTTCGCCAAGATGGCCAAGCGTCTCGGCTGGGCCGCGACTGGTCTGCCCAACTACCGGGTGCGTCCCGTTGGTCCCCTCGACGTGTTCTGTGCTAACCAGACAGGTGTACCATTTCAACGAGTAAGAAGACGGCCGCATTCATCGACGCCGTCAGGGCCTGCATCGCGTTTCCCTTTGCGCTTTTCCTTTACGCCATGTTTGCCAGGGTCGGCACCGGAAGGCGTCTTTTTGTATATTATGATCTTTCCAAGACCAGATGAGAATGAAGCAACGCTGCCTGCTATCGTACATGTTGTGTTTTTGTTTTTTTTTGCTTGTGTCCTTGTGTCCTTGTAAGCCCTTGTCTGTTCTCGTTCACGCTCCCCGGTACCGCTGCTCCTCGCACCACAACCGCACCAGACAGGCGGCCGCCACGTCGTCGCCGTCGCGCAGCAGCGCCGCCAGGTCCACGTTGAGCGGGCTGTCGGTGCCGGGGTGGTCGAGCAGCAGCCGGACGGCGCGGACGCACGCGGCGACGCCCATGGCCGGCGTCCAGGCTGACGCCTGCAGCAGGTCGAGGCAGACCGCGCCCGTCGTCGGGTGGACGTTGGCGTGGAGGATGGGCGTGACGAAGCGGACCGCGGGCGGCTGGAGGGGATAGGTGTCGGGGACGTCGATGCGGACGAGCCAGCGGCCATCTGTTGTGTGAGTGGAGGAGAGAAGGGGGGAGGGAGTTCAAGAGAAAGAAGAGAGAGGAGAGAGAGGAGAGAGAGGAGAGAGAAGAGGAGAGAGAAGAGGGAGGACGGAAGAGGGAGAATAGGAAAACAAAACAACAACAACCGCCACCTACCGTCGTAGCCCGCCCCGACGCCCTGGCCGTTGAGCACCGCCTCCCAGTGGAAGAGGTCGCCGTCGCCCACCGGGCCCAGCCGCTCAATGCCGCGGTTCGGACTGTTGTCGTCGTCGCGCTGCGCCGCCGTCTGCTCGCCTTGCTCCGTCTGCCACGTCTCGAGCTCGCGCAGCAGCCGCCGCGTCGCGTTGCGGGTATTGGCCATGTGGAGGAGGAGGAAGAGGAGTAGAGCACGATGCCGTCTTGTCACGTCGTCGTCCGTGGGGTCGTCGTCGTTGTCGTCGATGTTCGCCGCCTTGCTTTCCGTCGTTGTTGTCTTTGCGTCGTCTAGCGGTTGCCATGTGACCGCTGGAAAGAGCTCTTAGC
This sequence comes from Leptographium flavum, assembly GCA_963580335.1. Taxonomy (NCBI): domain Eukaryota; kingdom Fungi; phylum Ascomycota; class Sordariomycetes; order Ophiostomatales; family Ophiostomataceae; genus Leptographium; species Leptographium flavum. Next base: position 232,387 of record OY756933.1, on the reverse strand, counting down.
GCGAATCCCTGCCGAGAGCCGGCCGGCTGCCATTTGTTCACCGCAACACTTTTAACACTGCACGGTAGTTATATCGTCTATGACTAGTCTCGCAGGAGGTGCAGGTGGGGGTGCGCTCATCTGTACTGGTCCATTTGCTCTCTACCAAATACAAATGCCTCCGCCATGAACTAGATCCAAGGCATGCTGCACAAAAGCTAAATAAAATAAAACAAAAATAGAAGACAATGTGTGATGGGCCGGAATTACAGAGTACAGAAAGGAAAGGCTTCATGAAAATCTTGGCTGCTTGCCTGGTGCAGCTTTTCTGTTGCATGCATGGTGATGCGAAGGTTATTAGTGCACAGCCTCGGCTGCCTTCTGTCCGTCTGCCACCACAGACCGGTACGCGGCTGCCTTGCTGGCTCTCGCCGATGCGGTTCGTTACGCACCATGTGCTTCATATGGTCATCATTAAACGCGCCCGTCCGCGGCGTTGCCACTTCTCGCCGCTTCTCATGATGTCGCCTCGTCCTTGGACCGCCAGAACTGCATCATCCGGCTGAGCCGCTTTGTCCGGCTCGACTTGGGCATCTTCTTTTTCGTGTCTTCGGCCACGTCCGGCATAATGTTGCCGTCCAGAGGGACCTCCATCGACAGCTTGCTCCGCTCGCCGTGAGACGTGTTGATCAGCCGGTGCAGACTGGCCAGGCTCGACCGCCGCCGCCCAAATGCAGTGTACGTAAATGAGGCTGGCCGCTCCGCGTCCCGCGATGGTAGGTATGGGCGCGGCTGTGGTCCGTGGCTCATTCTCGGCACAGGCAGAACGCCGCTGTCACGCGTCGTCGTCGAGGTGCTGCTGGCCAGCGAGGGGGCCAGAGACGGAATGTCCATCGACCGCCGCACTTCGGGGCCCGGTTCGCCGAGCAACAGCGACCGAAAGTTGTCCTCCGTGGCCGACGACGGCGCCGTCGATACCCGGTTCGCATCAAACGACAGCGGCGACCGTGGTGACGGATACGTCGAGGCTGCCGACATGGAAAACGGACTGACCGGTGCCAGCGACGCCGCCGGCAGGTGCAGCGGACTCACGTCCACTGGCGCCAGGTCTTTGCCCTTGCGACGCGTGTTGACTGTCGAGTCCGAGCCCGACTCCACGGCCACGTCGCACCCGCTGTCTGGCACCTCAAAGGAATAGCCACGCAGCTCCTCCTCAGTGACCACGTCGTCGTGCAGAGAGCTCGCCGAGTATTCCGACTTGAGGCCCATGCTGGGCTGTGTCTTGTCGTCGTCGCTTGTGCCGCTCATGCCGCTGCCACGTCTGCTCATCACAATCGAAGAGACCGCGTCGTCATCAATGACCGTCTCCACTACCACATCTTCGTTCCCATCAGTCGACGTCACCCGGATATCAATGCTTGACGCCCGCTCCGAGATCTCTCCGCTGCGTCCTGGAGTCATGCTGCCCCCAGCAGAGGCGGACGAGTGCATCGATGCAACATCTTGTCTTTCACCGTCTTTTTCAGTTTGGTGTTCGTCGCTCTGGCTGTCATCGTCGTCCTCCTCATCCTCCTCAAACACGTCAGCCATGGCGCTCGAGCTGCCAAATCGCGGGATGCCAGCTCTGTTAAAAGGCGGCATCTCCGGCGCGCTCTCAGCACGCCTGTGCGAATAGTGCATGCCAGGACCAGCGAAGCGAGTCATGCCGGCGGCACTGTGCAGCTGCCGTTTCGATAACCCGCCAGCTCTCTGAGCTGCCTCCCATTCAGCATTGCGCGGCAGCGGAGTGTTGAACGGTCCAAGAGCCGCATCCAAATCGATCATGGCAAAAGACGAGTCGTCGTCTGGCGTGCCAAACGCAGGCGACTTGGGCGGCTGCCATTCGGTCAGTAACCCCTCCGATTCGGCGGTGGGCTCAGATGGCGTAACCAGTAGGGTCGGGGGACCAAAGCTCTCTACCGCCTCGTCAATCGTGCCGGCCACAACCATCTGCTCCTCGGCAGATTCTTCATCGTCGCTGATGGGGGTGTGGGCCATTGGTGGCGGCGTTGGTGTGCGACGGCTCTTCCTCCGAGCCTTGGTCTTTCTTGACAATATGCCCCAGGTCTTGACCTTCTTCTTTTTCTTATTGCTCACTCTCCGCGTAACCGTTTTCGGGGATGGCTTCGCCGCAGCAGCAACGTCTGGGCTGGGCGGGCTGTTGGGCTCCGCAGCAGCTTCCGGATGATCAACCACGGGAGCATTTTCGGTGTCCACAATCGCCGACTCATGCACAGATTCGGAGCTCGAGGTTCTTGGCCGAATCGGGGAACTGCTAATTGCCATGAATGGGTCCAGGCTGAAAAAGGACCACCGCTTCGGCGTCTTGATGGGGCTAGGCAGGGCCCGCGAGACTCCAGTTTCACCCATAGCGGCATCCACCGCAGACTCAGATTCCGCAGGGAGAGATGCAAGGAGTGGAATGGAGTTGCGTCTGCGTGGCGACAACCCTTCAGGGCCATCCATGGTAATACTCTGTGTGCGTTCGAGCACAGCGCCGGCAGTGCTGGGCCGAGATTCGGTTGTACCGCGGGAGGTGCTCCGGGCAATAGGCGAAAATGCGTCACTAGGCGTAGTACCTGTTGAGTTGAGGGAAATGATGGACGAAATGCTGCCGGAAACCGAGTGCCCGCCACCCATTGTAGGACGAGCAGTCACCGTGCTTGACGTATCGGTCGATACGAGAGAAAGTGGCCGGGGAATAAACTCGAGTGTGTCCGAGAAACCGACTCTGGCACGGCTCGTCGCTTTTGGGGCCGGAGACGGCTGCTGTGGCTCCTCTTTCGAAGCAACCGCAGCCACTGCTGGAACAACGGGCGGTGGCAGGTCGGCCATATCGCCAGAGTCGATGGAGAGGTCCGCTTCCGACTTGGACTGGTCGAGTGCCGCCGCCATCGGGAACACAAAAGATTGCTGGCCATGTCCAAAAGCCGCCGGGCTAGACGGTGCGCTGCTGCCACGGTTCGGAGGCCCAGACGAAATAGGCAGCAGCATATCCGACAGGTCATGACTCGAGATAGCCGCAGATCGTCGGTGGGCGTGGCCGCGTCGGCCGTGTGACGGGCCGTTTTGTGACGGACCGCTGGGAGCGTTCGGAATGTTGAGTGGCCTCAGTGTACCGGGGCCGCTCGGGAGACTAGGGGCACTGGAAGAGCCGATTGGTGCGAGAGAGGGCGAGGCAAGACCGCTCTCCGATTTCGTCGGGCTGGAGCTCAAAACAGTAAAGGCATCTCCGGAACGGAGGTTGCCACCGACAAATTCACTTCCTCCTCGACGGTGGCCGGCTCCGGCAGGCCGGATCGGGATAGAACGCAGCGACTGCGGCGAGGGTTGTGGGCTGAGAAACGCGGTGTCGGTCGGGAGAGGCAAGGATGCGCCGGGGTTGAAGGAGAAGTCGGGAAGGGCGGGCGATCTCGAAGGACGGTTCAAGTCACCTCTGCCGCCAGTCGAGCCATAGGAACCCGCGTCCTGCAGGTCAGCAACAGACTTTGGCCGTCTGCCGCTGGCCCGGGAGTAGGACGACGGGGCCGATGTGGACGGTCGAGCTGGGAAGACGAAGGCGGGCATCACCAGCGGCGAGGTGTGGAAAGGAGAGGCCTGCGGAAAGTCCAAATTCGCGTCATTCGATCTTGAGGGGACGGTCACTGGAGGCGGAATGGTACGCGGCGATGAGCGTTTCGCAATGACCCCCTCCGCGGCAGCCGCGTCGATGGACGGCGCTTCTGGTGGAGGCGCTACTAGAGGCGAGCTGTCCAAACTGATAGAGGCTGCCATGTTTCTGCCAGACCCGCGCCGCTCTGCAGCACCAGAGAAAACAAGGAGCAACCTATTCGAGTTGCGGTGTCATTGAGGCGGAGAGGAGGTGAGAGGAAGGGCTGGACGTCGGAGCGGAAGAAAATCGAGTGTGCAAAAGTCTAGACAACAGGTATCAGTAAGCATGGTCAACGCTAGACAAACGACGAGGCAACAACATCCGCGGTACCTCGCCAACCATCCAGGCACAGGACGGTTGATAGCTAGGAAAGAGGGCCGACGAGTAAAAGGCGGCCAGAGGGAGCGTAAGGCGCGTTTGTTCGTACCTATTTTGTCTGCCACAATCCCCCAAACATAGTTGGAGATCGGGGCCGTGTTCGGTGATGAGGCGGATCGAGAGGCGGAAATGAGGCCGAGCAAGTCCGAGCAGCGCAGTCGGCGAGCGAAGCAGGCCACAGACGAGAATGGCTCTTTCGGAACCGCAGGAAATTCGCAGCGGTGGTGGAAAAGGAGCGGACGGGCAAGCCCAGCAAGACAAGAACCTGCTCGGAAACCTGTGTTGCTGGTGTCTCGACCCAGGGGTTTCGGTGGTTTTGTGGTTTTGTGGTTTTCAGTTTTTGGCGTAGTTAGCGCAGAGGCGAAAGGGGCCTTTTTGAGAGAAGGACGGGACGCAGGAGCAGAGGCGGCTGCAGCAGCAGCGACAGCAGCAACGTGCGTCGAAGAGAAAAAGGGTCTGTCGGAGACGGGAATCTGGGAGATTCACAGTAGCACAGAAGAAGTCGAGGAAATGAGAGGAATTGGGTAGGTAAATTGAAAAATGAAAGCCAAAAGGAAAGGAGTAAATGCGGGAGAACAAGTTACAGAATGCAAGTAGTTGCCATGTACCCAGCAGTCTAGGCAGCCATAGAGAGACACAGTGTGGCAGGGCAGAGGGCCAAGAGGTACTTCTCCGTACAGGGGACGGGAAGGAGCGAGGACAGCGTGGACAGCAGGTGCGATGGGCCAGTGGGGGGCGCGCCAGCGTCAGAGGTTAATATTACGAGGAGAAGGTAGGCGCCGCGTTAGCGGGCTTTGGCGCTGTGGGAGAGGTCTGGCGGAGAGGCCTGGCGGCCTGGCCGTACGTGTTGGACCAGGCCTGGAGCGTGTTGTTGGTGGCGGCCGTCCGGCAGTGTGCCAGCACATCTACGTATCGCTTGCAATACCGACAACGCGAGAGGGAGAGACTCGACCTTAGTACCAAGACAAGATACGAGGCCAGATACAGCACTATACGGGACTATGAGTACGTATGGAGTACACGAAGCAAGGCAGGTGCGCTTGGTTGCGACTTCCCACGGCTGTCTCCTTACCTCCTTCCTTACCATCTGGGCCCGGCCCCCTGCCGGCGGGTGGATACCGCAATGTGGGCGCGGCCAGTGAGGAGCGGCGGCCAGGGAAGACAGTCTTGGATTGAGAGCACTAACGCAGTAGCGTAGTAGGGGAAAGGACGACTTAGCGATTGAGAGTAAGATATATTAGAGACTTGCGTTTGTGCGCAGATTGTGTGTGCGGACAGGTACCTATTGGCAGCTATAGTTGTCGACGCAGGGTTTACTATTCGGCGTGGACGCCGCAAAGTACGGTATGCACTACACGTATACTGTTGAGCTGAATACTCGTATTAGTGAATACGAGATTCTTAACTCGTGCGTAGTCTCTGCCGTTTGCTCCGTGCACCTCCTCCTGGACTGCTACGTGCATCGCCCGACTACACAAACAAAGATGAGACGACATCCGGGTCTCGACACGGCGTATGACGCTGTGGGTGCTGGGGGATAGAGCAGATGCGATGCAACCCCGTCGGCTTGGCGCGAGCCCACAACGCCCCCAAGCGAGTGACGTATCGGGAAACACAACCAAACTGTCCAGGAACACTCCCGGCTACTGCGGCTGTGACTAGCCACTGGCTTGTTCCCTGTTCCTAGGGGGAGGGCGGCCAGTGTACTCCTTACCCCTGCGAGACCGCAGCGCGGACGCAGCGTGCTGGACAGTCTTTGTTGTTCTGTTTCTGCTCTGGTCCGTCCCGGTTTCTCCGTCTTCCACGGCTGTTTCGCTTTCCGCGTACGAACAGGGATAAGGGCTCCGCCATGGGATGCACGCATCTGGGTATACGACGTGCGTACGCTTACGTTTCCGGGTATGGGTACAGCCTCCATACGAGTATTGACAACAAGATACAGGTAAGATATCGCTTCTACCGGCCGCTGCCACTGTAGCGCCCACAGTACGACGCAATGAGGTGGGAATTGCTACCCGGTGGTTTGCCCACCTATTCCGGACACTGGCGGCGCTCTGGCCATAGCGCCATCATCACGAGACGGGGCAAATGGGAGAGGAGTCTTGAAACAAAGGTGCCTGGTGCCTGGTGGTGTCTGGTAGTGCCCGGATGCCTCCCAAAGGCCGTGGGCAGCCGTGTCTTGATCGGTGACATCCCTGCTGGTGTCCTGGAAACGGGTGAAACAACCAGAAAACCTAACAGGACAACAAGAAACAATTCAAAGACCAGTACGGAGTAAATCATCGATCGCGCCGGGCGGTTCTGTGTATATTCCCAAAGCAACTACCCGGCACTTGGTACGCCGACGACCAAGTTTGTGCATTTGTGGTTTCGCTGCAGCTCTATTGCCTCGGCGTCCCCACAATCAACCAGCTGCTGTGCAGACGGCGCTCTCTCGTACTCCGTGGGTATCTTACGAGCATGTTTACTATTTCGTCGACACTACCAACGTCTCCTTTGACGTACATAGAGCGGTTATGCAAGCCGGTGGCTGTCTGCTGCAGGACGTCGTCCAATAGGCCAGTCCACAAGCAACGGCCACAGAATCGATAGGCCAGATAAAGCATCCCCTGCATTTGCAGCTGCAGAGCTACCGCTTGGCCTAGTCCATGTCGCATCATCCCATCGGCCCTGCAACATGCGGCAGGATACTCCGTGCTTGTATTTTTTTTTTCCCAGGCCCCCATATTCCATTAATAGCAATGTTGAATGTCTGATCGCGTCGTCGCGACGGATTATGCGCACCCGGCGCTGTATCCAACGCTTTGCTGGACTCTGCTTCCTTTTTGTTCCAGGTCTCTTCCTTTTTTTGGATCTGCCTTCAATCTCCGTGGATCTCGCAGGAAGCAATAGTTCGTCCGCTGGCTTGCCGGTCTAGAAGGATTCTCCTCCCTTCGACGTTTCCGTCTTACCGCCAGCCGTCTCTTTTTGAGGGGCTATCTGTTTTTGTGTGTTTTTAGTCTTGCCGCCCTAAGAAGCGACCGGTGACCAAAAATAATCAAAATGACCGCGCTGGGCCCGCCCAATTATCGTCGGCCAAACGCGTAACGCCCCCCCCCCCAAAACTTTGTCTACATCGTATCGTGCATGGGATCCTTTGCTTTGTCGTGTTCTATTCTGGCCACGCGGGACACACGAGAAAGTGGAAAATGGGCGGGAAATAGACGTCAAGCATGCAGACCAACGGCTCCGGGCAATGGCCGAGGCTTAGCTGGCGGCACTGGCATGAGCCAGCTGGAGAAGGTCGGTATTCCGAATCGTTGGAACAGTTTGTCTGGAATTTCGAATCGCAAATTTCGCATCGCCCATCCAATCACACCTAACAACGGCAGGCTGTCCTGCTGGCCATCGGATGACGACATGTCGCGGGCCGCGAAACAGGCTCTCGTCCGGGCAGTGCGCATTTTGGCTCCCCTTTGGCTCACTTGGTCAGTCGGCCAGTTGGCCAGTCGCCATTTGGCTCATTTGCTGCGAAAATCAAAGTAAAATTAGCTCCCCTCCCCTATCAGATGCACGCGAAGAACGTCATTTCGCGATTCCGGAGTATTGCTAGCGCCTTCTCCACAACGGACTCGAAAATACAGGGCATGAATTCATCTTTTTGGCGGTCAGCGAAGGCATATCATTCTGCCGGGCGGTGTCGTCTGGCTGGCAGAAAAAATTGATGGCCGAGGCGGAGAGCGATGGATTTTGTGGCAAGCTGCAAGTGACGACTTACGAGCGGCGCACTGTCGACTACAGCCATGGCCAATGAAGAACCTACGAGTGTGGCTGCGTCGATTTCGTCGGCGCCCAGGTCCCTGGGTCTGCGGAGGAATGGTGCGTGTTGGTTGCTTCTGCTGTTGCTCTCTGAATTCTCCCGCATATTCTAACCTCTGCAGGAAAACAATGGCATGAGCCCAAGAAGGCCTTTCGGCCTGCGTCCGGCCTCACCTCGTACGCCCAGAGGACCAAGGATCGCCTTGCCCGGGCGACGATGAAGGCCAAGGAAAAGGAGCTCAAGGACGAGAAGGAGGCGTTGAGACAGGTACGCCGGCCAGAAGACAGCCGTTGCTGGCACGCACTAACCAACAGGCACGTATAAAAGCCATACGCGACAAGAAGGCGGCCAAGGAGGAGAAGGAGCGGTATGAGAAGCTGGCGGAGAAGATGCACAAGAAGCGCATCGAGCGGCTCAAGCGCAAAGAGAAGCGCAACAAGCTGCTGCACACGTGAGGTGGTGGGGGTCCGGACGTTCATGCATCGAGGCATCGAGATATCGTGGCATTGTGGCATTGTGGCAATCGAGACAAATCGATGGCAGGCCAGTGGGTTTCAACGATATGTGGCGACGGCGGCAGCGAACAAAACTGGTCGCAAGGTCGCAGGTTGCGGGTCAAGCTGCACCTCCAAGACGGACCAGCTCACGACAGGGCATATGCGGGCGGGTGTATCACGAAGTATCTGGCAACTGCACGGCCCAGCCACGTCGGATTTCGTAGCCGGCATGCACCTGCGCCCGACGTGGCGGTCGTGTCTTGCAGCCAGTCGTGACGCAGCTTGATGATGTAGTATGATTAGCGTTTGGCTGGGACTTGTGGCAATTTCAAGTAGTTGTCGAATTGAATACAGCAAGATTCAGGCATTTGCACAGAGTACCAGGCAACAAAGCGTGTGCCAGCGGGATCGAGTACAGGTCCTCTCCGCCTTGGTGCGCTGGCTGCCGCCTGCTATTCGCCATTTCGGGCCAAGTGGGGCTGAGTCATCCATGTGATACAACTGCAGCCGCGCTTTGTCTCCAACCCCGATCACTTTCTCTTTCCTCCACGCACTGCCTGGCCACTCCTTCCTCTCCATTTCTCCCCTCCTCTGTTCATGGAGGTACGTAATTGGCCCCGTGCTTCTTCGAGGCGTCCCTAGGTTGCGACCATGCGCGAGGACGCCACCGCCTCGACAGCGCTGTCGGCCGCGACGACGGCCTCCAATGGCGACGGCCTCTCCTCTGTGGCAGCCACATCGACAGCGACCTCGACATCCGCACCGCCCCCCGCCTCCGCATCATCGCCGCGCCGGCCGCGCCATCAGTTTGCCCGCTCACTGTCAGAGCTGTCGTCGCCCGTGCGGCTGCACCGCCACCACAAGAGCCAGAAGAGCCGTCCAAGCAGCCGCGATCAAGGCAGCGACCCGACCGCCTCAACGCCACCACTCCCGCCGTTGCCGAGCCCGTCAGGCCCCATGGGATCCGCAGGGCCTTCCGGAGCTACTGCCACCACGACTTCAGGGGCCGCCATCACACCGACGCGCACGGCCCCAGCCGCCATGTCGCACCTCCTACCGAGCACCAACATCAGCACGATGGCTGCCCTGACACTGCCTCGCAGCAGCCGTGGCTCGCTCGAGGTCGCTCGGCCCGACGGAAGCAGCAGTTCTGCCGTGGCGGGGACGGCCGGTGCACCGAGCACAACCAGTGCGAGCTCAAGCCGGCGGCCAAGCGCCCGTGCCAGCCTCGAATACCACGTCGAAGAGGCACTGCAACACCAACAGCACCATCACCACCATCACCTCCACGGCCCTGGCCACCGCCACCATAGCGCCAGCAGTGGCATGAACAATATTGCGGTTCTCGCGGCTGCCTCGGCCACGGCCACTGTCGCCGCCGCCGGTTCGCCGACGCCGCTGCAGCTCCCTGTCATAACTCTGGCGCGGCAGGCCTCAGAGATTGACGGCGAGGGGTCGTCGGGCGCGTCGGCATTGTCGGCTGCTTCCCGAGCACCGCTGCCGGGCTTTGTCGTCCCGCCACGCGACGCCGATCCGGCTTTTGTAGCGGCCCTACAGCAGCTGCATCTCGACCAGGAGCGTGCGGCCGGACGGCTGCTGCAGGCCACAGTGCTGGACCTCGACAGCCTGTCGACATCGACAAGCCGGCGGCTGGACACGGCCTACGGGTCGGTGCTGGCGCGGCTGAACGTGCTGCAGGGCACGGTGCTTTCGTTGCGGTCGCTAGCCGTGACGGCGCGGGCGACGAACCGGCAGTTCACGGCCGAGGCGCGAACACTGGCCGACGAGGTGGAGCAGCAAGTGGCGCGGTACGAAAAGGGCGACAGCATCAGCGGCGGCGGCGGTCTCGGCATGCCGGCGCCGGCGGACCAGCAGCGGCGCCTGGAGCAGCTGCACGCGCGTGTACTGGCCGGCCGCGAGGCCGTGCAGGCGCTGGGCGGCCGTGTCGAGGCCGTGCGCGTGCGCATCGAGCGCTGGGAACGCGCCGACTTTGCGTGGCAGGAACGCACGCGGACGCGGCTCAAGGTGCTGTGGGCGATTGTGTCGTGTGTGGTGCTGGCGGTGGTGGTACTGCTGGTGGTGATGGCGCGGTCGAGCAAGCCGGCGGCAGAACCCATGGAGACGGCGTTCGCACCGGCAGGTACTGCTCTGCCAGGGCCGCCGAGTGCGGCCGAACTGGAAGCATTGGGCAAGGTGAACCACCACCACCACAAGGTGCACCTCTTGCCACAGAACGGCTCTGCCGAAGAGGATCCGCTCGTGCATGTATTTGACGAGCTGTGACGAGACGGAATTGTCTCTGCATTAGCGAGAGCGTGTTTGTTTTCTCTTCTGGTTCTCTAGTCTTTTTGCTCTTTTTAGCCGTGCAAATACAAGGCTTGATGGCATTGCCATTTATACTGGGACCCGTAAGAAACGCCATTCTATTTACGAGGTGGATCGTGAAATATCACTCTTCTTCAAGGTCATCTTCCCGATGTCGTTTGTTTTGCACTGTTCTTGTGCAACTTACACGGATGCCTAAGCTGCGTAATCGCCCGCTTGCGCCGCTTCTCTTCGTCTCGTGTATCGGCACAGCCCAGCGGCTTATCCGACATGCTCGTCGACGATTCGTCGGAACGGACCTTCCAACAGACGCCGTCTTCCGCCCAGCTGTTTCGGGTTTCTCGGACGATCCGATCCTGGCGCCTGAATATTAGTTATTAAGCGACGAGCACTGCGGCTGCCCTCTGCTCATTGGCAGCCCGCACCTTCCTCGTGCGTCATCGCCAATTTCCAAGCCACAATCCAGTTTAATCTACCACCCCAAGGCTTTGCTGCTCGACTGCTTTTTTTACGCTATTCAGGCTTCTTGCGACTTCATCTTCCCGTCGTTCCGTCTGGCATCGCCAGCGCTCCCTGGCGCTATTTGTCAACTCAGCACCCCTCATCCCCGTCTCCACTACCAGCTAGCACTCAAAGTACGCGTCCTCGACAAATCCCCGTTCGAACGCACCAACCTCTAACGCACCAACCTCTTCCTCCTCCTCCTCTGCTCCTCCTCTCCCCCCCAAACCGAGATCATGGCCGGTCCCCCAGATCAAGCCGGAGGTGCAGGCACCACCAGCAACCCACCAGCCGTCGTCGTCACCAGCAGCACGAGCAACCCGCCACCAGCCGGCCCCACCGCTTCCGGCCCTAACGACGTCACCACGCCCTCTGCGGCTGCGGCCGAGCATGCCCCTCCTGGGCAGATTCTGACGGGAAAGCAGGAGCACTGTCAGTCTATTCGAGAGCGGTGCTTCCAAGGCCGTGTCCGTGGAGCTGTATCTGTTGCAGCCTTGTTCTCTGACTGTCCACAGATCTCAAACGAGAGCTCATCGGCGAGCAGGCCAAATGGGAGATTTCGGAGCTCAACTCGCCGACGGCCCTCCGCCGTTTTGGTGCGCCGTTCAAGTCGGACGTCGGCGAGGTCTCCCCCGTCGACTCGGACCTGCCCATCCTGCGCTACATATTTGTCCATCACATCCGCGAGTTTCCGTTCCTCGACAAGGCCCGCGAGAAGGAGTTTTGGCAGAACAAGCTGCAAGTGGTCAGTCCATACTGCTGCCTATCCCCAGCGTTCTCACTATCGTCTGACACCCACCAGTTTCTCGAGTCGTTTTCTAGCAAAAACATTTCTTCCTCCGAAGACCGGCTCGAGGAGACCAAGCGCCGCAAGCTGGCCATCAAGGCCCAGAAGCTCGTCGAGCTCATGATGGTCTCGGGCATCCGCACGTCGTCCGGTTTCGAAGAGCGCATCCGCTTCACCGAGCTCGAAATTATCGACCGCAATGCCATTGACACGGGTGTCCTGGGCACCCTCCCTGAAGGCAACTATCTCAACGGCTGGGATGTCAATGTTGCCGGCGTGCACGTTATCACGGTCAAGCGCAACATCCGGTATCACAAGCATGCGGTGAGTGCGCCCTGACTTGGCCGCTGCCGGGTCCTCGGGGCTCCACGGCTAACAAAACAGGAGTTCATCCTGCGCGTTAAGCGTAAGGATGAGCTGGAGTTCTTTGTCGGCCGACGTTATGGGGAATTTGTCCGCCTCCAGAAAGCCCTGCGCACCGAGCTTCCTGGGCGCGTGCTCCCGACGCTGCCAAAGAAGAATAAGGGGAGCACGACGTCCAACCTGCTCGGGACCATTGTTAGCAGCAATGACTCGGACGACTCCTCCGTCTCTTCATCCTCGACCCAGGCGACCATGCCCACCACGGCGGGAAGCAGCCTCGGCGACTCGCTGAAAACATTGACTGTCCGAGGTGGGCCGAGACGCAGTCCTGGACGCTGGGATGATATACTGGGCGGTTGCTGACGACTTTACAATTTGTAGACCACAGGCGCTCGGGATCGTCTGTGTCCAACAAAGGGTCTCCACGGCCGTCCATGGAGGGGGCGCCGCCGAGCCCCCTGGGTTCCAGGACCCCTCTGACTCCGAGGAGTCCCGACACATCAGCGGTAAGTAACCGAATTTCCGGGCAGCCGATGGTGAGCTGTCGATGCCGCATTTCCCTCTGCGCAACGAACCGGACTGACCATGTGTAGCCCGTGGTCCTCTGGCGCGAAAACCAACGGATCTCTCTGCGCGCATACCTTCGATCTCTTCTCAGCAACCAGCAGATTGCGCAGTCTAATGCGGTGCACGACTTTTTGACACGGGAGCCGATGACGCCAAAGGACGAGGACGTCGAGGACATTGTTCGGCGCAAGGCCGTGGACGAGATGCGCCTCGAGGAGCAGAAGAAGTTCTACGAGATTGCACGGCGTCGTGCGGCGGATCTGGACGTGTACATGGAGCAGTTCCGGCAGGACATTGTCGAGCGCAACGGTCTCACGATGTTGTTCAAGGAAATCAAGGAAAAGAAAAGGATCCAGGACCTGAGTATCCAGTACCAAAAGTTTGCCGAATGGCTGCGGATCGAGGTGGCGGCGACCATCTACCACCTGTTTCTGGCGGAAGACAACTCGCCGGAGCTGTTTGCGCAGGCGAAGCGCATCCACTCGCTCATTCCGTACACGGTGATGAAGAACGTGATCCGCATCACGAACCCGGCGGCGGTGATGTCGGGCATCCTCGACATCTTCTTGGCGCAGCCGTTTGGGGCGCGGTCGCTGATGCAGCGGATCTTTTCGCTGACGCTCAACGAAGGCATCCGCAACTTTCAAAAGACGATTGACGCCCTGTCCGCCAAGATTGAAGACCCGGTGCTAGTCAACAAGCTCAAGGCGTTTGTGTACGCCGACGAGCCGGTCAAGATTGCGATCCGGCAGGAGGCGGCGGACGACGACGTGGACCTGATCGTGGCGGTGCTGCGGTCGGAGATGCTGGAGCCGCCGCTGACGCCGGAGCAGATTGGGCGGCTGTTCAACGCGTACGTGGCCTTCAACTCGGCGGTGGAGAATGTGGATGCGGAGCTCAAGCAGGGCGCGCAGCTGTTCTCGTACCTCAAGCAGCTGGTGAAGCAGTTTACGCGGCAGCGCGACAAGGCGATGATGCTGAGCCTGGTGGAGGAGCCGGTGACGCTGGCGCTGTTCCGCGACCTGTTTACCATTTTCTACGAGCCGCTGGTGCGGGTGTACAAGTCGGCCAACGTGTACAACAGCGTGACGGACTTTGCCGTGTTTGTGGACGACCTGATCAAGGTGGTGGAGAACTGCCGGGAGCAGGACGCGTCGGCGGACCCGAACAAGACGGTGCAGGCGTTTATCGACCTGTGCCAGCGGCACGAGGACAACTTTTACAAGTTTGTACACGAGGTGCACACGCACGACAACGGGCTCTTCACGCAGTTGATGGGCTGGATCGAGGGCATCCTCGAGTTCCTGCGCAAGGGCCCGGCCAACGGCACGCTGGACATTGACGCACTCTTTGCCGGCGCGGTTAGCATGGGCACGCTGGACCAGGACAAGGCGGTTGCGGAGATTGACAGCCTCATTTCGTGGCAGGAGGCGCGCAAGAAGTGGCACCAGGACAAGACGCGGCAGAAGATGGCGGCCGAGGGCGCGGGCGGTGGCGCCGCGGAAGGTACGGGGCTCGGTCTCGGGGAGGGCTCGTTCGCGGTGCCGATCGGCTTCAGCGCCAGGGACTTTGGGCTGCACGACGCCGACCTGGCGGACATGGCGTACGAGGACGACAACGACTCAAATGACGAGGCAGCACAGGAGGCCGAGGACGAGCTGGACCCGATCGAGGCGGAGCGCAACCGGCGGACGAAGCTGCAAGAACGGCTGCGGCGCGGCGCGGGTGAGCCGGAGAAGCCGGCGGTGTCGGAGGTGTACAAGCTGAAGGAGAATTTTGTAGTGATGCTGCGGTACGTGTTGGCCGAGTGACGTTTTCTATAGCAGAAGATACGCTTCAGTGGCAAAGTGCAAAGTCAGCCATATGCATAAACAGCGCAAAGGCGAGGCCGAGACCGTCGTAGGACACGTGAGACAGCTTGGAATGAGGCCGGAAGCCACGGGCGAGACACTCCCGTCGCGGCCGAGATAGACAGCAGAGGAAACTTGTTTTGCACGGCTTCTGACTCGTCGTCGCTGGCCAGCGCTCGCGGCTTCTGCAGCTGTCGCTGACACACCTGTGTGCACGGACCATGCCGGGTCGGCAGGTCCTCGGCTAAGGAGGGAAAGCGCCCCGGGAGGCAAGAGAACAAGAGGGCAGTGGCGCTAGTGGTGAATGTGGGGGGTAATGTGAAATTGGCAGAAGCAGATTGGCCGGTGACCGCCTCCAAGGGCGACCGCCTGGGCGATCTGACAGCCTTTTGGGGGATGGCCATGGGCGATTTTGGGGGGTTGTAGCGGCGTATAGCGACGTATAGCGGCGTGTAGCGGCATTAGCTGGTTATGCTTAGGGGAGGGGAGCGACTGGAAAGCGCCGGGGACAGCGGCTCGGAATTGTGCGGTTTCGTGGATTCCTCTTTTTTCGTCATTGGCTCTCCGCCCGCTGCTCCTTCTGTCCTTGCGCCTTTCTCCTCCCGCCTTCCCTCTGTTGACGTTTGTGTATGGAATTGCCTTTCCTCTTCAGCTTCTCTCCATTTGGACCGTCTGTTCTGTTGCCAGCATCACCCGCCTGCTTTGCTGCTTGCCTCCCCCCGCGACGTTCCGTCAGGTGATTGCCGGCGGCCGAAAATCGAAAGTGCCCAGACGAAAATCCGATCGAGAGCACATCCCCAAGCGCGAAGCGAGTCGCATTTCAGCACGCGATCCTAATTCGACACCTCAGAGCTCGACCAGAGGCTCAAGAGCAGCGCATCAGACTACAATGGCGTCTGCTGCGGCGTGGAAGCGGTTGGCGTCGGTGGCCCGGCCAGCGGTAGGCCCTAGATCCAGCCGAAGCGAGGCGGCTTTTCGCCGAGGTGCCAGGTGGCTGACCCTTGCTGCAGTTCCAGTCAACCAGAAGCTTTTCCAGCACGCGACCAGCGGGTGAGTGCAGACGGATGCCGGCCGCCCCCGAAACGAGACAGCAGCTAACCCGGTGCTCGCAGCCCGCATCATTGCCAATGGCCACCTCCGGGCCAAGGAGGCGTCGCCGCATCTGAGCAGCAAGTACCAGGTGGTGGTAAGTAGCGAGGACGCATCTCTGCCCCCTTCCCCCCCCTCCCGCTGACCCGTCTCCCCCGCAGGAACACGAGTACGATGCCATTGTGGTGGGCGCGGGCGGCGCCGGTCTGCGTGCCGCGTTCGGCCTGGCGGAAGCCGGCTTCAACACGGCGTGCATATCCAAGCTCTTCCCCACGCGAAGCCACACGGTGGCGGCGCAGGGCGGCATCAACGCAGCGCTGGGCAACATGCACGTGGACGACTGGCGCTGGCACATGTACGACACGGTCAAGGGCTCCGACTGGCTGGGCGACCAGGACGCCATCCACTACATGACGCGCGAGGCGCCGGCGTCGATTATCGAGCTGGAGAACTACGGTTGTCCGTTTTCGCGCACGGACGAGGGCAAGATGTGAGCAGCTGCCGGGGAAGCGAGCGGACTCCCGCAGCAGATACTGACGGGACAACAGCTACCAACGTGCCTTTGGCGGTCAGGCCCGCGAGTATGGCCACGGCGGTCAGGCGTACCGCACGTGCGCTGCGGCCGATCGGACGGGTCACGCCCTGCTGCACACGCTCTACGGGCAGTCGCTGCGTCACAACACCAACTACTTTATCGAGTTCTTTGCCATTGACCTGATCATGCAGGACGGCGAGTGCCGCGGTGTTCTGGCGTACAACCAGGAGGACGGCACGCTGCACCGCTTCATGGCCAACAGCACGGTCCTGGCCACGGGCGGCTTCGGCCGCGCGTATTTTAGCTGCACGTCGGCGCACACGTGCACGGGCGACGGCATGGCGATGGTGTCGCGTGCGGGCCTGCCGTGCCAGGACCTCGAGTTTGTGCAGTTCCACCCGACGGGCATCTACGGTGCGGGCTGCCTGATCACGGAGGGCGCGCGCGGCGAGGGTGGCTACCTGATCAACAGCGAGGGCGAGCGGTTCATGGAGCGGTACGCGCCGACGGCCAAGGATCTGGCCAGTCGCGACGTGGTGTCGCGGTCGATCACGATGGAGATCCGCGACGGCCGCGGTGTCGGCCCCGAGAAGGACCACATGTTCTTGCAGCTGAGCCATCTGCCGGCCGAGGTGCTGGCGGAGCGTCTGCCGGGCATCTCGGAGACGGCGAGCATTTTCGCGGGCGTCGACGTGCGCAAGGAGCCGATCCCGATTCTGCCGACGGTGCACTACAACATGGGCGGCATCCCGACCAACTACACGGGCCAGGTGCTCAAGGTGGACGAGGCGGGCAACGACACGCCGGTGCACGGCCTGTACGCGTGCGGCGAGGCGGCATGCGTGTCGGTGCACGGCGCGAACCGGCTGGGCGCCAACTCGCTGCTGGACCTGGTCGTGTTTGGCCGCGCCGTGTCGCACGCGATCCGCGATAACTCGACGCCGGGCCAGAAGCACCGGCCGTCGGCGGCCGACGCGGGCTCCGAGGCCATTGAGTATTTGGACCACGTCCGCCACGCCGACGGACCCATGTCGACGGCCGAGATCCGGCTCAAGATGCAGAAGACGATGCAAAAGGACATGAGCGTGTTCCGGATCCAAGAGTCGCTCGACGAGGGCGTGCGCAACATTGACGCCGTCGACCAAATGTACCAGCACGTCGGCACCAAGGACCGCAGCATGATTTGGAACTCGGACCTGGTGGAGACGATGGAGCTGCGGAACCTGTTGACCTGCGCGTGAGTGTTTTTTATTTTATCTCTTCCCTCATCTAGACGTAACTGACCGACAGCGTCCAACTGGCTCACTCGGCCGCCAACCGCAAGGAGTCGCGTGGCGCGCACGCCCGCGAGGACTTCCCCGAGCGCGACGACAAGTTCTGGATGAAGCACACGCTGAGCTACCAGCGGGAGCCGCACGGCCCGGTCGAGATCAAGTACCGCAAGGTCATCAGCACGACGCTGGACGAGAACGAGTGCAAGCACGTGCCGCCGTTCAAGCGTGTGTACTAGAGGCCGCGGCCGGCGAGACGCGTCGAGGATTCACAGAGACGGAGAGACGGGCCGGGAGTTTGTTGTTTGCGCCGTTCTGCGCCTGTTTTGCGCCTATTGCTCCATGTAACACTTTTTTTACGAGTTCCAACGGCCCGGCGCAGCTGTGTTATTGACGAGAGAGACGGGCGATGTATATTGGTCCGACAAGAGTGCAGCCACTCGGTCGGGTTGGATAGCAATAGACAAAAAAATGAGGTTTCATGGGAAAAGCATGCAAGAGAACCGCCGTCTCTACATCGAGACCGTTTCCATCATTGCGGCCGGCACGTCCGCCGAAGACTGTGCTGCCTAGGAGGTGGGCGGAGGCGGCTGGCTAGTCGAGTTGGCCGACTGGCTGGCCGACTGGCTGGCCGTCTCGGTCGTCTCGGTTGTCTCGGTCGTCTTGGTCTTGGCCTTGACCTTGGCCTTGGCCAAGTTCGTCCCGTTCTCCGGCTCGTTTGTCCCATTCGCCCCCTCCGTCACGCTCCGCTGCCCCTGCACCCACCGCAGAAAGAGCGGCACGTCCTTGGCAATTTGCCCCGGCACCGCCATCGCCTGCATCCACGCCGGCAGCACGCCGGCCGCGTCCGAGGCCGTCGCCATCACCCACTCGACGGCCGCATCCTGGCCCATGCCAAAGTCGGCGGCCGCGCCGCGCGGCAGCAGCCGCAGCCGCTCGACGCTGACGTACGCGCCCACCACCACGTCGGGCAGGGCGCTCAGCCGCCGCGGGTCGGCCGTGTAGTCGGCATAGTCGTGCACGGTGACGCTGAGGATGAGCACCTCGGGCAGGGCCTCGCCGCCCGGCGCCACCGAGCAGCTCATTTGCAGCACGGGAAAGACGCGGTCGCGCAGGACCGGCCGCCCGACGGCGTGGCGCATCTCGTGCAGCGCCAGCGTAAAGTCGGTCCACGCGCGGCCGCCCTCCTCGGTGCTGGGCTGCAGGGCCTCGCGGGCCGCCGGCCACACGAGCGCCTCGCGAGCGGCCATGACGGTCGGTGTCATGTCCAGCTCCGCGGCGGCGTGGTGCTCCTTGAGGTGCGTGTAAAACTCTTCCCACGCGGCCGTGCCGGGCGCGGCTGCATTGCGGTGCAGCGATCGGCGGCAGAACCAGGTCTCGGGCACGGCCTTTTGCTGCTCGGCCTTTTTGGCGGCGGGCGACAGCACCGTCTCGACCGCTCGCGCCGCGAGATCGCCGCCGCCGAGCGTCGCCGTGCGCTGGGCCGCCACGGCCCCGAGCGCTTCGGCCGACACGGCGCGTTCCAGGAGGCCGACGACAATCTCCTTGGGCTCCTTGGAGCCGTCTGCGTTTTTGTCCCCGTACCGCTTGACGCCTCTGGCCTTCCAGGGCGACGCCTGGGTCGGGTCGTCGACCGTGTCGATAAAGGCCACGCCCTCCTGCAGCAGCGCGAGCAGGAGCGGCGCCATCTCGCCCATCTCGGCGTCGACGGGCGGCAGCTGGCACGTTGAAAGGCCCGACAGCCGCAGCAGCGGGCCAAGATTGTCTGCTTTGGCCATGAGGAAGAGGGATGTCGCAGTTGAAAGTCAAAATGGGCGAGTCCAACGTTGCCGGCGACAAGACGGGCCGGAATTGTAATGGGCCTGAAACAACGACTCGCGGATGTCTGGCTCCCTGTTTCAGGAAAATAGCGAGCAAAAGGGAACGAGCGTCAGCGCTGCAGACGTAAGACGAGCTCGTAAGCTGCAGCCGCCTGCCGATTGGCCCCTCAACATCGCAGAGCTTCGTCGCGCCTGCCACGGGCCCATTGCGTCCCGTAGCACCTGCCCCGATGGGAAGAGCAAGCTCCGGATCCACTTTAATCCATTGACGCTCGCGCCTGCCCTTTATTGCTGTGTCAACTCTATATTAAAAGGCGTACAATGTACAAAAGAACAAACAAGACTCTGCCGTCGGCCAGCTGCTGTCAGCCAGCTGCTTTGCGCAGCCAGTTTTCTCTACGCCGCCGCCTTCTCGCGGCGCTCCCAGTGGATCACGGCCGGCTCCAGCGGCCGCGAGAACAGCGAGGCGTAGTCGGTGCCCATCACGCTGTTGCTGCCGTCGACGTTGCGGAACTTGAACATCCGCACCGTCTCGACAATGATCGTCTGCAGCTGCACGTTGGCAAACTGCTCGCCAATGCACCGGTGGCGGCCGGCTCCAAAAGGCAGGTACGGCGATGCCGCGCCCTTGCTGACCAGCCCGTAGCCGTAGTCGATCTTCTCGTCCGTCTCCTCCGTCTCCTCCGCCCGTCCCAGATGCGGCGCGTTCGGCGAGTCCTTCTCCCACCGGTGCGGATCCCACACGTCCGGGTTCGGGAAGTAGGCCGGGTCGCTGGCCGACACACCCGGCGCCGCCATCAGCACGTGGCTCGTCGGCACCACGTACTTGGTGCCCGGCACCGCCATCGGCTGCTTCACTGCGCGCATGATCGAGTGGATGGGCGCGTGCAGCCGCAGCGTCTCCTTGACAATCGCGGCGTGTAGCGGCAGCTTGGCCAGGTCCTCGTACTGCAGCGGCGGCAGGTCCGCACCCAGCGCCCGCACCTGCTCCTGGTACAGCTCCTCCATAATGTCCGGCCGCGACGCCAGCCGCAGCATGATCCACGAGCTCGTCGATGACGACGAGTGCTGGCCTGCCATCAGTAGCGCAATCATCATGTGCGCAATCTCGTGGTCCGGCACCGGCTGGCCCGACTTGTACGTCGAGTTCATCAGGTGGAACATCATGTCCTGTGCGTCCGTCTCGTTGCCCGCGCGCCGCCGCTGGATCGTGTCCATGTACAGCTTGGCCACCGTGCGCTGCGCGTGGTCGCGCCGGTTGTTCCACGGCAGCGGCGCCCAGTGCAGCATAAAGTTGATCGGGCTGAAGCCCATGTCCAGGTCGTGGTACAGGTCCGCCAGCGACTCATCAAACTGGTCGCGCACCGCCTTGCCCTGCAGCGAGTGCGATGCCGTGAAGATGGTCACCTGTGCCATCTTGGACGGCAGGTCCACGTCGCCCGACTGGCCCTTGAAGTCTGGGCACCGCTTGTAGTAGCTGCGCACCTCGTCCGAGATGATCGGCACGTACGACCGGAACGCCTCCGTCGTGAGGGCGATTTTCATAAACTGTCTTGTCAGCAGTAGCCCGTCGCCGTCTCGCCATCTCGCCGTCTCCCCGTGGCACCCACCTTCTTCTGCTCCATCAGCTTCGCGTTCGGGCAGTCGTACACCACGTCGCGGCCAAACACCGGCGTCGTCAGAACCGTGTAAATCTCCTCCGCGCACACGTCACGGATCTTGCCGTTGAGGATAAAGTCGTTGCCCTGAGGACCCACGCAGACGGTGGTCTTGCGGCCGAGGAGCACAAACGTGAAGCAGTCGCCATGCTGCGCTGGTTAGCTGCGTCTTCCGCCTCGTGCGCCAGGGAGGGGACGGGGACGGCAACCCACCTTGGCCCGGTTCTCCTTGAAGAAACGCGGCGGGTCCATGCCGTACGTGATTGTGCTGCCGATAATGGGAAACAGATGGAAGACCATGGGCGGCTCGTGGGGGTTCTTGAACAGCATCTGCTGCAGCACGTTGAGCGCCACGGCCACGGCCAAAAAGGCCGCGATGCCGACACCAATCTGCGAGCCGAGGCCGAGTGCAGCGTACTTTTGGGCCAGCGGCCCCGCGAGCTCCTCAAAGAGGCCCATTGCGGTGGATGGCGGGAAGAAAAGAGTACAGGAGTCGTCCACGACGCAGAGACAAACAGCCGGCAGAAAAGGGGTGGAATTGGGACAGTGACTAGGGGAGACACTGCCGACAAATCGCCCGTTTGCCGAGTCAAGCAAGACGCGCTCCGCTGCTCGTCACTGGCGGGAGAGGGGCCGTTTGGATGGAGAATAGACGCGGTGGAATTGGCTCGGAGAAAAGAGAGAGAGAAGCGTGCAGGAAGCCGTTTTTAATTATATTTTGAATTTGACAACGACGTCCAGGGATAAGTCTCCCCCCGGCGCAAAAGCGGTCAGCAATCCACTAACGTCTTTTGTTGAACACCACTCTGGCGATGCAGCCAATCACCGCTCCGTTCGTATTCGTATCCGCATAGCACGCAGGTACAGCTGCCGCGCAAATGGCCGTGCAGGTACAAGCCGCCTCGGACCCGTAGCCCGCCCGTAGTGCTTGCCTGTTCTGCAGCAGCGTTATCATGCCATGGACAGAGCTTCCTGGGGCAATGTCGTCGTCGAGGCCCGCTCGGATCAGCTGTTTTTCGCCGCTCTTTTTCCCAATTGACCTATCGTCACTTCTCCTTCTTTTCGCCAGGCCATGAATGGTGGCCGGAAACCCACGTCCTCTTGGAAAATGCCCGGCCGCCATTCGCCAATGGCACGGCCGCATGTGACGACAAGGCAGCAGCATAGATGTACCTGGAGCTAAGCTCGTTGGACGTCATTTCATTGGACGCCATCACTCCGCATCGGGGCCGTCTTACGATAAATTATAGTCTTTGCTGGTATTATGCGTGTCGATCTCTGCCACTCGTAAGACAGTATGTACAAGAAGATGGAAAAGGAAACAGGGAAGCAGGAAAAGAGAGAAAAACGCCAGTGATGCCAATTATTCCGTCTCCGACTTTTTGATGCCATGCTTGAAAGGAGATGCGAGCGAGATGCGACACGGGGAGAGCGAACACGAAAACGAAAAGGAACAGCAAGACCGAACACGAACACGAACACCGGCAAATGCCGTCTGCCTAGACGTCAAAGTCGACTGCCCACCAACCATAGTTGCCGTCGACGTTGATCCACTTGCCCCGGATCTCAGCCGCCTCGCGGCCCATCATCACCGCCAGCAGCCGGCAGCCGGTCGAGCTGACTGCGCACACAATCGCGTCGCTGGCCTCGGCGAGCACCGCCAGGTCCAGCATGTACGCGCGGCCAATCAAGCTGCGCAACCGCAGTGTGTCAGCCGACGGTGGCTCGTAGACGGCTGCCTGGGACGTGGATGACTCGCCCGTCCGCGCGCCCGTCTTGGCTGGCGAGAGCGCCGTCGAGTGGACTACCGTCCGGCCCAGATTCCAGAACATGGCCGAGAAGAAGCCGCCTTCCCAACCAAACGTCTCGTCCTCAAACTTGCGCATGGCTCCGGGCGTCGGTGGCGACACTTGCTGCCTTTGCTTCGACGCTGCCGCCGTCTTACCGGCCAGTCGGATGAACTCCTGCGCCCGCGTCGCCCCCGCAAACTCCTTGGCGTCATACACCGTCGGGTCATCCGACGCCACCAACATAAACGACCGGCTGCGCGCCCGTTGGCCCTCTGCCGTGCGCCCGTTGTGTGCCGCCTCGAGCACGCCATGGGCCCGGTCGGCGTATAGGTTGAGCGGCGTGTACGAGTCGCGGTACTGGAACTCGAGCGGGTGCTGGTCGCCTCGCCGCACGTGCACTCCGACAATCGTGCCGACCGCCTCGTCGCCCGGCTGCGCACCCTTTTTCGTCTTGTTCCGCAGCTCTTGGGCTCGGTCGGCCACGTGCTGGGCGTCCTCGGCGTTGAGCTGGTACAGCGCTTCGTAACCACGCCGGGCCAGGGCAAAGAGGTGGGCGGTCCGCGTCGTGTCGGTCGTGTCATCGTCCTCCAAATCAAACAACTCGCCCGCCGTCTCGACGGTCACAGCTAGGTGGCGGGCCGCGCGCGGACACGGCAGCATCTCGTGGCGCAACGGCGGGCGGCAGGCGGGTGTCGGCGGCGCCGCAAAAATGTCCATGTACCGGCCGTGGGCCCAGCGAGTGTCGTCGATGAAGAACGAGCGGTTCTCGCTCTCGGCCAGCGCATACGACACCCACAGCAGCATCAACGTCCGGCCCAGCCCGGCATCCGCCGACGGCAGCACAAATGTCATGCTGCGAGCGCACACCGGCCGGTCCAGCGTGCCGCCACCGTCGCCCTTGGGCTGGCCAACCAGGTCGTTACTTTCGTCCTGCTGGTTCATCAGGGTGGCAATCGACACGCTGCCAGCCAAGTAGCCGGCCAACTCGGCCTCGTGCACATCGACAAAGTGCTTGGCCGACACCATCGTGCGCTTCCTGCTCTTGTCGCCCAGCCCGGGCAGAATGCTGATACTGCTGATGCCGTGCCCCTTGCGGCGGGTCTCGTCGACCTGGGCGGCCACCGCGCGGCACTTAGCACACATGTCGACATAGTCGTTAGCGGCCAACGGGAACTGCGAGTTGGGCGGGATCGACACCGTCCACACAGCATGGCCGTTTTGGTCGCTGACAATGGCAGGCGTCGGATGGCGTGGCAGGCGGTCCTTTCGGGCCATCTCGTATGCCTCGCGGTTAGCTTGCAGGACCGTCGGCCAGGCAAAGACGCCCGTCTCGGCCACGGCTGACCTGGCCGCCGCCGGCCAGAACGAGACGATGGCCACATAGAGCAGGATGACGATGCTGGACAGCAGCAGCAGAACCCGGAAGATGCGGCTCGGACGGGCAACGGCAGACGAGCGCCGGCGCGGTCGAGGAAGCAGCTGTGGCAGGCCCGGCGAGGGTGGCGGCGACATGAAGAGGAGGTGGTTGAAGCTGAAGCGAGCCGACGTCGACGACAACGGGCCCTTGTCGAGGGTGTAAGACGCGGCACGGCGCAGGTTGATGCGTGGCGCTGACATTTTTGTATGGGCCGTCCGACCTAGGTCGAGGGTTGGCGGCATGGCGATCGCGGCCGGGGCGGGAGGAAGAGAAGCAGATAAAAGTACAGCAGGCGAAATGCGGTAGAGAGGGCGGAAAAGGATCGCCGAGGGATCCTGCTCCCTGGACGCAGCTCAAGGGTGGAAAAGAAAAAAAAAAAAGACGATACAGGCGACCTAAGCCGGCGATCGGTGTCCAAGCACAAGTACAACAACCAGTATCCTCTAGACAAAGCCGCCGGAGAAGAAAGAAAGCTGCTCGTGACCAGACGGGCAACTAGGATAACGGGTAAAATGGCGAGGGCCAAAGAGAAAAAACGACCAGCGGGAAAAACGGTGGAAAGGAAGGCGAAGATCTTGTTTACTAGCCTCCGCCCATCCCAATATGCACGCACGGAGAGAAGACAGCGTGCAAACCAGTATGCAAACGGGGAAAAAGCTGGAGCCCCCCGGTCTGGTGAAATTGGCGGTCCAGTGGAGCGGCAAGGAACGTCATATGTTCCTAAAACGACCAAGATGTGCAGAGGCGGGGGCCCCCTTTGCTTCCGTGGGGCGGAGGATAATGGTTGCGGTGTGCGATACAAAAGAAGGCTCCGTAAAACTGACCGCCAAGACTCGCGGGATCAGCCTCGACGTCCAGGCGTCTGCTTCTCGCGATCTCAAGAGCCAAAGAGCTGAGAGCAGTCCTCTCTTGTTTTTCCCACGAGAGCTTGTCCCCTGTGCCACTTCTGGCCACGACCTTCGCTTCGGCCTTGCCCGTTTGGCCTTGGTGGAAACAACTCCCCCGGATTGGCTGGTTTGCTTCCTGCCGTGCCGACTAGCTGCCAGCTGAGGCACGCCAGTGCCACACCCAGAAATGACCGCTGCACGCAACAGCCAACAAGAGCGTGTTTGGAACCACTTGGGACATGGGTGTCGTCGCCAGACAAAACCCGCCCCGGCAGTCGAAACGCTCGTTTGCGAGGACAGGCCGACGGAAATGCCGTGCCGCTGGGACACGCAGCTGGTCATCGCCAGCGTCAACCGAAGCGATCCGCTGTCTCGCGCGTTGTGGTCGATTCCTTGGGCAATCCTCTTCTCTTTCCAAAACCCCTGTCTGTCCACGACTAGTCCTCTGAGCCGGCTGTTCCATCCGTCGTACTTGGGATGATCTGGTGTCTGGCGGCCAGACAATTGGATGATGCGGTTGTTTCGAGCAGAGACTAAGTCATTGATTTTCGTGTCTGGTCTGGCATATCTCGTGCTTCTGTTCCTGCCTTGTTTCGCAAAACTTTCCTCCTGCTCTTTCCCTGTTTCCCTTCCCTGGCTGCTGATCGTCCTGCCGCTCCTTCCTAGCCCCCCTAGCTTCCTGCCGTCTCTCTGCCTCGGTCTCTATGACAAGTACGTCTGTGCCTCTTTCCCGCCTCTGCGTACATGTACGCATGCTGTCAAGCGCAGCCCCTGGTCGTTTCTGAAACGCACTAAATTGAAGTGGGTGTCCTTCCCCCTGTCGCGCCATGCGGCGGTGGCCAGTAAGAGTCGATGATGAGTCCTCCGTCATCGGGACAGCCCTCCTCTAAGAACGAGTTACTTAATAGCGCCCGGCCGGCGAGCAAGTCGGAATCGCTGGAGTATGGAGTATTCGTGCGCACAAATACAGGATCCTGTCTGCGTGACACTTATTTATCTTATCTCGCAGATTAATCTACGCCTGCGGCATGAGTTACACTTTCTGTCCACTGCCGGCAGAGCCAGGTCTCACTGCCCTTTACTTTCGCTTTTTCAAATTGTCCTGCCGCAGAACCATGGCTAAAGTTGCGCCGTGCAGCACCCGCATGAATCATCCTGCAGCTGGTCCAGCCATTTACGGTTCCGGCTGCACCAAAGAGGAGCCGGCTGAAAGCAAGCTGAACATCTTGCGTCGTACTCGTAGTCAACTGAAAATCTATTGGGCTGGCATCCAAAAGCCCTTCCGCCTCGATAAATGAGGTTTTCCTCCTTTCCAGCACTTCACAATGAATGCACTGCTCATCCATAAAATACACCCCGAGACCCATCATCATCGTTTTATTACCAGTCGATTCGATTCCACCACTCGATTCTCGAGCCAGATCCAAAAGTCAAAAACCAGAGGCCATACACCAACGAACAAGTGGCGGTAACCTACACAAAATAAACCACAGGCCCAACAAACGAAAACCGATGCCACCTATCGTACAGACAACGCATCCAAGCATTCAACATGCGGGTATAGGACAACGAACAAAACCGTGAGAAGCGAACGAAAGCACAGCCATCGACAGAGAAGTATACAAAAAGAAAAGACGGGCTGTTAGTGTCGCCCGAACCAAACGCCACCGGGTCTTGGAAAGAGGGAATAAAGGGAATAGGAAGAGAAACCAGGCATCCTACTGGAGTCAGTCCACCCGAATCATCACTGTCAAGCCTCCGAGGCTATCGGCGCTTCCATCGACAGCGTGGGACTCTTGTGCAATGGTTCCAAGGAGACCGCAGATTCTGCCAGTGGCTCGCTCTTCCTTCCACTCGCTATCCGAACGCTGCCGCGCATGCCGCGTACGAGCTGGCCGCTCTCCACCCGGTCCTGGATCATCTCGTCCAGCATCCGGCTCATTTCGTCCACGCTCTTCTTCCGCGTTCGTGGGTAGCTCACTGAGCTCAACCGCTTCGGAGCAGATGATGGCCTCACATCCGATGACGGGCCATGGGGTTGCGGTGTCGGCGGCAGCGCCATCACTGGTGGACCGCTCGGCGGCTCCAACATCTGCGATGTGCGGATGTCTGCCCGCGACTCGGCCCGCGCTTCCATTCTAGAGTCCACCCGATCCGCATTCTCTCGACTCCTCGCGGCACTCCGCAGCGCCGCCAGCATCCGGTCCTTGTCATCCAGTCGCGCGCGAAGCTCCAGGATCTCGGCGTCCTTTTCACGGATTACCGCCGAGACGCTGTGGTCCTCGCCGACCATGATGCCCTTGCTCGACGACGAGCTTAGTCCAACCGACGTTCTCGAAGAGCTGGCGCGCCTCGCTTGCAGTAATCGCTTCTCCAGCGTAGCAATATACCGGTTCTTGTCCGCCAGATCAGCCTGCAGCGCCTGGTTCTGCGATGCCAGTGAGGCAATGCCATCGCCATAATCGCCCAGGCTGTCCTCATCCTCGGTGGGCAGGCCATCGCCCTGACCAGCCGACGCCTGCTCACTCGCTCTCCGGCCAACGGTCGAGGACGACGACGTTGTGGACACGGCCCTCTCCAACAAGGACCGGCTGCCGCTGGCGATAGTTCCTGCGTTGGTGGTCGCGATCGACCGCACAGACGCGATAGAGGACCGGACGCCCAAGACGCTGAACGAGCCTCCACTGTTCACGCCAGTGGACTTTGAGCTAAGGATGAGTCGGTTCAAGTGATCGATACGCTCCTTGAGGGCCGTGCGAGCGAGCTGCATTTCGAGAATTTGCTCCTCGTGGCGATGCTCAGCCTCGCGCTCGCGTGCGCGCTCTTCCTCCACATTGACGCGCTCCTCCTCCTCGCCTTTCTGGCTGTCCTTCTCCTTGTTCTTGGCCTGGTTGTCCAGCATCGTGCGAAGTTCCATAATCTCCATCCGATACCGCTCCAACAAGACTCGCGCGCCGCCATCGCCGCCCGCTCCCAGAGCTTCTTCGGCCCGCTTGGCATGACTGACGAGGTTGTTCTTTGCGCGCGACGCAAACTTCAGCGTGTTGATCGTTTCGGTTGTATGGCTGTTGACCGAGGCGGTGGTGCCGGCCGCTCCAATCTGGATGGTGCACAGAATACTGACGAGCGAGTTGCCGGACAGGGCGCCCTGTAGCAGCCGCGTCAACTTACTGTCGCGGTATGGCAGGTGCTTTCCGTCCTTATCAGCCGGCTTGCCATCCTTGTCCTTATTCTCCGACAGTCTGGAGATGACCGTTCCCAGCGTGAGCAGACTCTTATTGATGTGGGAACCTTCTGTCCGACGCTCCTTGGACTCGGCTGCCTTCTCGGAACCAGCGAGATCAATCAGGCTGAGAGTTGACACACGGACACCGCCCGGAAGCATTCCGCTGCGTTTGTTGTCCCCTCCAGCCGCATTACCAGGAATACGCTCGCGGCTCTCGACAACAATTTGGACGACTGCGTGGCTGCGAGAACTCCGGGCGTTGAATTGTGTGCTGGCCGTGCGACGCGCCTGGTCGCCACGAGCGATGACACGCAGAAGCTGTGTCGGACTCTGGACGATTTCCTCTTTGAGAGGGCTCGCATAAACGCCCCGCTTGCTGTCTTCGCGCAGCTTGATCTCTTCCTGTTGCTGCCCAGGCACGGCTCCTCCGGTCGGCATGCTGAGTAGATCGTGGATTCTCTCGTTGTAGATTTCGAGGTAGCTGACGCGTAGCAGGAATTCGCGGGATGGCGTCTCGCGAATGTACGAAAATATGTCGGTGATAGCGAGCGGAATGACACCGGGGGATGAGGCGGTGCCTTGCATGGAAAAGGTCTTGCCGGTACCCGTCATGCCGTAGGCGAAGACGGTGCCGTGGTAACCTTCCATGACACGACGAACGAGGCGCTTGGCAATATGGTCGTAAACCTTGGAGTTGTGATCGTGCGTGGAGAAGACGTTGTCTGGAATGTCAGAAGCGACCTGTGTGACTGGAGCCCGGTCAATACAATCATACCGTAAAAGTAATCGCCGCTTTCCTTGCCGCGGTATGCTACCAAAGCTTTACGACCGTCGACCATCCACTCGCCATCGCTCTTGTTATCGCGGCCGCCGGCATCGGGCCGGACACGAACGCTGACAATAATGTTGCCTTTGCCGTCGGCCTTGGACTGGCGCTTGGTGCTGCTGCTTGTCTCGACCGGAGGGGCGCTGGGGCCGGTCTTTGAGCTCCCCGAGCTGTCGCCCATGTCGTCATACTGGGTCGCCGAGGTGGAGTAGGAGTCTTGCGCAGAAGAGCTCCGGCTCTGTGGCAGAGAGGTTACACTGATGACGCCATCGGAACTCCGGTGGCCGGGGCGTGCGAGTGACTTGCCATCGCCAGACGTGCCGAGAAGACTTGTTGTTGAGTTGTTGAAAGTGTAGTTGG
This sequence comes from Leptographium flavum, assembly GCA_963580335.1. Taxonomy (NCBI): domain Eukaryota; kingdom Fungi; phylum Ascomycota; class Sordariomycetes; order Ophiostomatales; family Ophiostomataceae; genus Leptographium; species Leptographium flavum. The sequence goes on along the minus strand of OY756933.1, from coordinate 202,771 downwards.
GCGTTGTCGGCGTCTTCAGCTTTCTGGATGTCGGAGCGCCGGCCGACAGGGGACTCGGAGGTAGTGCGTTGATGCGGTTGTCGGACCTCGGTGGTTGGGGAAACGAGTTGATGCTGACAGACTTCCGCAACGTCTTTCCAGCGGCGTTGATGCCGGAGACGGAGCGGGGCAGTGCCGGACCGGGAGAGGTGGGTAGGCAAGAGGTAGAGGGGGCCCGCAGGCCGCTGCGCGGGGTGTTGGGAGCGGTTCGGATGGCCTTGGGCGTAGGAGTCGGAAGGGCACCCGTGCTCTTCCGTGTCTTTCCAACGGGCAGCGCGGGAAGAGCGGATGTGGGAGGAACGTTGTTGGGCCTCGGTAAGGTCGCGGCCATCGTGGCGGCTCTGGGTGTTTGTGCCGCTTAGCAGGCTTAGCAGGCGGAAACCGGACGTGGCCAGAGGTAGAATGAGCGTCGGCGTCAGACCAGAAGCCGAGTGCGATCCGGGCCAATATATTAGCGGCGCTTCGTAACGCGGTCCATGAATCTGCCGGTCTGCTTTCGAAAACGGTCTTGCTGAGTGACCGGTTGTTCAGGCTGTTAAACTTTCGATTTCGGATTCGGATTCTCGGAGATCAGAGAGGAATCCGAGTCGTTCGCGTGCGTTGCAAAAGGTTGCTTCCGGCCGCACAGCGGTGAGTTGGGCGTCAAGGGTGCATGAAACGGGTTAATGCAGGGCGGCAGAGAGCAGCTTTGGTCGGGAAAAGGCGTGTCTGGAAAGACGGTACAAAGGGTCAGTGCGACGTTGTGTGAATGTGGGCAAAGCAGGAGAAGGCAGGAGAGAATACAGGGGAAGATGCGATCAGGTCCGACGCTGGAAGATGATCAATGCAAAGTGCAGCGACGGGGACATACGGAGAACGGTCAACCTGCTCCGGCGGGTGTTGGTAGCAAGAGTTGGATGTCCAAGATGCAACGGCAAAGCAGCGGCCGCGTAGGCGCAAAATCAATGGGCGGATGCGTGGGTCTCTCGCCCTGGCAGACCCGGTCGGGTACACTGGCTGGGTGTGGCGAAATGCGAGGATCGCGAGTTAAGGCTGCTAGGCTTGTTCGGCGGCTAGTTTTTTCGGGACAGGTGGAAAATGAAGCTGTCGAGAGGTTGCGTGGTCGAGGTGAAAAGATGGCGAAACGGGCCAAGCTGCAACACCGCAAAAACAAAACTCGATGTGACCAGTCGTGCCGTGTTGTTCAAGTCGCGTATGAGAATTCGACGGCGAAAAGGAGCTGTGAGTCGTAGTGGAGAAGGTCAGACAGGAGGCCACAGAGAGCGGATCTGGGGGGGTGTATGATGTCTCAGGTGACGGGCAGAGGAGAGTGGGAGAAGCAGAGGCATGCAGAGAAGCGGATACAGCGCAGTCGATGCCCGTATTCGCATATACGCTTAGATCAGAAGAAGGCCAAGGAGATTGTCGGAGCGAATCGACTCGCCAAATGGAGGAAGGGAGACGGGAAAAAGAAAAGTGTGTGCGGGTGCAGAAGGACGAGAGGGAGCAAATTGGGGGCAAAAAAAAAGAGGGAACGAACAGAGTCCACAGGTGGCGCAGGGCTAGCGAGGCCTGTTGGGAGGCGGTTGCCGTTTGAAAAAGCCGAGTGTCGCGATGTCAATGTCGATGCCGAAACAGAGTGGAAGAGTAGAAGTTAGACTTTGACGAGCACGACACAAAAGGGGGCGGAAAGAGCGATGCACCAACCGTCCAGCTATCAGAGACCACGCGAGGTCCAACTAAGTGGCCGTTGGGTTGAGCAGGGAGCGGGAAGGCGTGGCCCGCACTAGTGCAAGTCTGGGTGTGTTCGAGGAAAGCACGCTAGACGGGTACTTTGCGCGCTATTGTGACGAGGGAAGAAAGATGCCAGAACTGTATGTCTTTCGGCTTATTCCATTCGTCTCGAGTAAATAGAGCATATTGTGCTCAGAACGCGTTGTCAACGTAAACAGGACAGGCCATGCACGAATGTACGGAGGACACCGCGGGCCGCTGCGCGGCCTACGCAAAGACCGGTTACGGCCACTGGTCACAGGTGGCGACGATCCGAACGAGTCGTCACAGAGCTAATTATCGCCGTTGCTTGTGCTCGTGCTCCCTCGACTTCTCCTCCCCTGCTTCTTCTCCTCTCGGCCTGTCTTCCCTGTCGTCTGCTCGTTGTCACTGGTGCAATTTGGCAGATCGACAGCTATTCCCTGTCGCGCAGCGGCCTGCTATTGGCCCAGGCAGTTGTAGGGTGCCAGCGGCAAAAGGGGGACTCTGCACAACGGCAGGACCGTCGACCCTCCAAGATACTTGGCCCGGCACTCTCCTCCTCGCTTCTCGTTCTAGGCCAGAAAGAGGCTAAGCCCGCCTCAGGTTTAGCAAGCTCTCCAAGGTTTCCCCACAGGCCAAGAGCCAGCAAGAAAGGAGAGTCTTTAGGGCCGCTAGCGACATGCTAGCGACGCATAGACCCTAGGCAGTTCGCCGCAGAGCGCTGAAAGCAGCCACCCGCAGGCGTCGAGCTGCCAAAGGTGCATCGTCGCAACGGAATTTGTGCATGGGGGGGGGAGGCTGGGGCGAGCCGGGGGCTTGCAGGTCGCTGCGACTACAGCCTGCAGGCCGTACGAATGCGTATTGCGGCTGCAGGCCGCTGGAGACTGCAGACGGGGCCGGACTGCTCCAGACGACGCCACACTGCCGGGTTGCGTGAAAGGCCTTTTTCTGGCCCATTCGCATCCTGGGGTTCGCGTCGCGATCCTTTGCTGGGCATTTCTTCTCGTCTCCTCATTTCCTCGCCGCCGGCCGGCGGTGGACTCTGGTCGCATCAACCAAACTCTCGAGGATGCCGTTGCCCGGACAGAGATGAGCGGCGCCCCAACCGGATGTACGAGTGAGTACTTTGCCTTTGTCGCCTTGCCGTCTTTGGATTTGTGCAGCTCATTTCTGCAGGCCGAATGAAACGCGTCTCGTGCATCGTACGTCCAACGGTGCAGCCGACGGAAATTGCAGCCCGGCGCACCAGGCTTGCGGCCCTTGTGCATGGCTGGCTGGTGGCGGCGCTGTCCAATCCAGCGGTGCATCTGCCCTCCATCAGAAACCGGCCCGTGCACGCGACGCAGGGGTCAGTGGTACGAGGACGATGGTGCAGAATACACTTGCGCTTGATCACTTTCATTTTTCCCACGGACTACGCGTCGCTGCAGCAAGATAAGATACAATGTACTTGTAACGACAGCGCGTTGGCGTCCTGCGGGAGCCCGTCATCTCGCAGCCGGTTGCATGTGAAGTGGCGTTTGCGTCGTCGCTGGAGAGGCTGTGCGAAGAGATCGCATATCGCAGCACAGACGGCCCGTTTTTTTACGAGTACGACCCGGCCTTGGATAATCGGGTGCGCGTGACCAGCCGGAGATGAGTGCGAGGCGTCTTCATTTCTCGCCGCCGAGGCTTGCAGCTCTTTGTCTCGGCAGAGTACTTTTGTGCTGCAGAAGTTGCCTGTCTCACCTGCGGCTCGTGCTGGCATTTGTTTCGGCCACGAGATCGTGCCACAGAAGTCGGAACGTATGCCGTAGAAGGCCATCTGTCCTTCTTTTGAGGCGCCCTTTTTTTTCCTGTTTTTATCCGTTTCCTAGCACGCCCTTCTCCTTTTTCTCTCTTCGTCGTCCTTTTCGCCTCCCTGCCTCTCCTCATCTTCTTTATCCCTGCTGTCTGCATGGGTGCTCTTAGCCACTTCTATTCCTGTACGCCGTACGGAGACAACTGGTTTCAGATTAAAGTTGGTAGGTCGAAACGAAGGTCCAGCTGAACAGTAAGCATCAACGGTCTCGAGACAAGTTGACAAACCCCCTCTGGTTCGTGTAAACAATGAAGACGACCGAGTGCTTTTGTATCCGCAACGCCAACGACAAACAAACACCATCTACGCCGTAACCAGTACTCCATACACTTAAAGCACACCACAATCTTACACCAGCCTCACCCCCCGCCCGACACTCCCCGTCTCAAACACCTCCACCAGCCCCCCGCCCACCGCCTCGGCCAACACCCATCCAAAGCGCAGCCCGTGCAGCTCCTTCCACTTTTTTGTCCGGCTCGGCGTCACCCGGCGGAAGCCCCGTCCGTGCCCGTAGCTGCTGCCGCTGCCGCTGCTCCCGCCAGACGCGTCCCACCGCTCCCGCAGCGTCGTCTCGGGCGCCTCCCGGAATGGCGTCCGTGCCAGCAGCCCGACCAGGTGTCCCAGCGCCGCCGCCACCAGCTTGGCGAATGCGCCGTGTCCGGGAACAGCCAAGAGGAGATCTTCCGTAGGGCCAGTCGTCTGCACTGCGCCGCGCCGCTCGACCATGCCCCGCTGTCCACCCCCCCCCGCCGTGTAGACTGCGCCGATGCCCCCGACGGCCGCTGCCGACCCCGACGCCGCGCGCGCCACCGTCTCGAGGCTGAGCAGCGTCGTGCGGTCTTCAGGACGGGCAAACATGTCGTCGTCGGCGTGGCGGCTGCCGTGGCTGCGCGGGCTGATCGCGACACGCGCACTGCTGTGGGCGCCGTGGCCGACAAGGAAGCCGGCGTGGACGAGCTCATCGGCCATGGGGCGGGTCAGACTCGTCGGCCGTGCGGCAATGGTGATGGTGGTCCGGTCTCCGGCCTCTGCGCCACCGCCGTTCCGCAGCCAGCCGGCAAACGCGGCCTTGGTCGTGTCGCTCAGCCCGTCGTCCGCCTCGGCCCGCTCTGCCAGCCACGCCGTCTCCACGAGCACCTCGCCCGCCGTGCCGCCACTGCTGCCGCTGCTGCCTGGCTGCACCACCTTGTGCAACGTGCCGGCGCGCACCAGCGCAACCGTTTCGCGCTCGGTGGCGGTCGCGTTGGGCAAGATGGCCGCCACATGGGCCGTGGTCGCCATAGCCGGCAGGCGGCGGCGCACGTCGAGCAGTTGGGCGATGCGTGTGCTGTTGCCGACAAACGGCGTGTTGCCACTGCCGCTGGCGGCCTGGCCGGCGACCGGCACCGGCTCAAACATGTTGCCCCGCGCATAGCGCAATGCCTGCACCACGTCGCGCAGCGTCAAGTCATCGGCCAGCGCCGCCGCGAGGCCATTGTCGTCGAGCTGGCGGTCGAGTTCGGTGTCGTCAAAGAGCTCGTCGATGTGGTCCTCCTCGGCGGGCTGCTTTCGTTTGGCCGCACTCTTCCCCCCCGGCTTGGTCTGTCGTAGGTCAAGCGTTCTCTGCGACAACGTACTGCGGGGTGCCTTTTTCTTGGTGACTCTTCCGCCGCCGAGGATGGAGCGTAGACTCATTGTTGATGGTCTTTTGTGGAGATTGAAACGGGAACTGAAGAATGTGATAAATAAGCCAATTTAGTCCATAAGTGCAAGTAAATTTAAACTTACAGATTTAAAACTCGATGTAGTTATCGCAATAAAATGTATTTATTAATGCTCCAAGGTTCCAGAGAATATTCCATCGAATTTTAATATTTTGTCCACGTCCCCTTTCAACTCATTATTCCGATTCAACTCATACTTGAAATTCTACACTGCTCTTCTTCATCTCCTTCTCCCTCGATCCGCCTCACGCCGGTCCGTCCCTCGCCAAAAACCAGTCGACACCCCGCTTGATGCCCTCCTCTAGCGGCACAATCGGCCGGTACCCCAGCAGCCGCTTCGCCTTGCTGATGTCGTAGTACCGCGTCATGCAGGTGTACACAATCCGCTGCCGGTTAAACGTCGGCGGCTTGCGCAGCAGTGAAAACACTACCTCGCTCAACAGCCCCAGCACGAGGCCCGTGCCGCGGCCCAGCACCCACACCTTGTCTAGCCCATCGCGGCAGCCCGCGTACTTCCACACCGTCCGCCCAAAGTCCCAAAAGTACATGGGGCTGTCGTTGGTGATGAAAAAGGCCTCGCCGTCAACGCGCTCGTGGTCCAGCGGCGCCGTCGCCGCCGCCACCGTCGCCCGCAGCGCCCGGGCCGCCAGCAGGTGCGCGTGCGCAATGTTGACCACGTACGTAAAGTCAAACATGTTGTTGTTGGCCCCAATCTGCACATTGTGCCGCCGCTGCCGGTACACGTTGACCATATGGTACAGCAGCATCGTGTCGCCCTCGCCCATGATGCCCGATGGCCGGATCGCGCACGTCAGCAGCCCGCCGGCGGCCACCCGGTCGTTGGCCGCCAGCACCAGCTCCTCGGCCGCCGCCTTGGTCTCCGAGTAGTACTCCGTCTGCGCCTTGCCCCGGATCACCGGCCATCGCTCGTCCGCGTTGATCAGGTCCGACTTGTTGTCCGACACCACGCTCGCCGAGCTCGTGTACACCAGGCACCGCACGCCCGCCGCCTTGCAAGCCGCCACCACACCACGCGTGCCCTCCACATTGACCTTGTAGAACAGCGCGTCCGACACGTTGGACGACGCCTGCGGCGCCGGGCTCGCCGTGTGGATCACCACGTCCGGCTTGGCCTCGGCGAAAATAGCCACCAGCCGGTCCGCGTCCGTAATGTCCGCCTCAAAGTACTGCACGCCGTCCGCGTCCGGCCGCCGGTTGCGGTCGCACCGCAAGTCCACCACGGAGATGTCGGCCGCCGTCTTGGCCGGCACATAGTCCTGCACCAGAAGATTGACCACGTGGTGGCCAAGGAAGCCGCAGCCGCCAATGACGAGTACGTTGCCCAGATTCGGAACCGATGCCATGGTCGCAGAGTGTGGCGGGTGTGTTGGTTTGGCGGTCTGCCCCTATTCAATGGAAGCGAAGCCAATGGAGATGATGGCGTGGCAGAATTCGCATTCCTTTGGCGGTGAGAGCTATCGTACCTGGCCCACTTGTTCACACACAGACAGTGCCGCACGGTTGGACCGACTGTGGATGCTGCCTGGACCCCGCGACTCGTAGTCCAGTCAACTATCGGTGATGCGCTGGCCACAGCTTTGGCGCGCTCCCTTTGGCATTGCCCCATTCACGGCTGTGTCGCCTTTATCCTACATGCTTCCGTTCTAATTAACCCGGCTCTTGACGACCCTGCATCCAGCATCCCGCATCCCGCATCCTCTCTTACATCTTCTACTTCAATGTTTCATGCGGCCAGAGACTCTGGTCCTCGTGCACATTGCGGCACCCAGCAAGGCGGCCGACGATGCCCAGTACCGCCGGCTGGCCCAGGCGTACCAGGACTTTGAGCCGGCCAGCCGCGTCAATGTCGTCGCCAGAGAGCCCGACGAGCCGGCGGCAGCGCTGATAGACCTGTCGAGTCTGTTGAATCTGTCGTTTCAGAGCGTCTGGGAGGAGAGGCCACCAGCAAATGCCGACGGGCAGTCTGCCAACATACAGGCATGGCCCAGGGCAGAGAGCTACTGCGACAATGTGTCTCCCTCGCCCGTCATCCCAGACTCGCAGCCAGACGCCCTGCCAAAGATTACGCGACGGCGGCTCAGTCTCGACAGCTCGTTTGGCAGCATGGGCGACTCGGCCATGGCCGGCACACAAGAGGATCCCACTAGTGATAGTGGTGTCAGCGCCACGTTTGGCGAGGCGAGCCCGGACCTCAGCACGCTGCCACACATTGCCTTGTCGGACCACATGTCTTGCTCGTCGCCAGAGCTTCCCGAGCACATTCCCTCGTCTCTGCCGGAAGAGTGCGGCCAGCTGATCCAGGGGACCGAGCGCGTGACGGCTGCGCCCTGCACGCCGCGAGCCAAACGCCATCGATCACCAGAGTTGGGCAGCTCGCCGCCCACCATTGCGTTCAAACGGACGAGAACAAGCACCAGCACGGCGGCCGACGTTATCCCCATGACCTTGCCGGCAGCTGCCGACAGCTTCCAGCGCACCCTCGTCCTGCCCTCGTCGTCGCCCGCGCCGGAACCCGTCCGCACCAGCCTGTGCATCCTCCCGCCACAGCCACCCGTCGCCAGTGTCCACCTCGATGCCGCCGCGCTCGTCACCGGCCGGCTGGCCAAGCTGGCCCGCGATCTGGGCTTGGAGCGACGGTACCAGCCCGTGCTGCAGCCGCCCGGTCGCGTGCTGCAGCCGTTTGAGCGCGGCTTTTGGCGGCTGAGCACGGCGGACTGGCCGACCATGCTGCGGCACAGCGCGTGGGCGTTCTTGGACGGCTACGTGCGGAGCGGAGACGCCGGCTGGGGCGTGTGGTGCTCGCGGGACGCGGCGCCGCACACGTGGCTGCGGCTGCACTGCTTTGCGGCTGTGGCGAGACACACGTATCTGCTGCTGTACGTGGTCAGCAAGCGGCACATTCTGGGCACCGGGGCGACGTGGGTGGACGCGAGCGGGACGGCGGCGCTCGTCGTGCATCCCAAGCGGGCTGGCGAGGAGGGCGGCAGGATGGGCTTGTCGTGTGGGCGTGGGACAGATTCGACACAGGCACAGCCAATAGATTCATAAGCGCAGTTGCATAACCATACTCATAGCGCATACAAATACATGCGTCAAGGGGACGTGAACAGCACCTGACAAGGAGTAGCGAAAGTTCCCACACTTGACCGCCCTAGTACAGACATACGGAGACAAGAACGGCAGGCAAACCAGCAGCAGAAACAGCACAGACGGCAGACCGCAAACGGCAAAAGGCAGAGGGGAAACAGCAGTGCTCAGGCACCAGACGCTAGGATGGGATGGAGACAGCACGGGCTGCAGCCGTCCCCCGGTATTGATGTTGTGCATCCGTCTCATGTTGTTCCTCAGGGCGAAGGCGAGGGCGAGGGTGAGGGCGAGGGCGAGGACTTGACGATGGACCGGCCGAGGACAGACTGCATTTCCTTCTCGTAGCGGTCCATCTCGGCCTGTGCCTGGTCGTCAAAGACTTTGCGCTCATGCGGCGCGAGCGCTTTCCATTCGGCCGCTACGGCCTTGGAGGCATCGGCAATGGCCACGCCCTGGAAACGGCCCGAGGCCCAGCAGTCTTTAGAGAAGAGCACAAACGATGACTGCGGCCGTTTGGGCTGGCGGGCGTCCAAGATGGGCGTGTGCCGCTTGGTGGCGCCGAGGCGGTGGAGGCGAGCGCGGGCACGGTTGGCCACGTCAATGACCGTGGCTGGCTGCTCCTCAACCCAGGCCTTGAAGGCGGCTGCATTGGTCGCCTTGTTGTCCTTGGCCACGTCACGGAGGCGCTGGAGGGTTAGCAAGGGTGGCCACACACGACAAAGCACTCGACCACAGTCGAACAACGCACCTGAAGCTCGTGATCCGGCATCGCCTTGAAGGACTGGCTCAGGACGCCCATAACCTTGGCGAGGTCGGGCTTGCCGCCGTCCGTCTTGAGGTCCCGGGCGTTTTCCGACACGTACAGGACCCACGGGTGCTCCGGCAGCTTGGCCGGCTCCTTGAGGAGGGCCACCTTTTTGAGCTCCCGTACCAGCACCTTTTGCTTCTCCTCGGGCGTCAGCACCTTGCGCGCCCGCTTCTTGACGGCGGGCTTCTTTTTGGCTGCCACCCTCTTCTTGGCCACGGGCTTCTTCTTGGCTGCCGGCTTCTTCTTGGCCGCCGGCTTCTTCTTGGCTGCCGTCTTCTTGGTCGTCTTCTTGGCCGCTGTCTTTTTGGCCGCCGGCTTCTTCGCTGCCGCCTTCTTGGTGGTCTTCTTGGCCGCAGTCGCTGCCACACCAGCCGTCGCAGAGAAGCTGCGCATCAGCGGCACCACGATCCCGCGGGCCACCGCCACGGCCGACGCGGTCGCCGCGACGCGACCAGCTGCGGGGGCCAAAATCAAGCCGCCGGTCACAGGGCTGGTGAGCAAGCTCTTGGCCGAGGCCGAGCGGACTGCCGACCACATTGTGTGTTGGGATTGGGTGGGCTGTGTGGGAAGTGGGATGAAGCTGGATCGGACGCGACGCGACGGGATGCCGTTGCAGCTGTATCAAGGAAGAACAATTGACCAGGCGCGACGACGAATTTTCGGGAGGGTTGTTGTGCGGTGAAGTCCCGCTGACACCAGCCCCCCTAATTTGGTTGTTACGCGAACGGCGCTCATGTACGGGTACTTGGCAACCTGTATGTATATTGTGTGTCTCCATGTAGCTCTACATACGCCACATTCCAGCGATAACCCCACCAATGTACGAATGACACGTGACCATTTACAGGCACGTGACCAAAATCGGCGATGAAATCAACTTTTCGGCCAGCCTCGCCCCTCGGGATTCTGCCGCACCACTTCCGCCGTCCTTGTCCTATTTTCATCCGTGCATCGTCCTCTGGCTGGCACTGGCACGAGAAAGGAAAAAGTACTTCTCACCCATCACCGCGAAGCACCTGAGCCAAGAGAGAGCGCGAGCGCGAGCACCCAAGAAGCTGAAAAGCTCTAGCCCCAAAACCCAAAGCGCAACGCTCCACGTTCAACATGCAACGCTCTGCTCCAATGGCTCGCCCTAGGAACTCGCGCTCACCATCTCCCGCAGGTCCACACGATGCCAAGCGTGCCCGCAAGGATGACGACCGGCGCGACCGTGGCCGGCGCGACACGGCGCGCAGCGCTCGCGACAGCACACGCGACAGCGCACGCGACAGCGCACGCGACAGCCGGCCGCGGTCGCGCAGCCCAGCCGATGTGAGAGGAAGCGACCACAAAGGGTACCGTGATGAAGTGGACTCGTCTGACAGGCGCGACGGACAGCGCCGCTACCGCGATAGAGAGCGGGCGCGCGACCGGATCCGGCCCCGCGAGAGGGATCTAGATCGAGACCGGGAGCGCGACAGAGAGCGCGACAGAGACTACGATGGCTGGCGACGACGTTCACGCTCGCGGTCGCCTACACGCCGGCGGAACCGCAGCCGCGAGGAGCGAGATTACCGCGACGGGCGCGACAGCCGCGACAGAACCGCCGGCCGGCGCGACAGACCAGCTGGCGCCGCATCGCCGGCCTCTGCTCGCCCCGACAAGGCCGCATTGGCGGCCCAGGAAAAGTCCGAGGCGGACAAGAAGGCGGAGCGGCTCGCTAAGTTGGAGGCTTGGAAGAAGCGCCACGAGCAGAAGCAGCGCGAAACCGACGACAAGAAGGCAGAGGCAGAGGCCAAGGCCAAGGCTAAGGCAGACGCAGAACCTATATCAGAACCTGCTGCCACTTCTGTCGAGGCGGCTCCGGCCACATACACTGGCAAGTTCGACCCAAAGGCGCTTGCTAAAAAGGCTGCGGCGCGGCACCAGTCCCCAGACGCGCTGCGGCCCGTGCTTGGACAGGCAAAGGGCGTCGAGAAGGCACTTGCCCCGGCCCCAGTAGCCCGGACAGCTGCCCCAGCACGGAGACCGGCTGCAGCACTCTCTGCCAACACGCCGTTTAGCGGGTTTGGCTTTGGCAAAGGCGCCGCAGACGGCTCGTCGGCGAAGCGGAAGCTGGACCTCGACGACGAGGAAATCTCCAAGCGCAAGCTAGCTAAGCTCCCCGACGTGGCGCTGGAGGATGCTGACGATACCTTGTACGATAACCAAGAGGAGGAGGACGAGGAGGAAGACGACGGGCGGTTCGCCGGGACAGAGGAGGAGCTGGCGGCGGCGGCACGGGCGGCACGCGACCGGCGCGACGAGCGGCTGCAACAGCAGACCAACGAGGCGAACGGCGAGACGAGCGGCGAAACAAGCGGCGACATTGCAATGGCAGAGGCGGGGGAAACGGCGCCTGCGCCTGAGCCGCAAGAGCTAGAAAAGCCAAAAGAATCAGAAGAGCCGGAAGAGCCAGAAAAGAGCAAGCCGGCCGAGACACCAGCACCCGAGGCCATGCAAGTAGACCGGCCAGCACCGAGGAGGAGCGCGACCACAATCAGAAGGCCGCCGTCGCCGGCTGACGACGTGGATCCGCTGGATGCGTTCATGGCCGACCTCGACCAGAAGCCAGACGCAATGGCCGGGCGCAAGGTGAAGAAGCCGACAAGGGAGCCAGAGACATACTTTAGCGACGATGAGGACGTCTTCACCAAGTCGAACGGGATCGACACTAAGGCCATCCTGGCGATGGCGACGAAGCGCAAGAAGAAGGAAATTCCGACAATCGACTACAGCAAGCTGGACCTGACACCGATCCGCAAGAACTTTTGGGTGGAGCCGCACGAGCTGAGCGAGCTGACCGAGGCCGAGGTGGCGGAGCTGCGGCTGGACCTGGACGGCATCAAGGTGTCGGGCACGGACGTGCCGAAGCCGGTGCAAAAGTGGTCGCACTGTGGGCTGACGCGGCAGATGCTGGAGGTGATTGAACGGCTGGGCTACGACAAGCCGACGGCGATCCAGATGCAGGCGCTGCCGGTGATCATGTCGGGGCGCGATGTGATTGGCGTGGCCAAGACGGGCTCAGGCAAGACGATGGCGTTTCTGGTGCCCATGTTTCGGCACATTATGGACCAGGAGCCGGTACACGACGACGGGCCGATTGGGCTGATCCTGACGCCGACGCGCGAGCTGGCCGTGCAGATCCACCGCGACTGCAAGCCGTTTGCCAAGAAGCTGGGGCTGCGGACGGTCTGCGCGTACGGCGGGCCGCCGATTAAGGACCAGATTGCCGAGCTGAAGCGGGGCGCCGAGATCGTGGTGGCGACGACGGGACGCATGATCGACCTGCTGGCGGCGAACCAGGGCCGGGTGGTGAGCCTGCGGCGGACGACGTACATTGTGCTGGACGAGGCGGACCGCATGTTTGACATGGGCTTTGAGCCACAGGTGATGCGCATCTTTGCCAACATCCGGCCGGACCGGCAGACGCTGCTCTTCTCGGCGACGATGCCGCGCATCATTGACGCGCTAGTCAAGAAGGTGCTGCACAGCCCGGTCGAGATCACGGTCGGCGGCAAGAGCGTGGTGGCGCCCGAGATCACGCAGATTGTCGAGGTGCGCGAGGAAAAGGACAAATTTGTGCGGCTGCTGGAGCTGCTGGGCGAGCTGTACGCCGACGACGCCGACGTGCGGGCGCTTGTGTTTGTCGAGCGGCAGGAAAAGGCCGACGAGCTGCTGCGCGAGCTGCTGCGCAAGGGCTATGCGTGCATGTCGCTGCACGGCGGCAAGGACCAGGCGGACCGCGACTCGACGATTGCCGACTTTAAGCGCGGCGTGTGTCCGGTGCTGGTGGCGACCTCGGTGGCCGCGCGCGGCCTTGACGTCAAGCAGCTCAAGCTGGTCGTCAACTACGACGCGCCGAACCATCTGGAGGACTACGTGCACCGCGCCGGCCGGACGGGCCGGGCGGGCGAGACGGGCACGGCCGTGACGTTTGTGACGAGCGCGCAGGAGAGCTGCGCGCCGGGCATCGCCAAGGCGCTGGAGCAGAGCGGACAGGCGGTACCGCCGCGGCTCGCCGAGATGCGCAAGGCGTGGCGCGACAAGGTCAAGGCCGGCAAGGCCAAGGACCAGTCCGGCTTTGGCGGCAAGGGCCTCGAGAAGCTGGACAAGGACCGCGAGGCGGCGCGGCTGCGCGAGCGCAAGACGCACAAGGCCGAGGGCGAGGAGGACGAGGTGGAGGAAAAGGAGACGACGGCCGAGGACGACACCAAGACGCAGGCTGCCACCGCCAAGGCCGAGCAGGCTGCCTCGACCATCATATCACGTGACGCCGCGCAGCAGGACAGCACTCACGGCGTCGTCCGGGCCGGCCCGGGCGCCATCAGCAAGGCAGCGGCCGCCATCAACGATATCAACGCCCGCTTGGCGCGCGCCGGCCAGCTGCGGCCGGGCCAGCCGGTGGACAACAAGGGTCCAGACGCGGGCGCCTTCCACGCGACGCTGGAGATCAACGACTTTCCGCAAAAGGCGCGCTGGGCCGTCACGAACCGGACCAATGTGGCCAAGATCCTCGACTCGACGGGCGTCTCGATCACGACCAAGGGCTCGTTCTACCCGCCGGGCAAGGAGCCCGGCCCAGGAGCGGAGGCGAAGCTGTACCTGCTGATCGAGGGCGACACGGAGCTGTCGGTGGGCAACGCGTTGACGGAGCTGACACGGCTGCTGCGGGAGGGCACAGTGGCGGCTGCAGACGCGGAGAGCCGGGCACCAGTGAGCGGACGGTACACGGTGACGTAGAGGGAGGCAGGGAAGCAAAAGGAGTGCTTTGTATCGAGATATTGGGAAACACGCTTATGTAATCAAGGGAACAGAGAAATGGAAGAAGCCAACCAAGCCAACCAAGCCAATCAAGCCAACAGAATGTGTGAGAAATGTGCGCAGGACCTAGTTATGGCCTGCGGCCTCGGCGGCGGCATCCATGTCGCGGTGGCGGACCTCGGCCTCGCTGGCCTTTTTGAGTGTCTCCATGCGGCTCTCTTTGCGCTGGGCGTTGAGCTGGGCGCCGAGCTTGCCGGCAGTCTTGGGGGTGTTGCGGGCCTGGCGGTTAGTAGATGAAAAAAGTGACAAAGAGACGAAGAGACGAAGAGCGGCAGAGAGAATCGAATCGAAACGGATCGCACCTCTGCTGCCTCGGCTGCTCTTCGACGGGCGTCGTCGGCCGCGCTGTCGCCACCGCCGCCGCCCAACGTCCGTGGCGGCCCGCCGACGCGCTGCGCCTGGGGTGGGACAGCCGCCGTACGAGCAGGTGCTGTGGCGGGCGCACTGCCGAGGACGCGGCCGGGCTGGTCAAAGGCCTCGGAGTCGACCTTGCCGCAGAGGTTGCCCATGGTGGGGAGAGATTGGCTGATGCAAATGCGTGTGGATAATGGCGAGAAAGGAGAGAATACGGGGTCGTCGTGCGACAAAGATCGTGACAACGGTTGACGCGTCGCCGTTGTGCGTTGTCGCAGTGTCCTCGTTGTCAGCCGCCCGTCGTCAGTCGCCGCCTATCGCAAAGGCCGCGCCAAGACGTTGCGCCAAGAAGTCTAATCCCGCTGCCCGCACAGCCCGGTGGATTACAGGCGCAGACGGCGGTTCTGCCGGCGCAATCCTGACCGCCTTTCCCACGGCGGGGCGTGACGGCTGCAGCGCTGACCGACAGCAACGTCCTCTTTGGTCTCCTGGGGGCGTGGCTCCACTTGTTTATCTTGGATGCTGCGTCAAGATAACGCGCCGACTGCTGAAGGCGGTCGATGGCCTGCAGGCAGCTGCAGGGAGGGCAGAGACACAGCTGAACGAGTGGAATCGTATCGTATCGTACACTGAATGGGGCAGGACGGCCGGCTGCGTCGGGAGCATCACGCTGTTTTGCAGCGTCTCCGGACAGCCGCAGGCCCGTAGAGACGCATCATGCACGTGCTCGGCTAGAAAGGGCAGGAACAAGAGGAAGAGAGCAACGCGAACAGACAGCGGACAACAGGCCGTGGAGACGGACAGAAAGGAGAGACAGGAAAGCAAATCCGGCCGGAGAAACAGAAGCAAAAGAAGTAAACGCACATCCCACGCAAACAAGCAATAGGGCACAGCACGGCGGCTCTGGCGGGGGGGGGGCAGCGCTGGGGGCCGGCCACTGGCCTCACATTTATTTCCTCATTTCCTCCTAACCACGGAGTATTTTGTCATTTTCTCTATTTTTTGGCGTTTTTACGTATCCTCGTCCATTTCGTGGCCGAATGGGCGAATGGCGAATGGGCTGTCCAACAAAGACACTGCCAGACGAGCCATCCGGGTTCTCATCCAGCTTTTTGGACGCCAACACATGCTCGAGCCTCGCCCGCCCAGTCGCGCCTGCAGCCAATCAGCACGCCGCCTGGTGGTGTCGCTAATGCAGGTGACCGCCCTCTGCCTCTCTGGCGGTGGGGCGCATCGAGTCGGTCTCCCGCCAGCGGACGCCTTCAGCGTCCCTGTCCACTGTAAATCCCCAGTCCTTCACACAATTTTCAGGTCTGCGTGGCATTGCGGCTCGCCCGCCTACACCCCCCCTCTTCTTTCGCCTTTTCCTGTTCGCTCTCTTCCTGCCTGGAGATCGTCATGGAGATCGATCTGCCGTCTGTCTAGCTATTTTTTTTTTCTTTTCCTGGCTGTCCAGCAGTCTGTTGCTGAGTCGTGTGTTGCCGTCTCCGTCTGGTCGCCTTGGCCTCCGTCTTGTTCTTGATACTTTTGCCCTGTCCTCTGTCTCCCGTCGCTCTCCTGCCCGCTATGGACAACGACCCTCGCCGCCAGCGCGTGCTGCACTACCCCTTCCTCGGCCAGTTCACCGACACGCTGACGCTCAACGGCTCCGTGGCCACGGGCGCCGTCGACCCCAATGACATGACCGCTGCCTGGAAGCCGTTTGCCCTCCAAACCCCCCAGTGCATCGGCCCCGAGGTCTCCTTTGACTGCCTGCGCACCTCGCACGACGACCTTTGTGCCTATCCGCCCAAGTGTCCCACCACCAACCTGCTGGGCTCCAGCGCCGCCGCCTCCTCCCACATGCTCTTCCACACTCGTCACTACCCGCCACCGCTGCACATGCTCAGCGGCAACAACGGCGGGGCCGGCAGTGCGGTCCTGCACCACCACCTGGATCTCGACACGGCCTCCGCTGCGGCTTGCACGCCCACTAACCACCAAAGCTCCGCCAGCCTTGGCTTCTGCCCCTTTGGCACAGCCGCCTATGGCTGCTTTGACGACGACTTTGTCGACCAGTTATCGGCCCTCTCGTCGCCGACGCCCCAGCTGCCCTGCCTGACGGACGCCGGTGCCGACGGCGACAGCCACTCGGTCTGTGACAGCGAATGTGGCGACGGTGAGATCTGCCACGACTCTATCTGCTCCGACGACCCGTCTGCCTGCTGCGAGGACGAGAGCTGTCTGCAGGACGTGGCCGCCGCCACGGGCGCCGCCGATCCCACGACACCGCTCACGTCTGAGGATACCAGCGCCGCCGTGGCCCTGGCCTCGTTTGGTGGCCAGACGCCGGAGCCGCAGCAACAACATCATCAACACCATCAACATCAGCAACACCAAAATCAACAGGACTTCGTTATGGGTGCCGACCTTTGCATCAGCCCCCAGTTCCTCACCAACTACCAGCATCTGCGCGAGGCGCACAACCCCCTGCAGCCGGCGGCCTGCAACGCGCCGTTTTGTCCCGTCGACGACCCCAACTTTTATGCCCAGTGCCATATCAAACATGTGCTGCCGCCCGTCCTGCAACAGCATCAGCCGAACAACTATTTTGACCAGCTGGATCTCAGCTACATGATGCCGGACGACGGACTCGCTCTCCCCGAGTGCGGCGCCCGCTTCCGCAACCCCGAGGCGATGGTCGCGCATTTTTGGAACGAACACCGCGCCGGCCTGCCGGCCCCGCTTGGCCCGCTGTCGGCCCCGCTGTCGGCCCCGCACAACCATATGTTTGGTCACGTGCCAGGCATTGCCTCCTCTGCCGCCTCGACCGTCTCCTCGAGCCAGGACCTGTTGCAGACGCCCGCCGACGGCTCCATGGCGCTGCCGGAAATAGCCAGCCATGATGCCGATGTGAGCGCCATGGCTGGCCTGCAGCACCACGAGTGCCTCTGGTGCCATACCATTGGCGGACGTCCGTGTGGTCTTGCGTTTGAGTCGGCCGGCGACCTGCACAAGCACACGATTGAGGCGCACACGCACCCGCTGAAGCGTGATGTGGGCGGCACCTACTCGTGCGGCTGGATGGGCTGCAACCGGCGAGATGGTGAGGACAAGGGTGGCTTTGCCCAGAAGAGCAAAATTGACCGCCACATGCAGGTTCATACTGGCAGTACGTTTTAGATTTTGGTTTTGATTTCGTACATGGACCGTTTTTGCTGACCTTCAGACAAACCCTTTTTGTGCGACATTTGCGGCCAGTCCTTCTCGGCCAACCAGGCCCTCGTCCAGCACAAGCTCATCCACGCCGACATCAAACCGCTATCCTGCGATATCTGCGGCAAGACCTTTCGCCAGCACAGCGCTCTCAGTACGTTTTTCTTCTCCCTGTTGTTTACCCCGTTCTAACCGCCAGCCATGCACATTCGCACCCACACAAAGGTCCGGCCGCTCAAGTGCCCTTATTGCAACAAGGAGTTTAGCGAATCGTCCAACCTGTCCAAGCATAAGCGCATCCATACCGGCGACGGCCTCTACGTCTGCCACTTTGCCGGCTGTGGCAAGCACTTTCACCGCAAGGACCAGCTGCGCCGCCATAGTGCCCAGCACAGCAAAGCCCGTGGCAGCACGCCGGCGTGAAACAGACAATATGGCAGCCGCGTTTGACTTTCTTCACAACAAGTACACAGAACAAAACAAAACAAAACCATGGAACCCGAGGCGAGGGGCGATAAGGGAACAGAGGCGAACGGGTGCATGACTTGGGTTGGTCAGAGATCGTCTTGGAACGCCTTGGACAGGACTCGAGATTTACGGAGACAATATGGCATAAAACCACATGGCACATGATCCACGGACACATGAAAAAGGAGTTTGGTGTAACGGAGAGTCCCCTATACATGGCGGCAATGGCCGTTTTAGAACACGTTATAACACAACACTGGACTTTTTACTCTTTTTTTGGTTTCGTGATAGCTGTTCTCCCAAGATGAGAGTCGAGACAACGGGCAGGCTTCCGTTTTCCCCGGTTGCCCTCTTCCCTTCCCTTCTTCTTTCCCTCTTTCCCTCTTTTGTCCATCCGCACCACATCGTGAATTAACGAAAAGAGAGGGAACGCAAAGCAAAGAGGAGACGGCAGCGGGCCGGGGGATCATCGTGTCGCTGCCCGGACTCGCTATCCGTCTCCCCCCGTGACTTTTCATTTTCATTTCCTGATTCCTCCCCCCCCAATCACCCATTGACGCTAAGGAAAAAGAAGCAGCAAAAGACCCAAATGCACGCAGCGCCAGAGTGTTTTCTATCGGCCCAGACATCCTCTATGCGGCCTTCACGGCAAAGCTGCGTTGCGGGAAGTGCGACAGCCGCTTCTTGGTCTTCTCCAGCTTGCGTGAGGCGTCCTCCTTGGACAGCCGCCGGCGGATCGCGCGCGTCTGCTTGGCACGCAGGTCGAGCGGCGTGTACTTTTTGTTCTTGTAAAAGAGGCGGAGCTGCGCCCGCTGCTTGGCGTTGATAATGGTCAGGACGCGGGCGATGGACTTGCGAACATCGTGGCTGGGCCGGTCAGTGATCTTGGTTCTTGGTCTGCAGACTGCAAAGAGTCTTTCGCGGCGTCTCTCCCCCCCTCTCCCCAAAAACACTCACATCCGGTTCAGCTTGCTGCCAGACGAAGTGATCTTCTGGATGCGCAGCTGGCCCAGCTCCGTCTTGAGCTCCGTGAGCTGCTTCAGCAGATCATCCTTGTTCTTGGGCCACAGAGCGCCGGCCTTGACCTTGCTGGTAGACTGCACCGGGTTAGCAAACGTCTTGTTGGATTCCCCGCGTGCCACAAATCCGGCAGCATTTCGTTGCCACATGTCTCTTCGCTGCCCCTGTGCTAGCCGATTGCCGTGTATGGCGCATCAATGTCGCATCGCTGTCGTCCGTATCCGAGGAGCGAAGCGTGCTCCTCCTCCCCTCTGTCGTGTCGTCGGAAAGTGTCGTCGGCAATCGGAACGCTGGCACGAACGGGCAAAGCCCCTCCTTCTACCTGAGAGCCGAAAACGCGCAAGAGACACGTACCATTATGAATGAGTATGTCGGGGTGATGGGCTCGACGTGGTGTGGTGATTGTCGTTGGGCGGTTGTATCGTCGGGATCAGAGCGAGTCGGCAGGAAAAGTTGCTTAATTTTTTCAATGGTCTCCCCTCTAGGGAAAAAAATTTAGGGTCCAGCAATGCGTAGCCCTACGGAATTATGGCAGCATTATGTCAGCATACTCACGTGCGATTATGAACACAGTGCAAGTACTCAATACTGCACCGCCACAGGCGATCGAACGGCGTGGCGTCAGGAGACGTCACCTACAGCTGTTCCAGGCTCCTGGCCCGGTTTCCAAGTGGTCTCCACGACTTCAACCAGCACATGCACACGTTTCAAGTACGCTCTCCACATGCACATACACCAGCCGCTCCAGTCGCCACAGCCGCACATACTCTGAGCACGACGCGGGCCTAGTCGGTTGCGTCTGTCGCCTTGCTCTTCCGAGGCGAGACCCCGAGGCACAACCCGGAAACCACTTCTCCTGTCCGCCAACGAGCGAGTCTGACAAGCAACGGGCACGATGGCGAACGCCGCGGGAAACTCGGGCTGGACCCAGCTGCGGCAGCAGGTGCGGTCGCTCGAGAGCCAGGTGAGTCGAGGCAAGGCGGCGCGCGGCAGAATGCACCCCGGCTAACTGTCGACTGTCTTGCAGACCGAGAGCTTGCTGCACACGTACTCGCAGTTTTCGACGGCCTCTTCCATACCGATCAAGCCGACGGAGCAGGAGCGCCAGACAGAGGCCATGCTGCAGGAGATTTTAGAACGGGTGCGTGCGTGGTGGTGATGTACTTGCAGCTCCATTGTCTCGGCTAACTCGACGCAGCGAGACGGCCTCATCCAGAAACTGACGCGCCTGCTCGAGTCCGACCCTACCCTAACGGCCTCAGCCGTTAAGCAGAACAACCTGACGCTGCTGCGTGAGAAGCTCACCGCGCACCGCAAGGACCTGGGCCGGCTCAAGGGCCAGCTCGGCGAGGCCCGCGATCGCACCAATCTGCTTGCCCATGTGCGGGACGACATCGACGCATACCGTGCCGGTGACCGCAACGACGCGGGCGGCCCTGCCGGCGAGGCGGCCGAGGCCGAATACATGCTCGGCGAGCGCGGCCGCATCGACCGAAGCCACGACATGGTCGACAGCGTGCTCAGCCAGGCGTACGCCGTCAACGATAACTTTGCACTGCAACGCGAGACGCTCGCCAACATCCAACGGCGCATCACGCTGGCCGCGAGCCAAGTACCCGGCATCAACACGCTCATCGGGCGCATCTCGACCAAGAAGCGCCGCGACGGCATTATTATGGGCTCGTTTGTGGCGCTGTGCTTCTTGGTCTTTTGGTGGTTCTTGTGAGGAATAGGCTTTCTTGGCGTTTTGGCGGGACAGCGTGTAGCCTCGTTTCCGTGTGTTTTCCTTGCTCTGTTCTCCCCTTTTTTTTGGAGTTTGGAGTTGTCTTGTACAAGTGCATCGTCCTATCTACAGAACAGATTGGCCACCATCTCGCATTGACTATTACGCCCCATGTCTGGCCGCCTGCTCCTGTGTCTCGGTCTGGCTCGGCTTTGGGCGCTGCTGGCGCAGCAGCTCGTCCTCGGCCTTGGCCTCGCTCAGCAGCCGGCGGATGCCGCGCACGAGGCTCTGGCACTCTTCGGGCTGGCTGGGCCCGCTGCCGGCCCAGCGGATGCGGCAGTGGCGGTCGACGAGGTAGACGTAGCCGACCTTGCTGTTGAGGAGGCCAGTGCTCTCACGGATCTCGTCCGTGATGCCACGCGTCACTAGCAGGTACTGCTCCCAGTCGCGCCGCTCGATGCGCCGCCGCAGCGACCCGCGGAAGCGCCGGACGATCCACGCGCGCATCGCATTGTCCTCGACGTTGAGCTGCACCAACTGCACGCCGTCGCTGGCCTGGGCGCCGGCCTGCGTGCGCGCCTCGCTGGCCGCGTGCGTGTTGAGCAGCTCCGCCAGGGCTGGGTTGGCCTCGGGCGCGACAAAGCTGCGCACCTGGTTCTCGGCCCAGAGGCCGCTGAAGACGGTCACGACCGAAGCCGCGTACTGCTGCAGTGCCGGGGTCGTGTCGGCCGGCTCCTTGGCCGCGGCGGCGTCGGCAGCTAGCAGGCGCTCGCCGACGAGGTTGGGAAAGTAGAGCGAGAGGTCGGCGCGGAAGAGGCGGGGCGGGGCCAGAAACGTCTTGCCCTTGTGAAACTGCAGGTTGGTCCAGTCGCGGAAGTAGGGCTTGATGATTTTGTTTTTCCTGCGCGGGCCATGTCAGAGTCGCCTACAGGACAGAAAAGGCATAAACGCACAGCTCTTGTCTCCGCAGCAAATGCTTCTCGTAGTCGACAAAGTCGTCTCGCCGCTGGCGTATTGTCCGGTAGTCGACGCCGCTGTTCTCGCCGGGAAGAGGTGGCAGAGGCATGCCGATCGGCCGAGAGAGGGGCGTCGGCGTGAACTCCTTGGCCCGCGAACCGTAAGAGCGAGGGACATGTGCGAGTGGGCCAGGTGGCGGGGCAGGAGGCTCTTGGCCGGCGACCGGCGATGGTGTCGGCGTTGGTGTCGGCGTTGGTGTCGGCGTGCTCTTCGGCTGTGCCTCTCGGCGGGCGGCAGAGCTGCTCAAGGCGCGCCATTGGCACCGAAGACAGGCTCCGGCGACAGGAGGGAGCGGCAGAATTGCTGTCCGGCCAGCCGAAAAGACCGCGGCGGCAAATCGTCGTGTTGTCATGTTAGACCAGGCTGTTGCGCGGCTCCGATGATCCTTGCCCAAGAAGCCGGTGAGAATGTACAAAATTCAAACGCAACTCTCATTGGTGCAAAAGGCTCTCGGCTACCAACGGCGCCATCTCCCCAGACTTTAGCTCGGCTTAACAACATTGGAGAGACAATGAGAGGGGAAGTGCAGCAGTGGGTTCCTTCCTGGCTGTAAAGAAAAGAGAAAAAGAAGAGGACAGTTGCGATCGTTTTCACTTTTCCCAAACTCGGCTCAGTTAGCACCTCGCATCGCAGCATGTTCCAACGAAGCTGCCGGGCTCTTCGCCCAGAACTGGCCAAGCCTCTTTGGACTCGAATTGATACGAAGCTGTCGAATACCCCGAATCTGTCGAATCTTTCAAAATACTTGGGAAACAGGCACTTTCACGCCACGAGGTATCTGCAGGTCGTGAAACCCGTTCTACTCGCTGACATTGGCGAAGGCAAGCCAATGACCTGTGGAATGTGCCACGGAGCGGTTCGCGCTGACCAAGCACAGGCATAGTCGAGTGCGAGGTGATCCAATGGTTCGTCAAGCCCGGCGCTCGAGTCGAAGAGTTTGCGCCGCTCTGCGAGGTCCAGAGCGACAAGGCGACGGTAGAGATCACCAGCCGCTTTGCCGGTGTCGTCAAAAAGCTGCACTATGAGGCGGGCGAGATGGCCAAGGTCGGCCAGGCATTTGTCGACATTGACATTGCCGAGGAGGTCGGGCCAAGTCTACCTACGAAAGAGCTGGCTCCAGAGGCCGTGCCAGACGCGGTCAGTCTACCGGCGACACCACCGGCAGCACAGCCAACAGCATTGGAGCCAGAGCAACTACCAAAGGGCACACCGGAGGCGCAAAAGAAAAAGTTCGCAGGCTCATCGCTTGCTACGCCGGCCGTGCGGCACCTGTGCAAGGAGCTGGACGTTGACATTACGCAGGTCGACGGGACCGGAAAGGACGGTCGTGTGCTCAAAGAGGACCTCCTCAGCTTTGTCGAGACGAGAAAGCAAGCGGCGACAGCCACCGCTTCCCAGCCCGTCGACAAGGAAGACGCGCTACAGCAGGAGACAGCCGTCCCGCTAACCGGCACACCGCTGCAAATGTTCCGCACAATGACCAAGTCGCTGGCCATCCCGCACTTTCTGTATGCCGACGAGGTGGACTTTACACAGCTGTTCCATCTCCGGCAGCGGGTCAACACCGCTGTGGCCCAGTCGACGGACAGCACGGCCAGCAAGCTCTCCTACCTGCCGTTTGTCATCAAGGCCCTGTCCATGGCGCTGCTCCGGTACCCCGTCCTCAACGCCCGCGTCGACGTGCCAGCCAGTAGCACTGAGAAGCCGCAGCTCGTCTTCCGCAGTCAGCACAACATTGGCGTCGCCATGGACACGCCGGGCGGGCTGGTCGTGCCGGTCGTGCGCAACGTCCAGGCGCGGAGCGTGCTGTCGATTGCGGCCGAGCTGGCGCGGCTGCAGGGCCTCGCGAAGACGGGCAAGCTGGCGCTGGCAGACCTGCAGGGCGGCACCATTACCGTGTCCAACATTGGCAACATTGGCGGCACCTACTTGAGCCCGGTGATTGTCGAGCGCGAGGTGGCCATCCTCGGCATTGGGCGGCTGCGCACCGTGCCGGCCTTTGACGGCGAGAGTGACCGCATTGTGAAACGACATGTGTGCCACTTTAGTTTCAGCGCCGATCACCGCGTGGTGGATGGGGCGACGGTGGCACGGGCGGTCGAGCTGGTGCGGCAGCTGGTCGAGCAGCCAGACACAATGGTCGTACAGCTGCGGTGAGCAGTGGTCACAACCGCGAGAAGAGCGAGAATGGGCCAACCCATGTTTAGATCTAGTCTCTCTTTTGATGCATAACAGAGAAGCACAGCGCTGTGTATTTGTGTATTCCCAACCCCATTTTCCGCGTGTCGTGGACACGAAGCAGCCCGAGAAACGAAGCAAAATCAACCAGGACAAAAGAGACACAAAGGAAATAGCCGCAAAAAGGGCCCGAGTGCTAGCGCTGGTGTTTACACCTGCATAGCGGCCGTCACACGCGTCAGCAGGTCGGCCTCGATCTCGGGTAGCGTCCGGCCGACATCGACGCGCAGCACGTCCGTCTCGTCGGCCGCGGGCGGCTCGAGAATGTCGAGCTGGCTCTGGACCATGCCCGGGCCCATGTAGTGGCCCTGGCGGCCGGCCACGCGCTGCAGCAGGATGGCCTCGCTGGCGTGCAGGTAGATAAAGTGCACGTGGACGCCGGGGTGGAAGTAGGGCGCGACCCGGATGACGTCACGGTACTTGCGCTTGAGGGCGGAGCAGGTCAAGACGACGGAGTGGTTCCCGCCTTTGATGATGCGGCGCACCGACTCCTCCCGCAGCGCCGTCAGCCAGTCCCAGCGGTCCGAGTCGGTCAGGGGCGTGCCATTGCGCATCTTGTCGATGTTGGCGGGCGGATGGAACTGTCTGTTAGCGAAAGAGAGAAAGAGAGGCGCAACAGCGATCTGGACAACGCACCTCATCGCCTTCAATGTAAGGCATGTCGAGCTTGGCGGAGAGGAACTCGGCCAGGGTGGTCTTGCCGGTGCCGGCAGGCCCGGTGACCAGCCAGATGTGGTAATCGACGGAAGAAGGCATTGCTGATGGGAAGCCTTTGATAGTTTTTGTTGTAGAGTGTACAACTCTGGGAGATACTCTGGGATGTTCCGGCTTGTTTTGTTTTGTCGATATTCACTTGCGTGTAAGTCGGTGAATCACAGCAGGTGCTAAATGCAATCACGACGGCGCCGACTCTGACGAACGAGCAATGCGGAGAATTATGAAGAATAGGCGGTCCCGGCCCTTGACCTTGGGCCCTGTGTCCTGGGTCTGGGGTTTAAATATATTTCCCTACCGGTGAGAACAAGTTGATCGGGATGGCTAGCGAAAAAACTAGCGCCGGATGCACCTTCTGACCTGGAACAAATGCAGAGATTGCCTCGAAATATGCAGCCGGCCCAAGCTGCCCTGTCCCGGCAGCGACGGCTTAGCTTCCCGTTGGTTCTTTCCTCTGGTAGCATCTCGCTGGCCTGACACTTTGGGCTGGTCGTCGCCGGAGACGGCAGGGACAGGGGGGTCGTACTCGAGGAAGGCGCAGGCGGGCGATGTCATCGGCCGAACTCTCGGCAGCTGAAAGCCCGATAGCAGCGACAACGGATATTTTCCGGCAATCTGTTTGGTGGAAAAGCTCTGGGGCAGGGGCAGGTAAGTCCGACAGTGCAGCAGTACAGTATGGAAGACGGCCCAAAAAGCGGCACCACTAAGACAAAAAAGAACCAAAAGGCCCGACCATTGGGTCGAGGCTACTGGGCTGGCTTAGGTCACCGCTACATGGACTGCATGGGGGCCATATGGGAATTCCACGCTCGGCTGGAGACATCCCGCTGGCTAAAACTGCGCCGGGCTGCGCCGTGCCTGTGGGCGAAGCAATCCGGCGAAGATGGGCAGGGTGTGGGGGGCTGGCACGTGATCGAGTGGCTGCTTTCAGGGCTTTATCTACCGGTGAAGACGACCGTATCTTACCAGTGGTACTGAAATGTACAGCCGGCGAGTACTGGGCAATAATATTTTCAATCTTTAAAAAAGATCTTTAAAAAAGTAGCTGATCCCAGTGTAAGAAACTTATAAATATCTGGTTTTATCACCTGCCTCATCCATGATCTAAAGTATCTTACGTTGCCTAATTTCACAAGC
This sequence comes from Leptographium flavum, assembly GCA_963580335.1. Classification (NCBI taxonomy): domain Eukaryota; kingdom Fungi; phylum Ascomycota; class Sordariomycetes; order Ophiostomatales; family Ophiostomataceae; genus Leptographium; species Leptographium flavum. The sequence continues at coordinate 176,831 of OY756933.1, read as the reverse complement.
ACGAGTTGTTCACATGTTAGAATGTTTCACAATAGAGTCTCCTGTACCTCCGAAACTAGCTTTGAAATTCTAGCGAACAGACACTTCATTCCTACTCCAGAACAAGAAGTCTTCCATCTCGAAATTCCATCGTGGGAAAACCACGACCATAAGTCAATTAAAGGCTTCCCCACATGTCCTCGCGCGGGGGAACTGTGGCGCGCCTGCGCCACGGCTCCACTGCCACTTCCGTCTGCTCACGAGCTGCCCGACAGCCAACCACAGCTCACTTGAAGCTCTGCTGTGCTGCACCCTTCTTCAATGATTCTTCCCTCCCGCCTCGTCCGTGTCAGTCTGTCCCGCAGTCCGCATCTCGCTACACCTGCTGTTTCTCCTGTCCACTGACCCCTCGGCCACCAGCCACTTCTCAGACGACCCCGACTTTCTGCACTCTGCAGACTTCCCCCCGTCTCGTGTTCCTTTGCCAGCACTACCAAAATGGCCGTGGCTGCTCACGAGCTTGACAATTACCTGGCCGACGCGCCTCCCAGCGTCGTCCGGCTGGAGATTTCTAAGCACTTTGATCTCCTGACCGACAGCCAGAAGCGCTACGCCCACTTCATCAGCAGGTACGTTCGCCCCCGCCTCCATGCGCTCGCTCTGATGTTTGGATCTAGCTGATCTTCCCAGGGCAGCTTTTGCCGGCTACCGCATCGTCCTCCGCCAGGTCTCTCCCGAGGCCGAGCCGATCTACGACTTCATCCTCGCCCTCCACAAGACGGCCAACGGTGACTGGAAGGCCCTGGCCCAGACGGCCGGGATTGAGGATGCTCATCTGACCGCCTTTCTGGAATACGCCGCCCAATTCCTCGGCAACGGCGGCAACTACAAGAGCTTTGGCGACTCGAAATTCATCCCGCGCGCCCCTGAGTCGGCCTTTGCCGCCCTGGCCAAGACATCGCCCGCGGCCGAAAAGTACTATGCGGCTACCTCGGGCGGCATCTTCTCGGCCACCTCGGCCGGCCTGCTGCACCTCGGCTACACTGAGGACGGCCACCTGACGACGTACTATCCCGACTCGCCCGACATCACCAAGGCGGAGATCGCCGCTGTGGCCAAGTGGACGGAGAAGAAGGGCCTCCTGCCAGAGAACACGCGGCTGCGCAAGCGCAAGGACAGCAATGTCTACGAGCTGCTCATTGCCTCGGCCGTGACGGCGCCCCCGGCCGATGGTGGCGACCTCAAGAGCGCCCAGACCGACTTTGTCGTGGAGGGGGACGGCCCGCTACGAGGCGCCACCATCCATCTCGTGTACGGCGACTATGCGCCGCAGATGAAGGTCATTGCCGACAACATTTCCAAGGCCGCTGGCAACGCCGACAACGAAACGGAGAAGAAGATGCACCTCGCCTACGCCCACTCCTTCCACGACGGCTCGCTGCTGGCCTTCAAGGACAGCCAGCGTTACTGGATCCGCGACAAGGGCCCCATGGTGGAGTGCAACATCGGCTTCATCGAGACATACCGCGACCCGGCCGGCACGCGCGGCGAGTGGGAGGGCTTTGCCGCCATCGTCAACCTCGAGCGCACCCGGGCCTTCGGCGGTCTTGTCGCTGCCGCGCCGCAGTTGATTCCGCTGCTGCCGTGGACGGCCGACTTTGAAAAGGACGTCTTCCTCTCGCCCGACTTCACCTCGCTCGAGGTCCTCACTTTTTGCAGCTCTGGCATCCCGGCCGGCATCAACATCCCGAACTACGACGACATCCGCCAGACTGAGGGCTTCAAGAACGTCTCGCTTGGCAACGTGCTGAGCGCTAAGGCGCCTAACGAGAAGATTCCCTTTATCCGCGAAGAGGACCTGGCCGTATACCAAAAGTACCGCGATGGCGCCTTTGAGGTCCAGGTCGGCCTGCACGAGCTGACCGGCCACGGCTGCGGCAAGCTGCTGCAGGAGACGAGTCCCGGGGTCTTCAACTTTGACCACGAGCACCCGCCCGTGAGCCCGCTGACCGGAGCGCCCGTCACCACCTGGTACAAGCCCGGCCAGACCTGGGGCTCCGTCTTTGGCGGCCTGGCCGGCGCGTACGAGGAGTGCCGCGCCGAGCTGGTCGCCATGTTCCTCAGCTGCGAGTTCCCGGTCCTCAAGATCTTTGGCTTCGGCGACGGCTCCGTCAACCTGGCGGGCGAGGCCGGCGACGTCCTGTACTCCTCCTACCTGTCCATGGCGCGGGCCGGCCTGACGGCGGTCGAGTTTTGGGACCCCAAGAGCCAGAAATGGGGACAGCCGCATTGCCAGGCGCGCTTCTCTATTCTCCGGGTAGGTCCTCATCCAGTCTGTTGCGGGGGCTGTCGGGACGTTTCGCTAACTCGGCAGTGCTTCCTCGAGGCGGGCGACGACTTTTGCAAGCTCGAGTACACCAAGGAGGACCTGTCGGACCTGACGATCAAGCTGGACCGGAGCAAGATTCTGACGACGGGACGGAAAGGTACGTGACCATATCAAGCTCACGATCCATGCTGACCGACAGCCGTCGCCGACTACCTGCAGAAGCTGCACATTTACAAGGCCACGGCCGACGTGACCGGCGGCACCGCCTTCTTCGCCGGCAAAATGTCCAGCGTTGGCCTCGCATACTGGGGCTCCAAGGTGCGCGACGTCGTGCTGCGGAACAAGCAGCCGCGCAAGGTGTTTGTGCAGGCCAACACGTACCTGGACGAGGCTACCGGCACGGTCACGCTCAAGGAGTATGAGCCGACGCTCGAGGGCTTGATCGAGAGCTGGGCCGACCGGGGATAAAAGGTGAACATACAGCGTATGAAAAAAAATACAACAGACGAACTGGCATGAACCTGCTTCACAGTGCTTTTCCATAATTTTTTTTTGGTTCTGATGTCATTGGTCTTTTTCAAGTTTTTTCCCGTTGGCCCTTTTTAACATTGATATTTTTTCCCACACAAAGGCCATTGTCGTCCCGTACGTGTGTGCAAGAAAATTAACAGAAAACACCAACGCACACACATGCAACCCAGATCCCCCCGAGTCGACGACACCGGCCCACGGAAACCATCCGAGGAAAAGCGAGATCGTTCCGTCACGCCGCCCTCGTTCTCCCCACCGCACACAAGGAACCGTCCAGGCGCCCTCTACATTCCTCTGGCTTCTCCGTCGATCCTCTTACACAACAGCCCCCATTTGGCAGCAGAGGGTTGAGATGAATCACGTCGGAGAGAAACGAGCCGAAGACGAAACAAAGCTGCACACGACCAGGGCCGCCACGGAAACCGAATTCCGTCGCCGCCGCTCGCCGCCTTGCGCCGCTCCGTTTACCACTTCATCTCGTGGGGCTTGTCGCCCTTGCGCAGGCTGAATGATGTGGCGAGGTAGCTGCTGAGCAGCTCGACCTTCTTGATGCTCGCAATGAGCGCCTTGTCGATGGTCTTTTGGTCTTCTGCGCGCGTCGCCTGCACAACCTTCTTCTGGAGAGGGGGTTAGCCGTGTGATCGCGTGCACGCATGGACCAGCGTCTGGCCGCCTCCGCCTCCTCCGCCTTCACGTACCTGGGGCTTCTCTCCCTGCTTGAAAAAGGCCTCCTCGCTGGCCTTCTCCTTGGCCTTCTCTGCCGTAAAGTAGTTGGGTGCCGCGATCTCGTCAATCTTCTTGGCGTCGACGCCCGACAGGTCGACCTTCTCGGATGTCGCAATGACGTACTTGGCGTTGACTCTCCGGAGCGGCACGCCGTTGATCTTGAAGGGGCCCGTCACCAGGAGCAGGCCCTGGTCGAGCGTCTTGAGGAGCACGACGCGCTTGCCACGGAAGCGGCCGGCGACGAGGATGAGGATCGTGCCGGGCTGCAGCGACTTGCGCGGGGCCCACGGACGGAGGGCCTTGCGGACCTGTTGGGACACGACTGTTAGCCACTGTTTCCGCCTCGCTCATCTTGCCGTCCTCGTTGCTGCTTCCTTCCTGTCTGCCCCTCTCCTCTTCCCTGCCCATGACACTGGCAATGGCCCGGCTGTTGCCAGCCGCCGTTTCCGTCGTCCTGCCCCCCTTCGCGGGCCTCTCCTGCTGCCTCTGTTCGCCCTGTGCCTGCTACTGACCTTTTTCGGCTGTGAGTCCTCCTCCGCGGCGTACCACTTCTGGGCCCGCTGGGTGTGGTGAGGCACCGTCCGCGAGGACTTGCCAAACTTCTTCGTCGTGGGTGCCGCCGACATGGTGTTGAGTGGACAAAAGGTTCAAGGATAACCTTTGCGGAAAGTCGATTCGCAAGTGCGGCGATGGGTGTCGAGAGTTGCGGGTTGGGAAGGAGAGGTAAAAAAACCACACCACAGGAATAATATTAAAAAAATGGTAGCCACACTCCAAACCCTACAGGCGCCTCCCCAGGTGCTAATTTTTTTTTCCCAAAGTGTGCGGCAGCCAACAAAAAGGCGGGTCGCAAAACCCTTTTCCCGCTTGCGCAAAACCAGACTAGCTCATACTCAAAAATCACGTGATATAAGGAAGCGCAATCACGTGGCGACCTGTCGCTCTGGGGCCGCTCCCATCACCTGCCAGCCAGCTGTCAGCCGGTGGGGTCGGACAACGTCACGACATTGGCAGCCTTTCGCGGGTGGAGAGAGCTTTGGCAGCTTTCCCAACATCAACATATCCTCCAGCGACCACTGCCCAACCAGACCATCCGCCCGCGCCGCATCCGCTCTACCCACGACGCTCGACAGACCACTTTCCCCCTCGTGCGCTTCTTTTGCCCGCCACCATGTCGATTGTGCCGATTATCACGTTCAAGGCTGGGCTCTGCGAAGTCGATGTAAGCTGTTCCTCCCCTCGTGGCGGATTGGGATGGCCCGCTGACGCATGTCCCACAGACGTCGTCGCGCCCGCACAAGGTCAAGGCGATTCCCGAGCCCGGGTACATTTATCTCTATGCGGAAGATGGTAGGCAGCAGGCAGACACCCGACGACGGGGTGACATGACCACGGACCACTGACCACTGACCGCGGAATGGACAGACCTGATCCGCTTCTGCTGGCGGCCGCGGACGGCGCCGCTGGACGAGCCGACGCTGAACCTGGTCATGGTGCCGACGGACGGCCACTTTGTGCCGTATGACGGGGCGAGTGCGGGCCATCCGTCGGCCCAGACCAACGGGCGGATCTTTGTGCTCAAGTTTGAATCGTCGTCTCAGCGCCACCTCTTTTGGTTGCAGTCAAAGCCCCAGGCCGCTAGCGGTGACCCGGCCTGGCTGAGCCCCCGCGACCGCAAGATTGGCGACATGGTCGACCGGCTGCTGCAGGGCGAGGAGTTTGACGTTAGCCGCGAGCTGGCCCAAATCCAGAACAACACGGACGACAGCCGGAGGGATGGTGGTGACGACGACGACGAGACCATGGAGGACGTGGAGGGCCACGGCGACACGGACCACCCGCACGGCGCGGCGGGCGCCGGCCCCGATGCCACGGGCGGCGACGTCCGGAGCGAGGGCGAGGATGCCCGCGAGGGCGGCGCCGATGGGGCGAGAGCGTAGGTATTCCGTCTCCCTTTCAGGCAGCGTTGAGCAGGTGGCACAGGAAAAAAGGACGGCGCGCGGGAGGGGGGAACGTCCCGCCACACAAGCACATGGCACAATGCATCCCCCAAAAATCCAATAACTTGTATGCATATTCATCACATCAATTCAGCCACGGCGTTTGGACCACTGGGACTCTTTTTCCGCGCGTTTTGCCAGGCTATGTCGAGGGGCCGTCCACAGGGGCAACGGACCATGTACCTAGACGGATTTCCACTGTTTTTGTTTGCTCTTGGGAAATGCTTCTCCTGTCTACTTCACGGAACGGCCTGCTAACACGCCAGTGTTTCGTCTTCGGCCCCTACGGATGCGGCGGCCGTCGTGCGCAGCCTGCTCGCGTCTCTGTCGAGCCGCCAGAGCCTGCCGACGGCCAGCCAGGGACCGCGCGAGAAGCTCTACCCGCTGCTCAACGACCTGCTCGAGCCGTCGGTGACGGTCCCGATGATCCAACACGCCAGCGAGGAGTACATTGACGGCCTGCTCAGCTTTCTGCCGCCCACGGTGCTCATCCTCAGCCAGCAGGACGCCACCGAGGACGGCGACATGGTCGAGCCGACGGCTGAGGCCGCCGCTGCCGCCAAAGCGGCCATGACCGTGGCCGCGAAAAAGGCACTGCTGGAAAAGGTGCTGCGCACGCCGCAGTTCCACCAGAGCCTGGCGAGCCTGACAATGGCGATCCGCGACGGCGGGCTGCCGAGCATCGCCGACGCGCTCGCAATTCCCGTCACGAACCTGGGATTCCTGCCCGGCGGTGCCATGCCGCTGGGCGGCGGCGAGGCGGTCGAGGCGTTTGTGGAGGGGGTCAAGGCGGCGGTGCAGGAGAAGCTGGAGAGACAGAGGCGGTAGGGAGGCGAGACGGCCGAGCCGCGCCTGTTTGTACCTTGCCTTGCATGTACGGAGGAATAGCCAAGACAAACGACGTTGAATCACCAGCCACAGCACCAGCCACAGCGAGTCAGCCGGCGAGGCTGAATGGATGCCTCCACATGACTCAACGGCAACACGCCGTCGACGCCGGCCATTCGACGGGCTGGCCTCGGGGCTGGCCTCGAAACGGCCAAGTTAAATGGCGTCGACACACGCGTCGAGGCTGTTGCCGTGCTCTCTTGTTGCATCCGTGCTTCCCAATCGTTCCTCTCCCTTCCGCGGCCACAATGTCTGCCTCGGCCTCCGACAAGGTCTTTGACCTCCTCATCGTCATGGACATCACCGGGTCCATGGGCTCGTACCTGAGCGCCCTCAACCAGTCCCTGCCCGAAATCATCCGTGTCTCTGTCCTGACCGGCTGCTTCGCCCGCATCGGCATCATCGCTTACCGGGACTACTGCGACAAGAAGGTGACCGAGTGGTCCGGCTGGCATAGTCTCGCAGAGGCGACTGTCGACGACATGAGTGACATGCAAGCCATTTCCCGCCAGCAGCTCGTCAACTTCGCCGCTAGGCTGAAGCCCAACGGCGGCGGCGACTGGCCCGAGGCCACCAAGACGGCCCTGGCCGAGGCTCATATCCAGATGCGCGCCGCAGCCGAGACCATTGTCGTCCTGTTTAGCGACGCTCCGCCACATACGCCTGGCACTGGCGGCGAGAACTTCGAGCGCGAGCGTAAGGCCCTCACATTATCGCTTGCCACTGCCCCATTTGCCGACTGGATTCGCGTACCCATGGCCCTGCAAACGGGCCCCAAAAAGGCCCGCGTCTTTTGTGTCATCCAAAACGGCGAGGACAGCGCCAGCAGCCTCTACACGTACCTGGCCCACCGGACAGGCGGAGCCTGCTTCTTGCTGCCCGATGGTTACAGAAGCAACGACATTTCTGCCCTGACTCTTGGCATCCTGCTGGCCTGGATGGGCGTTGGCAAGGATCCCTCCATCCAGAGCCAGAGCCAGAGCCAGAGCCAGAGCCGGAGCCAGAGCCCGTCGTTCATCGGCGATTTCTGCCGGTACCGCGAGCCTACCGACCAGGCCGACCCGCAGTGCGAGACCGACGCCGGGGCCGACCGCCTCTGGAACTCGCACGCCAAGGCCACCTTTGACGTCGAACCCGTCGCCATGGACGGCCTGGGGCAGCACGTCACGGCCCGCCAGCCGCCCATGCAGAACCTGTCACAGCGGTACCGCGACGACCCGGCGTACCGCACCCTCGTCACGCAGAGCCTGGGCGACATCATCACCGCGGACGTGGCTTCCGTCACGCTCAACCCCGTCTTTGGCAGCCTCTGGCGCACTGTCTGCAGTGACCGTGCAAACGAGGCGCGCAACGAACTGGTGGCGCTCTTTTCCAGCAGGGCCCTGCGCGTTGACGGCGACGAGAACAAACAGCGGCTCAAGGCCTGGCTCGAGGAGTCGTACAATTTTGCCGGCGAGATCGAGGCTCTGATCGCGTCCGTCCCGCTCGAGGCTCAGTACCCGTGCGTGCTGCTCGACCCGACACTGGACTTTTCTGAGACAGCTGGTGGCACTGCAGACGGCGAGGAGGCTGTCGACCACGCCGCCTTCACCCGCTCCGAGCTGCTCGAGATCGGCCGCTCCTGCGATCCCCGCATCCTGCGCCGCCTCGGCCGTGTGCTGACCCGCCTGACGTTTGTCCGCTCGGCCGCTGAGCTGCCGGCACACTTGGCGTCCAACACGGCCACAGCCGACGAGCCCGGCTTCGTCCCGCGCATCCCCGTCGCCCTCGCCGGCCCTGCATACAAGCGCGCCTTTTGGAAGGTCCTGCTGCACGCCGTCTTCCCCGGCACCAAGCTGGCGGCCCGTCCGGCAGCCCTGCTGGCGGCCTTGAGTCTGCGCATGGGCATCCTCTCGCTGCAGGCGTCTGCCGATGCCGAGCTGCTGGCTAGCCGCCACACATGGAACTCGCTCATCGTCCCCGAGACCTGGAACGCTAGCTGCCTGGCGCTGCTGCTCGCCGCTGACAGCGACTACGAGCGCCGCGTGCGCGACGGCACCACCGTGCGTCCGACGCCCGACGCCGCCGTCCTTTCCCCCAGCGACCGCCGCCTCTTTGTCACCCTCATCGACTACCGCCTCGCCGAGGCCAACCTCGCCACCAACCTAACGGCCCGTGTTGGCTGGCAGCCCAGCAAGACCCAGGCGCCCACCGGCCCCATGGCTGTCTGCACCGTCTGCCACTTTCCGCGCTCCGTCACCGTCATGACGCCACACGGCGTCTGTGGACTGTGCGACGACACCTGCACCTGTGCGACCCCCGAGATGCACACCGCCACTATTCGGGAACACGTCCGCCTGGACGACACCGCCGCCACCTCGATCGCCTGGGTCGAGTGCTGTGTCAAGGCCTGCCGATCCCAGTATGTCGTGTACAACACGGACCATTTGCGCGTGCGGCCCAAATGCTTCTATTGCCGGCAGGAGAAGCGTCTGGTCGACAGCACCGCTCCGACTACGGCGCCCTTTGTCGAGTGCCGCCGCTGTCTCAGCCGCGTCATCTGGCCCCTCGCGTACCGCGCGGCCGCCTGGGATGCAGCTGCCTATGAGTGTCCGGCGTGCGAGGCGGGCGTCCAGACCATTGTCGACGTGCCGACAACGGCCGCGGCGCTCGTGGCCGAAAACGGCCGTGACTGGCTGCTGCGTAACGATGGCTGCAAGATCGCAGCGCCCTTTGCTGGCGCCACCGTCTTCTCCACTGTGTCTGCTGCCGGTATCGACAGCTTTGCTGACAGCGTCGAGGTCCTGCCGCCCTCTTCGCCGGGCTCGCTCCAGCTGTCTCTGCAGGCCAAGCGCATCCGCAACGCCGACGACCTCGTTGCCGAGCTGCGTGGCTGGATCCAGGGCCGTCGCACGCAGCGCGAGGCCTGCAGTCTCTGCTTCGACACGCTTCCCAAAAAGGCTCTGCTGCCCGCCTGTGGTCGCCATGGATGCTCTCAGCGCGTCTGCCGCGGCTGCCACGTCGCCTGGTACGGCATCAACCGCCGCGGCCGCATCATCAACGTCGCCGCCCTCTGCTGCCCCTTTTGCCGCCGCCAGCCGAGCCCCAAGAGCATTGCGTCTCTGGGCCTCAACACGCTCGGTGATCTGCGCCGCGCCGTCGACCAGGCCGGCACGACTATCTTTGCCTGGTGTGACGGCTGCGGTTTTGCCAAGGAGTTTGCTGAGCGTGTCTGCGTGGACGGAGCCCCGGCCGAGGTCGATCATTGGCGCTGTGAACCCTGTCTGGCGGCAAGCAAGACAACGCCTGCGCCTGCGATACGCGTCATGAACTGCCCCCAGTGCGAGACGCCCACAGAGAAGCTGGGCGGCTGCAATCACATTGCCTGCACGGTCTGTGGCATGCACTGGTGCTTTGCTTGCGGCGTGGCTGTGCCCGAGAACAAGATCTATGCCCACATGGATACCGAGCACGGCGGCTGGTACGTGGAGGAGGGCACGGAGGACGACGAGTAGGGAAGACGGCCGCGTTAGAAAATGATAGCACACTACTTACAACTTGCACCTTATTTGCCCACCACGATTCCGACTTCGTTCTAGGAATGCCGCACCACCCGGGCTGCATCGCTGCCGTAGGCCGTTCGCGCCGTGCTGACTGTTGCCCCGGCAAACTGCGCAAACGTGCACTGTTGCGGCACCAGGCCGCTGTGCATCGTCTTCCACCAGATCTGCCCGGCCTTGTCCCAGCTGTAGCCCCCAAAGGCTGTCGCCGCTAGGTAAAAGGCCTTGTTGGGAATGCCCGAGTTGACATGCGCCCCCCCGAAATCCGTCGTCATCGTCTTGTACGACGAAAAGTGGCTGGGCTGCGGATCTTTGCCCTGGACCGTTAGTAGACGTGGTTGAAGGTGCACACTCGACGCAAACGCACAAACCGCTCATCGTCGTAGGCCGTGCCCGGTGCCTTCATGCTCCGAAGAGCCACGCCATCCTTCTCGGGCAGGAAACAGCCTTCGCCAATGAGCCAGTCGGTCACCGCTGCCGTCTCCTGGTCGACCCACTGCTTGACCATGATGCCAAAGGCGTCAGAGATGTGCTCGTTCAGCGCGCCGGACTGCCCCTCGTAGTCCAAGGGACTGGTAAACACAGTCACGCCGTGCGTCATCTCGTGCCCGACAACATCCGTGCACCGCGTAAAGTTGTACAGCAGCTCGCCGCCATCGCCATACACAATCTGGTGCTTCTCCGGATCCCACAGCGCGTTTTCGAACTTTTTGCCAAAGTGCACACTGCTGACGGCCTGCATGCAGCTGTTGTCCAGCGACTTCTAGTCCAACACGGTCCGGTAAAAGTCGAGCACTTTGCCGCTGTTGTCGTACGCATCGTTGACCTGTTGATCGCAGACCGGTGCCTGTAGTTCGCGCCGCTGCAGACGGCCCGGCAGCAGCTTCTCGTCCTCGCTGTTGCCGGCCGAGAAAATGGCCCGATACTTTGACGGGTGGACCGGCGAAGACGGGATTTCTGCCGCTGCCGTACTGCAGGACGACCACGGTAGACGGTTCATTGCGCCCGTCCATGCCTGGGAAAGACTGCGGATGCAGAACTGGATCTTCTTTTCCGTGTCCAAGGTCCTGGTGAGGGGCGCCAAGCTAGTGTCATCCACCGGTACCTGCACCGCAGCTGCCGACTCAATGGCGCAGCGGAAGAAGTTTTGGTAGCATGAGAGGCTTTCGGCGGCCGTGTTGCGATGGCTTTCGGTATTCTCGGGGCTGGTCGCGATGGCCAGCAGGAGATGCGGAGGGACGATGCCGCAGTAGTGCGAGGGCGTCATGAGGAGTAGATGGAATAGGTGATTTCGATGCGGGCAAATAACAATACTTCTTTAGGATGTAGGTGGTGATGGTGATGGTGAGGAAATGGAAAGGATCTGGCCGACGGAAAAACCGATGGAAATGACGAGAGGACAAGTGTCTCGAGTCTAGCGTCCAGAAACAAAACAGGAAGTCACCACACGAGGGAAAGAGCAAACGAACAGCGCAACAGCTGCACTCTCAATCTAACAGGCCAGGCTGACGTCTAAAGTAGCTATCCATCTCAAAAAATCATGCATCCCTTTTTTTGAAATCCTCATTAATCGTCACGCGCGGCGTCGCTTACTTTGCTGCCCGTGGCCATCTAGGCCGCGCCCGCCAGCTGCAGCAGGCCCTCGTGGCCCTGGAACAGCTCTGACCGCGCCTTGAATAGAGCCTGCACGGCCTGTTGGATCAGCACGCGCGTCTCCGGCTCGAGCTGCTGCTCGGGCGGCGCCAGGACCTGCTCAAAGACGGGGATCAGTTGCGGCGTCAGCTGCTGCACCGTCGGCTCGTTGTGCTCGTCTGGAAGGTTAGCAGTGTGCAGCACCGATGGGCTGGCACGGGAGAGAGACACTCACAGAGATGGTAGATGCACGTGTAGATCGGCTTGTTCTCCTCGAAGTCCTCCTTGAGCGGCAGGCGCTCCACGACGGCCGGCAGGTAGTCGGCAATCGGCAGCTGGTCCGGGTGCGCCGTGATCAGCCGGCAGATGGCAGCACCCGTGTTGTCGTAGATGCGGTGGCCGCTGTCCTCAATGGCCAGTAGCCGCTCGAGCTTCTCCAGAATGGCTGGGTAGCTTGGCAGGTAAGCCTTGGAGTCGGTCGAGTTGGTCACCAGCTGGCCAATGGCATAGGCCGCGTTGCTCTTGGCCTCCACGTTCTCGTCGCCCAGACGGTGCACAATCACCTTGAGCAGCCCGCTCGTGTATGGCGTAACCGTGGCGCCCATGCTTTGGATGCAGCCGCCCATGGTGCCGACGGCGGCGGCGCGCTCGTAGGCCTCGTTGGAGCTCGCAATCCTCATGATTGGCTTCTCAAAGATCTTCCACAGCTCGCCAAAGGCAGGGCCAATGGCGGCGGCCAGGGCCATGACCACATCGAGAGCCGTCTCAATCACGAGCCAGTCGTACTCGGACGTCTCCTCGGCCGTCTGCGCGTCCTCCTCGTCGCCCATGTCCTGCTGGCACGGGTGCGAGCGCGTGATGAGCTGCACCAGGACCGTGACCACCTCCTGGATGGCGTTCTCCTGCGCAAGGATGGCAGGGCCACAGGTCTCGAGCGTGGCGGCCAGGTTCTTGTTGATCTCGGTCACGACGTCCCTGACAAGTCAGCAAAAGGAACGCGACGGGCAAGTGGTGAGTGTGCGAGGACGGGAGAAGAATCAGATGTGATAAAACGGGTTCGCAGCATCCGCCGAAGCGTCTGAGTGAGCTGGGTAACGTATGGTGCTCATCATGGAAGGTGCCTGCAGGCAATGGGGCAACACGGCAAACAGCAAAGACGCAGGACTCACCGCTCCACCTCGTCCGTCCACAGCTCAATCGTCGGCTTGGAGATCAGGTCGGCCATCTTGACTAGCAGCGGCGTCGGCGACTGCTTGGGCGGGAAGCCAGGCTCCCACTTGGTGTTGGTCGACTTGGCCGTCAGCTGCCAGACGTGCGCGTACGAGCGCCACAGCATGCCCATGGACGCCTTGCGCACGCCGCCGTAGTGGTGCTCCAGCAGGTCCTTGGCGACGGTCACGGCCTTTTCCAGGTACTCTTGCAGGACGTCCTCGCTGCATGCGTTGGTCAGGACGTCGCCCAGCACCTCAATGGCCACCTCCTTCTCCTCGGCCTCGGTGTCCATGCCCGACCAGTCCTCCTCATCATCGTCGTCGTCGTCATCGTCGCCCATCAGGTCCTCGTCGTCGCCGTCGAGGTCCTGGATCTTGAAGTTCTTCTTGCCCGACACGGCCGAGGCAATAATGGCCTTTTCCTCGTCGGTCAAGTTGAGCACGACGTCGTCGTCATCGCCATCCAGCGCCTCGAGCAGCGTCTTGAAAACACCCGGCAAAAACGGCTTGAACTCGAGCTTGTACACGCGCGCCAGTGACGACCAGAAAATGAAGCTGCTCTCCTTGAGCTGGTCGTCGTCCAGGCTGAGGCCCTCCTCGCTGGCCGCCATCAGGTCGACCACGTATGGCTGGAACAGCGCGGGGCCCACGGCGATGGCGATGCGGCCAATGGAGTCGAGTACGGCGCTGCGCAGCTGCAGCTCGGGCGCGTCGCCCTTAATGGTGACGTAGGCGCCGAGAGCCTGCATGCTCTTCTCAAAGTAGGGCACAAACTCATTGTCGAGCGACTCGGCAATAGCGCCGAGTGCGCCGGCGGCGGCAATCTTGACGCGCACCTCGGGGTGGCTAAAGAGCTGGCCGATCGGCTCAATCATCTGCAGGGCATACTGCTTCATGATCTCGGGCGTCAAGCCGTTGGAGACGGCGTCAAAGGCGGCGCAGGCGGCGCGGATGACCTGGCCGTTCCGCTTGGTGGCGTCCTCGTCCGCCGTCGGGATCATGGCAGCCTGCAGATTCCTGGTCAGGGCAGCCATGATCTCGGCGTGCTCCGTGGCAATGTCATCGGCCATCTCCTCGGCGAGGCCAGTGAGGCCGACGAGCGCGGCGTGGCGTACCGTCTCGTCCGAGTCGTTGAGGAGCTGGATGACAATAGGCAGGATGGTCTTGAGCTGCGTGTTGACAAAGTCGGGGGCACCCTCGGCGCAGTTGCCGAGTGCGAGAATGCCAGCCTTGCGCAGGGCCGGGTCGGGCGAGGCAGCGTACTTTGGGAACTCGTCGAGCAGCGGTACCAGGACCTGGCGTGGAGGCAGCTCGCTGGCGAGGGCGTCAAGCAGGCTGAGGGCGAGGTGGCCGGGGGTCTCGTCGTCGAGCGACTCGTCATCGCCAATCTCGGTCAGGATCTGCATGGCCTTGACCACGAGAAGGGCGGCCATGTCGCGCATGGCCTGGATCTTGAGGCGGCGGTAGTGGACGGTTTGGGTGAGGTAGGACAGGGCCTGGACGCGAACCTCCTCGTCGGCCTCTTTGTTGGCAGACAGCTCGATCATGAACTGCAGCAGGCTCTTGAGGTGGCTGCCGATAAAGGCAGGAGTAAAGATGAGGAACTGCTGCAGGACGTCAAAGACCTGCTGGATCTTGTCGTCGTCGGAGGCGTCGACAGCGTTCTTGAGCACCACACCCATGAGCGGGACAAGGTCGCGCACGGCCGCAATGGCCTGCTCGTCCTCCTCGTCCTCGCTCTCAATAAGGATGAGCAGCGCGCCGATGGACATGACGGCGTTGACCTGGACGTCGGCGCTGGCGGGATCCTTGATCAGCTGGCTAAACAGCTCGAGCAGGCGGGCGAGGTGGTTTCGGTAGATGCTGGGGTTGGCCTCGATGGTGCTGTACATGATGTAGGAGCCAATCTCGCGCTGCGACACATCGGCGCTGGTTGCCAGCGTGAAGAGGGCCGGCAGCAGCTCGGGCCACTCGCCGTCCTCAAAGTCCTGCGTGGCAATGGCAGCGACCAGGTGTGCGTCCGAGTGGCGGCACTTGGCGTTCTGCTCCTTCAGCGTCGCGTCCATCAGGTGCTCGCGGACGGCCTTTTTCTGCGCGTCGGACGCCTGGGCCCAGTGCTTCAGCACCAGACGCGACGCCTGGACGGCGGCCTGCTGGCGGACGCCCACATCGCCATTGGTGCAGACAATCTCGATCAGCAGCAGCAGCGACTCAGGGTGCGCATAGTAGTTCTTTTGCAGCTCGGCGGTAATGGCCTTGAGCCGCGTCGTGTCGGCTGGAGGGTCAGCAGGATGCAAGAGAGAAAGGAGAAAAAAAGCAATCTTAAAATTTTTTAAAAATGGAAATTAAAATTCTTCCTCAGCCACAGCTGTGAAACACGTACGGATCTGGCTCTCCAGGAGCAGGCTAGCCAGCTTCTGCCCGTCCATTGTGCACACCAAAAAGAGCAACACGGAACGCAAACAGGAAGCAAGCAACTAGCTGGGAGTCGGCGGAGGGAAGGCGATGAGGGGTGTTGAAGAAAAATTGGGAGAAAAACTAGACGATTAGGAAAACTTATGTTTGAAAAAAAGTGGTCGATAAGATAAATGCAACGATACACTAGCCCGCATGGCGGGGTTGTGGCGGCGAGGTGGATGTGGCTTGAAAAGTGGCTAATATTCTGTGGCTGATCGTGGCTAGAGTGAAAATGGGACCTAGAGATTAATGTCTACTGTGTGACTGGACGCCCCACATACACAGCCAATAAGCGGTCGTGCGTACGTACGCAGTCGCGTAAGACCCCCAAATCCACATATTCGCGGCTTCTTCCGCCAACACTTTCGGACGTCCTTGGGGACTTTCCAGGCCATGTCTTGACACGTCCGAATGCAGCTCTCGGGGGATAGGAGACCAGCATATGTCTCAATGGCGGCCCACCATGCTCTCGCACCCACCAGTGGCTGGCAACTGCAGTTTCCAGGCTATTTTTCGTTTCCGTATTCGTTTTCAGCTCGTTTTCCCCTGGATGACTGGAACGCGTAGCCTGACGTCTCCGTGATGACGACGCAACCCTCAGCCACTTGGGGCCAGGCCCGGAAAAGTACCTATCTGCAAGCAGAATATGCGCTGTCTAGCCCCGGAGCCGTTTGTGTAAGAATAGCGATCACCTCCCTTGTCCCGTTGTCGTAGACTTTGTTCCATTTATCTCATTCATGCCGATGCCTGGCAAGAGCTGCGCTGTAAGATACATCTTGTCTAGACACTGTCTGACGACTGCCCGCCATATCTGCACCTGAAACGACACGTCGCCAACTCGACAATGCCCAGCGTCATGGATCTTCCGCGGCTGCGCTTCCGCGCCAGCGACAGCAGCAACAGCATGGGCTCGTCAGGGCCGGGATCGTCGGGCGACTCCTCCGGCTATGGCTCGAGCAGCACCGGCGGCAGCTCGTCCAACCCCTTTGACAGCGGCTCTACAACGTCTTCGTCCTCCTCTTCGGCCGCCTCAGCCGCTGCCGCCGCTGCTTCCATGTCCGACGTCCTCAGCGACCAACGCACCAGCACACGCTTGCACGCTGGCGCGATTGCCGGCATCGTCGTCGGCGCGGTCGTCGGCGCCGCCCTTTTCATTTACCTCGCCGTCTTCCTCGTCCAGCGCCGCCGTCGGCAGCGGCAGCAGGCCGCCCGCGAACACGACCTCGTCGAGGGCGAGCTGGCCAACATGCACAAGAACGAGCTGCCCGTTTACAGCAAGCACGACACGCCGCCGAGCTACGAGGAGGTGCAGCACAGCGACGCACAGCGGGTCCGGGCACAGGAGGCACGCGCGGCCATGGCCCTACGAGCCCAACAAGTCCGCGAGGCGCACGCCCAGGCCCAGGCCGCGGGAACTGCGCATCCCAGCGCGGTCGAACTGGCTGCCGAGACAGCGGCCAACGGCGGATCGGGGTCGAGACGTTCTTGAGACGGTCTCTTGCAGAGCCTGCATCTTTCCTTGTTCTTCTCTTCTTCCTCTCGTTCACACTCGTTGTGGGTACTTTCTTGTCAATCTTAATGTTACGAATGATGATCGCTGCGGATGTTCACATGCAGAGTGCGCACTGGATTTGTAGTCCTGCTGCGGGTGGGTTGAACCGGCCCCAACGCCGTCCATATTAATCATGTCCTGTTCTTTGATTTTTCCTTTTCCTTTTTCCTTTCCCTCGTCCTCCTAGTGGTGGAACAGCCGCACGTTCTGCTCGACAAACGTGATGCCTAGCTTCTCAGCCGTCGCAAAGACTGGCTGGTCGTTTTGGCTGCCGCCTGGCGCCGCAATGTACTTTGCGCCCGAGCGTGCCGCGCGGTAGACGTTGTCGGTAAAGGGGAACTGGCGGTTTAGTACGCAAATCAGCACGCAGAGCACCAGCAGAAGATCACTCACAAAGGCATCGCTCGACACGGCCACGTCGGTCAGCTGCACCAGCCACGCAGCCCGCTCCTCGGGCGAAAAGGCGGCCGGTACGGTCTCAAAGACGGCCTCAAAGGCCTCACGTTCTGGGCCGGCCGTCGGCAGCTGGCCGCTGACCAGCAGGTCGATCGCGTTACTCTTCTCGGGCCGCTTCGTGCCCTTTTTCCAGCGGATGCCCAGCACGCGCGGGTGGAAGCGCAGCCACCAGTTGTCGGCCTTGTCGCCCGCCAGCCGCGTGCAGTGGATGCGCGACTGCTGGCCGGCGCCGAGGCCAACGACCTGGCCGCGTGCCGCATAGCACACCGAGTTGCTCTGCGTGTACTTGACGGCAATAGTAGCGACGGTGAGGTCGCGCAGGGCGCTAGCCGGCAGGGCGGCGGCGTCCTTGGGCGTGATCACCGTCGTGAAGCTGGCCGGCGAGATGCGCACGTCGTTGCGGTGCTGCGCCAGCGTGACGCCGTAGACGGTGCGCGTCTCGCGCGGCGCCGGCTCGTATTCGGGGTCGATCTGTAGCACGAGGTAACGGCCGCCCTTTTTCTTGCGCAGAATCGCCAGCGCCTCGGGCGCGTAGCCGGGAGCAATCACGCCGTCCGAGACCTCCTTGCCGATGATGGTGGCCGTCGGCACGTCGACCACGTCGCTCAGCGCGATCAGGTCGCCGAAGCTGCTCATGCGGTCGGCACCGCGCGCGCGCGCGTACGCCTGGGCCAGGGCCGACGTCTCGAGGCCGGGCACGTCGTCGACCATGTACACCTTGCGCTCCTCGGGCGAGAGCGGCGTGCCAATGGCGGCGCCGGCGGGCGAGACGTGCTTGAACGAGGCGGCCGCCGGCAGGCCCAGCGCGGCCTTGAGCTCCTTGACCAGCGGCCAGGCGTTGAGCGCATCGAGCAGGTTGATGTAGCCGGGCGCGCCGGCAAGGACGGTAAACGGCAGGCGGCCCTCCTTAACAAAGGCGGCGGCCGGCTTTTGGTGCGGGTTGGCGCCGTAGCGCAGCGACAGAAACTGGGCGCCGTCACCGGCGTACTGCTTGCGGAAGAAGTCGGCAATCGCGGCGTCGTAATCAGCCGTGTGCTCAAACGCCTTGAGCGCGTACAGCTTGCGGCTGGCCGCCTTGATCTCACCGGCCTCGAGCTCGTTGATGAACTCGGCGTAGTCCGCGGGGTCGCTCAGGATCGTCACACGCGTGTGGTTCTTGGCGGCCGCGCGGATCAGTGTCACACCGCCAATGTCAATCTCCTCGACAGCCTCGGGCACCGTCACGTTGATCTTGGACACGGTGTCTTTGAAAGGGTACAGGTTGCAGATGACATAGTCCACCTTGTCAATGTTCTGCTCCGCCAGGTCCTTTTCATCCGATGCCAGGTCCCGCGCCAGGATGCCCGCGTGCACGGCCGGATGCAGCGTCTTGACACGACCTGCCAGCATCTCCGGCGCCTTGGTGATGGCCGAGATGTCTTCCACGGGAAAGCCGCTTTCGCGGATCATCTTAGCCGTGCCGCCTGACGCCAGGATGCGCACATTGTTCTGCACGAGGCCCTTGGCCAGGTCCAGCAGGCCCGTCTTGTCGTAGACGGACAGAATCGCGATGCGCTGGTGGGCCATGGTAATGTCGATGGGTAGAAGGGAAAGCAATGCGAGTTGGCTAACAAGCAGATTTTTTCGGGCCCTCCAGACTTTTCGCGATAGCCGATGAGGGGTTCCGATAGCCCATTCGTTACCAACTGACGCAACAACAGCGGGGCCGTGTAGTGTAAAGGGCGCTAGCCTGTGGGCCACGCCTTTCGACAGGGACTCCATAGAAGAGCCGAAAAGGCATATCTACCCTTGGACGTGCCGTTGTGGTTTTTGATGCCAGCAGAGTCCCATTGTTGTCTTTCATTTCCCTTTGATTTTTCATAGAATTCAAAAAATTTACTGTCCGATGGTCAGTATTGCTATTCCTCCGCCCTCCCCCACAGACTCTTACTTACGATTAGGCCTCTGTTTTCACCGACCACGTCTACCAGCGAGACGGCAAGCTTGTCTCTCTCCAGACCGTCGTCGAGCAGACCCTGCCCTTTTCCGCACTTGAACCTGCCAGCCAGGCCCTCTTCAAGCAGGGTACCCCCGACGACTATGCCATTGTCACCCGCGCCACCATCTTCCACCCCCAGGGCGGCGGCCAGCCGTCCGACACGGGCACCATGACGGCTGGAGACGTCGTGTTCGACGTCGTTCTGGCCCGTGTAGACGCTGTCGATCCGGGGCGGGTGCTGCACTTTGGGCATTTTGTCTCGCCCCCGGGGGCTGTGCCCGTCTCCCTCCTACCCGGGACGCCCCTCGTCCAGGCTATTGACGCCCAAAAACGCCTCCTATACTCCCGCCTTCACACCGCCGGACACGTGCTTGGTTCTGCCGTCCGCCACAGTGTTGCCGCTGACGTGCCCGGCTTTGACGAGCTCAAGGCGTCGCACTCCCCCGACTCGGCCGCTTGCGAGTTCCGCGGCCGCATCGAGGGCCGCTGGCTCGCGCCCATCCAGGAGACGGTCGATGCCTACATCGCCGCGGCCATGGCCGTCCAGGTCGAGTGGTGGAGCGAGGACGACTTCCGCCACCACGGCCTCGAACGCCTGCTACCCGAGCGGCCGCCCGCCGGCGCACCGCCCGGCCAGAAGCTGCGCGTCGTCAACATTGTCGGCGCCGACGTGTATCCGTGCGGCGGCACGCATGTCGACACGACGGACCTATGCGGCCCGACTCGGGTGACTAAGATCTCTCGCAGCAAGGGCACGTCGCGGGTGTCGTATGGAGTGGAGGCATAGCCGGGGGATAGACAGGAGGCGACATGCAAGTAGACAGCAGACAACGAAAGAGATAGATATATTATTACCCGTATTACTCCACCACCATTTCCCGCTCTATAAGACAAAGGAATACTATTAGTGGCCCGTGCTTTATCGTGACATCGTGAGTTCAGCTTCATCACTCCACCTCACCATCCGCTTCACCACCACTCAGACTGGATAGCCGGGCCCACCGCGCTCAGGCGGACTCCCTTTTTCCGGGGTAGCGGCGATTGCGCCTCAATGGGCGAGTCCGGCCGCGGGACGCCCGGCAAGTCATCGACGAGGCTACCGCTGTCTAGCGACATGTCGCTGCGCTCGTCGAATATCTGGACGTCGATATTGTCGTCATCCAGAGCTCGCCGGCCGGCTTTGGTATGCCGCCGGCCCCGGCTGCGTGACCGACTGCCGCCGTGGCTACTCGACGTCGTTGTTGCTGGTCGGAATGCCGCCTGACCCTGGTGGTGGCCTGGGCCAAGCGGTGACTGATTCGAGTCGTCGTAGCTGTCGAGACTCACGCTCCAGCCGTCGTCGAGCTCGGTCATGGAGCTGTGCTCATCAAAGGTGTGCTGGCTGTGCAGAGAGTGCTGGCTGTACTGGCTACCGACGGTGCTACCCTCCTCATATGGCAGAGCAAGGTAGCGCGAACTGGCGATGGACTGCCGCGCCCGTTGCTGGCTCGTCTCCGATTCCGCCGTGGCCGTCGTCGTCATCGACTCCCGCATCCGCGTTCGCTTTTTGCGCAGCGCCGCTAGCAGAAGCTCCTCCTGTCGTGTCACCATCATCACCTGGTGCTGCGTCGTGTCGTCGCTGAGCACCGAGTGCTCGTCAAAGTCTGGCCCCGAAGGCCGGCTCGTGCGCAGGTAAAACTCCATGCTCATGGGCGACAGCGGCGGCGTCAGCTGGTCCGTGGACGTACTGGCCTCGGATATGCCACCATACTGGGCCGGGATCATCGTGATGACCCGGGCCTCGTGGATGCCATAGCTGGACTGCACCACGGAGCTGGACGCGTGGGAGGATGCAGCCGATGTCCGCGAGATGCGCGAGGATCCTCGCGGGGGGGTGGGCATCGGTCTCGTCGCGTAGTTGGCAATGGCTGATGGGGGACTTGGCTGATAGACCGCGCGAGGCTGTGATGAAGCCGATGTCGACGTCTTCGGTCGGGCCATGCCCTTGCTGGTTGATAATGAGTCGCGCGAGGCCTTCTTGGCCAGGGTTGGCTCGCGTGATGTGGCAGTCCGGCGCCGCTCAGAAGTTTGCGTTGCCACTCTTGTCTGGGTCAACTGTACAACTTCTTTGGGTTTTGTCTGCACCACGAAGCAGTCGTCCTCCGAGTCTGAGAGCGAGAGGACGCTCGTCTGGAGTAGGTCGACCTGGAGCAGGCTGTTTGATCGTAGTCTCGAGGGTTGCGCTCTGGGAACGCTATTCGATGAGTTTGTTTCGGTTTGTTCAGTTGTTCCTTTCCATGGTCTCTCGTTCGGCCGCCCAGTCGGCTCGGCTGGCTTCGGGTCTGGCCTCTTGATTGGTTTTTCGGTTGTTGACCTGGGTCTCTCGATCGATCGATCATGTTCGCTGGGCCTGTCGGACGACCTCGGAAGCGGCCTGTCAAGCTGTCTTTTGGCTTGCCGCTCGGGCAGTCTCCCAATCGGTCTCTCTGTCCGTTCGGTGGGTCTGTCGGCTCTCTCTGGCCTCTGAAGTGGCCTATCTGCTGGTCTACCGGCGGGCCTCTCAACGGGTCTACCAACTGGTTTCTCAACTGTCGTCTGTGCCCGTCTTTGCACAGACTCCACAGACTCTCTTGTCTCAACTGTCTTTGGCATCGAAGCTGTTGTTTCCCACCGAGTTGGCGTCCTGCTCGTCGCTTGCTTCTCTTCGGGATCCCAGTCCTCAATCTGCTGGGCCGCATCCCGAAATGTCATCTGCTCATAGTGCTCGTATAGGTTTTGCAGTCCGATGGTCTCGTGCTCGGAGATGCCCGGCTGTCTCGTTGGCGAGCCCAGGTACTGGTTGGCCGGGTCGCGGCGCCCTCCCAGAATGGATCGCTTCTTCAATTTCCGCTCGCCCTGTGATCCGCTCCGAGGTCGGGCATACTCCTGTGGCAACACGGAGAGATACGAGGGCGACTGCGTCACCATGTCCGGACCTAGAACAAGGCCCCGTTCCCGGTCAGTGGACGGCACGTTGAGTGACTGGCTGGAGGCCTTGCGGCGTGGCAGCAGTAGTGACAGATCGAGCTTCGCGGGCTTGGCCTTTTGGTAGTTGTTGGTGGCATCACCCTCGAGCAGACAACTGGCCCTTTGCGGCAGTCCCTTAGCCATGGCGGAGCTGGACGTCTGTTGAGAGATGACAAGCGGCACCTTGGACTTGTCATAGTACGATGTTATTGTCGAGTTGGACTGGCGGCGACGGATGCTTGAAGCGTCGGTGGTGGATTGCTCGTCGGGCAGGTTGATGCTGATGGGGGGGCCGGCTTGGCGTCGGGGCAAAACACCCGACTCCACGACGCTGCGGCCGTCGGCGGCGCTGCTCTCGGACACGGAGATGCTGATGCACGAGCTCGACCGAGCGTCCCAGCTGCGGCCTGAGTCGACATTAATCTCCGCGGTGCCCAAAAACTTTTGCACCTTGTTGAGCGGCGGCGAGATGACCGACTCGGGTGGATGTCTATGTCGCCGGCCGGGCACGGGAAAGCTGAAGCGCGGCATGGTAGGAAGGACGAGTAAGGCGGAGGAGGCAGGCAGATGTCGGGGCTCGGGGGCTCGGGGCTGTTCCGTAGGTGGCCTCACGACTTTGTTGCTATCGTCATTCGCGATGCGGCGGCCATCGACATTCAGCAGTGTCTGGGCAAAACGCGCGTGAACATGGTGAAAGGTGCGCAAGTGGGCGTCTTGCAGAGTCGCGCAAAAGAGGCGGTCAACATCAGCCGTGCAGGTCAGTCATCAGCGAAGCATGAGCAGTAATATCTTCTTGCCGTGGTGGTGGAGTCGAGAAAAGAGTATTGGGACGGCTAATTAAAAAGAAATTACGAGCAGGCAGACGATAGCAGACAAATGGGGCAGCAAAGCGGAGAGGGAAGGCGCCTGGGGAGAAGGGAAGCGAAGCGAGGAAAGAGGGGGAAAAGGCGAAACGAGAAGGCACAAGGCGAGCAGAAGCGATTATCAGCATAGCAAACGAGCAAAAGCCAAAACCAAAGCCAGGACCATAAAACGACACGACAAGGACGCTACCACCTGGTCGTGTAGCATGCGGATGTGTGCTGCTGGCGATTCCAACGATCCCAAGCATGTGGTGGACATGGCTGTCTCCACCAACTTGTGTCGCCGGGCCGCTCGCCCCAGAGGACACTGAGCTTGGTTCTCGTCGAGAAAACAGGGTCTCGCTACGACGCTGGCGACGTCGCTTTGCCGCTGAATTGCTTCTGCGTTCGATGCTAACTCGTGCGGTAGAATCAGGGGATCAGGGGTCAGGGGTACCGACGCTACGGCCAGCAAGCCATCCCGAGGCCGCTAAAAGCGGCTAGAGTGCATGTCAGTCTGCAGCGGCACAAAAAGAAAGGTTGCAAGCTAAAATTAAGAGGTCGTCGTATGATGTACTCGTGCGTTGCCTGTCCGTATCGTGCATACAATTACGATATCTTTTAAGCGTAAGCGTGAGTGACGGGGCGAGAGCTTGCACCAGCTGAATTTTGGCCATGATGCTATTCTTACTACGCCACCCATCCACTAAAGAATCAGCTCCTCTATGGAGCCTTTCCAAATGGAGCTGACATGTGCCAAAGTTGTTCTACTTCATCGTACGCTTACGTCGTATGCTGGGATTCTTATCTTACGAGGCAATGCTCCATATGTCGTCTCGTATAGAATGCTATGACAATAACACTCCTGATATTTCATGCGGAGAGGCTCGAGCTGCCCCTGGCCATTAATGTGATGGCGCAGCACGGATATTCGCATCTTAAGCGTACAGTGATAACAGTACATGTAGTTGCGTACTCCCTAGATTCAGCAAGCTTCTAGCCTACTACTTACTTTCTTCATAACCACTCCTCCACAAAGATCAAGCAAACAATCCACGACCATTACCTGAGCTCGGTCAACACAATGGTGGAAGACGCTGTGTATGTTGCTCGTGTATGTAAAGAAAGAGGAGCAAAACAGTGAGACCATGACCTTTCTGGTACCGTTATTTCCTGAGGACATCTGCGTCTGATGGTGGTTTGGTCACAGAGCATTGCGCTGGCATATGAGGCAGCCACGCAAATTCGATGCTTTTTGACCTGTCCTAAGGAGAAATAATCAAGAGAGGAGAGCAAACTGAACAGCATGCACCAAGGTTTCTAGCAGAAGCAGCAGCAGGTGCAGTACGACGGAGATGAAGGATCTGCGCCAGGAACGCCAGGCACAATCGCAAGAGGAGCGGCGACATCTGCTAGCCACATAAGAGACCCCTCCATGCCAATTCTCAGCCATGCCGATTATGCCATCTGGGAAATGGCTGGCCTCGTCTTTTACAAGGGGTTTTTGGAACGTCGTATTTCCGTTCTCCGTCTCCTCTGCCATATTAATAACTCTCAGCCTGTGCAGCCACTCACGTCTGCACGGGTGATGCCAGCCTCGCTCTACCGTGCCCCGGCTGCATGCAAATGCTTAGTCATTCGACTCATCAAGATCTACAAGTCTACTTCATACACAAGTCAACAAACAACTTTGCGACCATCAAAAGTCGACGGAATCTTGGAGATGTGTCAAAGGAAGCAATCCCGTCTCGGTACATCGATTGGTGCGCTGCAATGTCTAGCCTTTCCAGTGCAAGGCTCTGATCGTGCTCTGCCGTTCTCCTCGTAATTGCGCGAAACTGACTGGCCAGTTAAATTCGCCCTGCAGCTGTATCCACCTCCCGAAGCTGCCGCTCTCGCCGCGCTGGGCCTAGCGGACCGCCCGGAGTGCTTGATGACGGCATGCAGGCTCTCTATCTAGATCCAGCTGCGTGAATTCCGTCCCATTCTTATCTTGCCCATCTAGAGGCTATTTCTGTTCCCCCCTTCCCTCATATTCTTTATAGATTCTGGTGGCTTGTCATTTGGTGATTGTTCTCCCTCGCGCTGCCTGCTGGTCTGCCCTTCCTTCAATTGCAACTGCCATACGTCATTGTCACTTTCCACGCGCTGAGTCAGCCCCATCGATCGCCACGATTGTTTACTCCGCCGACAGCTCCAACGACCCGTGCACACGGTCCACGACACGATCGCGCGACCACCCCGGATATGGCGACCTCATCCAACAAGACGCCGGACTTTACGGCCAGCGACTATGTCAAGTTCTTTGGCGCCGGTGCCCTCGCGGCAACAATGACGCATGGAGTTGGTTTCTTCCCGCTTCTCTTGCGCCTCCCGCTGACCTCTCCCAGGCTGCCACCCCCATCGATGTTGTCAAGACCCGCATCCAGGTCGATGACGGCATGAAGGGCCTCAACATGGTCCAGGCCGCCCGCCGCATCATCGCCGCCGAGGGCGCTGGCGCCCTGCTGACGGGCTTCGGCCCGACGGCCGTCGGCTACCTCGTCCAGGGTGGCGGCAAGTTCTTTGGGTACGAGCTCTTCAAGAAGAAGTTTATCGACCTCGCCGGTGGCCTCGACCAGGCCACACCCCACCGCACGGCCATCTACCTCGGCGCCAGCGCCACGGCCGAATTCTTTGCCGACATTGCCCTCTGCCCCCTCGAGGCCACGCGCATCCGCCTCGTGTCGCAGCACGGCTTCGCCACTGGCCTCGCCTCGGGCTTCATGCGCCTCGCCCGTGAGGAGGGTCTGCGCGGTTTCTACTCAGGCTTTGTCCCCCTGCTTTTCAAGCAGGTCCCCTACGCCGTCGGCCAGTTCTCTGTCCACGAGGCTGTCAACGAGGCCATTTTTCGCGCCATGGGCCCCGAGCGCAAGGCCCGCCTGACCCAGCTGCAGTCGACGGGTGTCGAGCTGACCTCGGGTATCGTTGCCGGTGCCGCCGCCGCCGTGCTCTCCCATCCGGCCGACACGCTGCTGTCAGCCATGAACAAAGGCGCCGGCGACCCGAACCAGAGCGTGCTCAGCCGCATGTTCTCGCTCGCGGGCGAGTTTGGCCCCAAGCGCCTGCTGCTGACCGGCCTCGGCCCGCGTGTCTTCATGACCTGTGGTCTGGTCTCGGGCCAGTTTGTCATTTACGCACAGTGCAAGGCACTCGTCGGCGCGCCACCAAGCATTGAAATCCACAAGCAGGAGAAGGCATAGTCGGGCGGTAGAAATACAATAGACACGGACAATTGGCAGAGACGTTGGACATATAGACTTGGAGGACGGGTCATGCCGGGTGTAATGGCTAGATTTGTTTGCGAATTTCTTGCGACAAACACACCAGAAATACTACTACAGAATTATCAGGTTCACATATGAGTGTGTAAAAGGATCCGTTGTGATTCGATAACGCTAAAGCCCACTCACTTTCTCACAGGAATACTGCACTGATCAACTTGACTCGCTTTTGCAACCTTGTTATGTACCGTTTGTATAGAATTCCGAGCTGCTGCAAAGTCTTCTGCAGCCTCTGGACCATTTGTAAATCATTAGTCCACCATGTGCGAGCAACAATCCAATCCCCAAGATGAGTTAAGACGTACCTAAGTCAAGAGCCGCTGTAAGTAGTATTTCAAGCTTGAGCGGCGCAACGTGAAAACGACGCGAGGTTTGTTTCACCACACGCAGAAACTCGAGGTAGCACTGTCTACATTCTGACTCAGCAATTTCAGTTCCAGGCTGTCTTGCTATCCACCTGGTCTAGGGTATGATAGCGATTGAGGGGCCATGACGAATTCGAGATGTTTTGGATGATGCTGGAAGTTAAATAGATCAAAATCAGGTGTATCTGAATTTCTGGTTGCTACCGGACATTACACACACTGTGTTTTATGAGACAGTGTGGGTTAAAAACAATTACACCGTATTTAAAGGATGATTGCCTAGCTTAGTAACAGAGCTGTAGCTCCATGGCTTCTGATTTACACTTTCATACAACTCAATGTCCAAAACTATGGAATGGAGGAGCTTGTCGCAGCGAAAAGAAGGGTTGGCTATGTTGGCGAACGCGGCAACGCAATCACAGGGTTTCGCCATCCCCTCAATCACTCGCTGTTTTAAGTGAAATATCCGCCCACCATTTGATTTTGGTATCTTACCATCATCATCGTCTAAATCTTTTTAATTCGTCATGGATCATCGATCGCCATCTTTCACCCTTGAACAGGTGGATGGCCAAGATAATCCAGGATTGAACGAGCTGCTCAATTGAAATGTGTGGTGCATCTGGCGGTTATGGAAGCTTTGGCGGTTACGAAGGCTTTGGCTGCAGACATGATAAATTTACGAGCGGTGAATACGGAGCTATCTGCTGTAGTATTCGTAAAACATTCATACTAAGAGAATTAGAAAGAAGGAATAGGCATAACGGCCCTGCTAGACGATCCCGTCGTCCTATGGCTTGGCGAAAGTTACATGCATATGGCTCTGTCGCTGGCAGTTGCATCGAAATACTCTAGCATGACACGCGTGCTTTTTGGGACTGTACCACATGGAGTCCAACGTATCTGAATGAAGGCTAGCCAGCAGAAAAAGACTAACGCTTACAAGGCGAGACTTGCATCACAACTCCCGTCGAACAGACAGTCTACGACTTCACGAAACAGAGCTTGCAAAGCATTTCTTCGATAAACCACAGCTATTCGGGAACACCCAGCTACGGAGATATCTGTTCGCAACAAGGAGAGATAATTGTGAACCAGCCCCATCGAACTGTGCCAGTGCTGGTGGCGAGGCCATATCCCCGTCGCAAAACGAGAATGTAAAGCAGTGGGGACAAGTCCGGGCAGTGCCCATCCGTGCGTCGCTTGTGCCGCTACCTATTCGAGTCCCATCGGTGAGTCGTCCCCCACACTAGGTTGCGGGAACGCCGAGAGTTGTCGGTGGGAAGACCAATAGCGTGGCGAGGTTGACCGGAAGATACGCAGGAAAGCCGCCGAGTGGACTATACTCCGCTTAGTGCTGCACGTTCGGCACGGTTAGCCAGCTGAATCTGCATGGGGGTAGTGCTGTATCGGAAAGAGCTTACCGAGCACGAGCTGCAGGCGCAGGACTCGCAAGAGCCGGAGCAGCCCTTGGCGCAAGAGGCACATTCACTGGGAGAGTCAGACACGTGCAAAGAGTGGAAAGCGCTTGATAAGAAATCCTACCAGGGAGACATGTTGATGGTTGGGGGGGAAGGCAAAAAAGATTGCGGAAAGGTGTTGATAATTGTTTGATTGAGGAGTTGACTTGTAGATGCTGATGAGGAAAGAGAAAATTCCTGGACTACGGTATGGGAAGCAGGTATATATACACTTTTGGTTCTTGGCAGGCAGCCACTCGCGGGAGCAGACGGCAGACAGAGGACGAGAACAGACAACGCAGAGCTCTTCCGGCGTGGGAGGCAAAAACAATGCACGCGACGCAATACGTAAACCTGGGACCAGACAAGGACGACAAACACTGTGCGTGGGGTTACTCTGACGGCGAGGTGATAGAGGTTGGGCATTAGCGTGCGGTGGCTAGCGCAGGTGTGGGTGGTGGAAGCTGGAAGCAGGGCGAGCGACGCGTACGGCATAATTGGCGACAACGACGGCGAACAGACGTGAACGAAGTCACGATGTCCTGGATAGGATGCATGAAGCCGACTGGAAATGTCGAGATATCCAGATCTTCAAGGCCGCCCGCCGACCAACCAGAGCGAGCTTTTACCAAGACTGAGCCCAGAGCCGTCAGGACAGGACACTCTGTTTCCAGCATTGGCACTGTCAAGGTCGTGGAGGGGTCGGGGTGGGTTGCATGCATTCTGTTAGTCACGGTCTGGCC
Organism: Leptographium flavum; assembly: GCA_963580335.1. NCBI lineage: Eukaryota > Fungi > Ascomycota > Sordariomycetes > Ophiostomatales > Ophiostomataceae > Leptographium > Leptographium flavum. The sequence continues at coordinate 147,835 of OY756933.1, read as the reverse complement.
AGAGGGTTGACCTGTAATGAGAGGGCGATAGCGTCAGGCGTGTGGGGAGGATGCGGGAGGGAGACGGGTGATAGGCTGGTCAGATGCTTGCAAGTCCTGTGCATACTGACGGCGCCAGAGAGGATGGGGGGTACTGGGTGCTAAGAGCGGCTCCAGAGATAAAGCAGCTGAGGCAGTGTGGGAGGAGGGCGTGGGAGAATGTCAGATTGGCGGACAGAGGGACTGCTGGCAGACCGGTGTGGGACCGACAGTCATCCGTAGAGGGTCATGAGCAGATGAGGTTGTAGGAGTAGTGGCAGGGGACATCCAGAAACGGACGATGTGGAGGCATGGGAGAGGATGAGGGCACGAAAATGGAGCGGAAGAAAGCGTCCGAGGGGAGAAAGTGTCCGAGGGGAGAAAGTGTCCGAGGGGACGTCACGAGGGAACGTGACTGGGAAAAAAAAGTGTCCGAGGAACAATGACAGAGGAAAGTGCCCGAGAAGAAGGATGAGACTGTCCCTCGAGGACGGGGCGGGAAATCTGGCCCCCGGTAGGGTGCTATACGTGGAGAAAGTCATGTGCGAGCGTGACGGGTTACGTAACGTCGAGAAGAGGCCATCGTGGGAGTTCAGCAGGCTGTGGAGCGAAGAGAGCCGTTGGCGGGCGGTTGGTGGGCGTGTGGTGGTCGTGGTGAGCGTGGGTAAAGAGCGAGTGGTTGGCCGTGGCGAGATGAGAGTTGAGAGCCGACAGTCGACAGCCGAGAATCGAGAGTCGATCGATGGAGGCAAGGTGAGCTGACAGGTTGGTAGAACAAAGAGTCCAACAGACGAAACGGAAAGAACGAGCACGGTTGCAGGAGGACTGCTGCCGTCTTTATACCCAGCCTGGGCATTGGAAGCGGCAGCGAAGCTGCGGCAGCATTGGCCCTGGATAGCACAAGACACCAGCAATGTTGCGACGGCTGGCGAGCCCATGCCAGGAGCATTGGCTGCCGTGTTGCGGCGGTTGGGAACCTTGATGGCAGCCGGCGATATGAGGCTGCAGTTGGGCACGGTTGACGCCCAACTAGCATACATGCAGTTGGGAGCGCCAGGCATAAAACAGGCGGATAATCCAACAGACCAGGCAGTCTAATTCATCGGGAATGCAACAGGTAATACCAACTGCCAACCGTCAGCCAGGAAGTCCGTCAAACGGGCGCATTTTCCTGTTCATGCAGACCAATTGCCCTGGGCCGACAGGTGAGCGTCTCGAAACACGAGCCTGGACGGATGTGGGAAACGCCAGCCATGGTACGGAGTACGTACCTGCGGACTGCACCTAATCTTCCCGAGAACCTTGATGGACTGCCGACGCATAGATGCACTAGTGCAGCCAATCAGCAGCCAAGTATTTCACCACGACGGGGCCGCCGAGGCAAGCGCGCGGACCAAAGAGGTTCTTGCGGGCTTCTGAACGAAAGAAGCAGGTGAAGTCCGGTGCAGAGACGGGGAAAACGGCTGACAAGCGTGCCAGAAGAGGAAAATAACATGGGTTGGCCATCAAGGTTCTCTGCGCATCGGGCGTGAGAATCTCGGGCGGACAGTACTTGCAGTCTGCCATTTGCGCAGCATCGAAGCAAAGACCAAATTAAAGACGAGAATTCAAGATCAAAAAATCTGCAAAGCAGCAAGGAGCCATACATTTCATCGCGTTCATGCCGTTGACACCAGCAAAGGCGGCAAGAGATGGCGTATAGTGGTCGTGATACAATTACAACTGAGACAAAATATGGGTCCACTAGCAGCAGCTCCACCTTGCTCACTACGCAGCCCTCTTCGCCTTCTTCCTTTTGCCAGTCCGCTCCGTGCTCCATACTCTGTATTCTCGCTCGGTTTCGTTTTGTCCTCCCACCTGCTGCCAATTTCATGCGACATCTCTCTCTCTCGGCGTGTTTTGTCCCACGCTACATCGTATCAGCTGCGCCCTCTGTGATTCCGGTCGGCATCTTGACTATCAGCCAGCCTCATCCTCCCTACTGCGACTGGACGGCTGGAATCTGTTCAAAACCTGTCCAGAGCCTGTCTAGATCGACGACCACCTGCCAGACAAAGACAAACGTTGCGACAGTATCCTTGTTGCTAGTCTTAACATTGACACTCTTGACACTTTCTTGCCGATCTCTCCCCGACATCTCTTCGAACGCCAGATCGTCTAGCTGGATCCCAAATCTTGGCCGTGGGATGGTATAAGCCCTCTTCATCTCAACTGACACACGGAAACCACTCGCCTGCCCATTCGCTTGAAAGCAGCCCTCTTAGTGCGGGACGACAGCCGCATTCTCCATCATAAAACTCTGCGCATCCACACCACCTTGTCCTCTGGGCACGTCCATCAGGGTGCATAATACGTATTGTCTTTGCCCCCATCTGAACGTGAGTGGAGCTGCCAATACTGCTTGCTATTCGAGTTCGGCGCCCTGACTTTTTCAAACAGCTTCTACCGTGTCTCAAATACAATATATTGCGACACTGCCCGCCGTACTACCAGGGACAACCCAGTGCGTTGGGATTCATTCATTCATCTCTCTCCTTCTCGTGAAATCGTCTACCCTGATCATCGCATTCTTGTGAGTGTCGCAGCCTAGTCCCGTCTTTGTTTCTTTGTCTTGGCATTTTCCCCGTCTACTACATCTGCGATGCATTTCCCCGCTGCTTCCCGCTCGCCTGGCGCCCGGGCCGGGTGGCTGCATGATGCATCGTCGTTTAACAAAACCTTGTTGAGCGGTGCCACAACCTTGTTCACCTTCACAAAGGACGGGAACTGACCTAGACAGTGCTCCATCAACACCATGGCGGACAACTCTACCTTTGACCCGACCAATGTCGACCTCGACACGGCGGATGCGACGCAGATCATTTGCTACCTCAACGCCGGCGGCAATGAGTATGATGGCCGTCTTGGTGCCCGCATCTCGGCACTCTTTGTCATTCTCGTGACGTCGACCTGCACCACGCTCTTCCCAGTCGTGGCCACGCGTGTGCGCTGGTTCCGTGTTCCGCTTTACGTCTACCTCTTCGCCCGCTACTTTGGTGCCGGTGTCATCATCGCCACGGCCTTTATCCATCTGCTCGACCCCGGCTATGAAGAGATTGGCCCGGCCTCGTGTGTCGGCATGACCGGCCACTGGGCCGAGTACTCCTGGCCGCCGTGCCTGGCCATGGCCGCTGTCATGTTTACCTTCCTGCTCGACTTCATTGCCGAGTGGTTCGTCGAGCGCCACTTCAAGCTGGCCCATACCGAGGAGCCGAACTTGGAGAACGCCATTACAACGGCCGGCAACAACGAGATGGTCGGCGGCCACCAGCACCTGCACTCGGCCGACCAGGACCGGGACACGTGCGTGGAGCCTAAGCTCGACGGCAACAACGGCAGCAACGACAAGATTGACGTCGAAAAGGTTGAGGCTGCCGCCGTCTTTGACACGATTGCTTTCCACGAGCAGATCGCCGCCTTCCTTGTGCTCGAGTTTGGTGTGATCTTCCACTCGGTCATTATCGGCCTGAACCTCGGCGTGGCTGGCAGCGAGTTCACCACCCTGTACCCGGTGCTCGTCTTCCACCAGGCCTTTGAGGGCCTCGGTATTGGCGCCCGGCTCAGCGCGATCCCCTTCCCGCCCAACTCGAGCAAGTTCCTCAGGTTTCTGCCGTTCCTCCTCTGCATAGCCTACGGCCTGACCACGCCCATCTCCATTGCCATTGGTCTCGGCGTGCGCACGACCTACAACAGCGGCTCCTTTACGGCCAATGTCGTCTCCGGCGTGCTCGACAGCATCTCGGCCGGCATCCTGATCTTCACCGGTCTGGTCGAGCTGCTAGCTCGTGACTTCCTCTTCAACCCGGAGCGCACCCGCGACAGCAAGCGCATCACGTTTATGCTCGTATGCCTGTTCCTGGGCGTGGGCGTCATGGCGCTGCTGGGCAAGTGGGCGTAAAGAGTTGAGACTATCGGAACAATCGGGACAAACAGGACACGTGTGTGCCTATGCATGTCTAAACTCGGTTGCGCTCCGTTTGTGTGTAGACCTTTTCACTGGGTTGGGCTACAGGGATCCGGGTTCATTGCGTCGTTTTATATACCAGGAATTTTCGCTTCGAATATACACGTTGAAAAGCTGTCGGTAATGTAGAGGACAGGTCGAAAATGGCATGCTGTTTATAGATCAATATGATGCCCTACAAGCTGCATATGCTATTGTTGTGCTTGAATAACATCCTCATGTGTTCTGTAACACGTGGATAGACTGCTTGTCGGTATAAATGCGTCTGGGAGCGCTGTGGGCGCCCGCGTGGTCACGTGTGGGCACACGTGGCTGCTGGGCAAGATCCGAAAGATAGGGGTAGCGCGAGGAGCGGTCCCTACAGGAGTAATTTGCCCACCAATTTGTGTGTTTCTACTTTGGAGGAGACAAGAAGCTTCACCACCAGATCAACTGTATACCCGCCTCAAGGAAGAGGAGGACGTACAGGATCTAGAGTGACTTGCATTCAACAGCGAATCTACACCCATTCACTTGTACCTTTTGTTTTTATCCGTCTCGTGTGGATCGACACTGCTTCTATTTTGTTGAATGTAGCTTGACCCCGAGAACTGTGGCTAGTGAGTTGCCATAGGGTGCTCGATATCACCACTCGGGAACTCGAGCCTGCCACTTACTCTTGACATCTTCCGTCCAATAAATTTTGTCTCTTTTCTCACCACGGTGATTTGCAAGGCCTCAGTTTAAGCTCTGCATGTTATTACAAGACTTTTGTGAGACTAGACCTATCGAGGATTTATACAAACTTGTAACCACTCCTACGTCACGTCGTTGCTATCTGGGACGTGCCGATGTGAAGAGGAGTCTTGACTAGCTGAAAACTAGGCTACATGCAATTCAGCCAAATATATCTTCTCCTGAAGCAAGATAGTGGATATGTATAAGTCTCGAGTTGTGTGTCCAAGGGGAATATTGGAATACTATCGACCGTGGCTATTAATATCGTCGCTGGGTTTCCTAAAATACATTGCAAAACAGGAAATATCCGTATATACCACGCCGCAGTGCATCAGCACAGCCATAGAATTCTTAGGCCGATTTGTACCGACCAATATATCTTCCGGGCAGATACGCGGCCCATGCAAAGAGCTACCTGTTGCAGCATAATCACCCCTCCACATTATCCTCTGCGAACGCATTCGGCTACCACTCTAGAAGGAGCAAACTACGCACCTTCCTCCAACTCGTGTATTCCGTTCTCTTCGCTCTCAATCATCTGGATCACTGCTGCGCTTGGGGCCTTCATGCACGGTAGCAGACGTGCGAGGACCAAAGACAATACCTTCTAGCTATGCTGACTTGGATACCGCTGTCTATATCGTCTTGCAACTTCTTACACATTAGGGAAACTTCTTCCTGTCTGCGTGTCAGTCCGAAGAGGCAGTTGACGTAACTTCTTTACAGCACTTTGCCGATATGATCTGTTTTGCAGGCACGTTTCCACAAATATTCCTCCAGTTCTTACGTTGCGTCAATTGAAGTTTATCCCATTGTAAACCATATGTAGACGCCACATCAAACGGCCGCCTGCCTCACAATAAATTCCGCAAAAGGCCCACAATAGTCGAGTAGGAAGATCCGTCCATCGTGGAGAACCCGGGGTGTTGGCCCAGCAGACAAGACACTTCGGCTAACGTGACCTCTTTGAATGAGAGATTTGTAAGGCTGATGAGCATATTAGGACAGTCTCTTTACCACGTTGCCCCAGATTGCTGGTATTGCGCAGTTCTATTTGGACTTGAATATATACTTCTGGAGAATTATGGCTCTATTTCGCCCCAGTTTGCTGACTAAAAGTGGAGAAATGTGTAGAGGAGGAAAAAAAGTTTAAATGGAAATTTTCTCGTCTTTCCTCTGCAGGCGACCAGACGACCATCCCGACCCGACCTCCACGATGCGGCCCCTTACCGAAGAAGAGACCCAGACGGTCTTTAAGAAGCTCGCCGATTATACGGGTGCCTCGCTCAAGAACCTGATTGCGCCGCTCGACGACTCGCCCGATGCGGACCGCCACGTCTTCCGGCTGTCGCAGGGCCGCGTCTACTACGTGCTGCTGTCGCTGGCCAACCTGGCGACGTCGGTGACGCGTGACAAGCTGTTGAGTCTGGGGACATGTTTGGGTGGGTGATGACGGTCCTTGCCTGCTACAACGTGCTCCTGTTCTACCCTGCGACTGTCTAACACGCGCAGGGAAATTCACAAAGTCGGGCAAGTTCCGGCTGCATATTACGGCACTGCCTGTTCTGGCGGCGCACGCGCGGTACAAGATTTGGGTGCGGCCCAACGGCGTGATGCCCTTCCTGTACGGCGGCAACATTCTCAAGGCGCACGTCGGCCGGTACTCGGAGGACTGCCCGGAGCATCAGGGCATTGTGGTGTGCACAATGGACGACATTCCGATTGGCTTTGGTGTGACCGCGCGCAGCACGTCCGATGCACGGCGGCTCGACCCGACGACGATTGTGTGCTTCCGACAGGCCGACTGTGGAGAGTACCTGCGGGACGAGGATTCGCTGTTTGCGTCAGGGTGAAGGGAGGGCACGGAAAGAGACGGCGGACGACGGACGGATGAAAGACGCTGGAAGGCGTACAGGCCGAAAGGCCACAGATAGGCTGCACAGAATACCTTGCTGTGGCTCGCAATATACCCAAAGGCACTGCAGAGTGCGAGCGTGGGGAAGTTTACAGACAGATCATGGGCCATGGAAGTCCTGGAAAAGTTGACGGAAGCCGGACATGCACCCGGCGGGAAAGACTGTTTCTGGCACATGCGACATCACACGTACATGCCAGGCAGGGCCGAAGCGGAGAAGACCAGCGAGACGGAGTAGACACATTCATGCAATAGCCGCTAGACCCAAAAGAGAGCGAGACACGACATGAAAGTTCGCCACGCGACAGCTTTAAGCGTATTGCGAGAGTCCCTACGTCATACTTGTGCACCAGTATAAGTACTTGTTTGATGCGTGTCTGGGCATACATGACGTCTGTCCACCCTTCAAACAGAACATCACCATGAAGTTCTCTGGTTCAGCCAACGACGGCGGCAGTACGTCTGTCGCTAGAGACAGCGCCGAAATCAACGAGACGACACGTCTTCTGCCAGAGCGCCAGAGCGCAGGGCCTATCCAGCACGACGATGGGACGCCCTACCTCAGCGCCGACGATCCTGCCGTGTCGCCGTACAATCTCTTTTCCGTCCGGGCGACACGCTACTTTACGCTGCTGCTGCTCGCCATCACGGGCGTCTGGTGGATCCTTGTGCTGGTGTCCCAGTTTGTGACGCTGCCCGGCTTTGAGACGCGCGGGTCCCCGTTCTTTGCGTTTGCCTATACGAGCCTGGCGCTAGCGGTACTGAGCGTCAGCCTGGTCTTTTTCACGGCGCCGTCGCGGCTCGTGCGCGGCATCACGGCGGGCGTCGCAGTCTTGCTGCTGGTCAACACAATACTCCTAGCAGCCGTCAACCGGACGCGTCTGGAGGAGGGATGGGTGGGCATCAGCAGTGTTGTCGGTAAGTCGAAGGGGATCTCCATATCATCTGGCAAAAGCATGCATACATACTCACAGCAGCAGCCGCCCTCGTCGTCACTGTCTGGACGATCGTCGCCGACCGCACCGTTCAGTGGGGCAAGACCGAGGAAGAAGAGCGCTTGACCGGCCGCCCCGAGACACGGCGCACGTTTTTCGAGTGGATGCAGGTGACGCTGTCGAGCCTGGTCCTGCTGGCCCTGTTGGCAGCCTCGTTCCTGCTGACGTGCTCAGTCATTCTGCGGGCACTCGACGCGGGGCTGGCGCCGCCCGGCAAGCGATATCTCGTGGACGGAAACAAGTACGCGGTGCACGTCTACTGCCATGGCAGCAAGACCCAGGCACCGCTGCCGACGGTGCTGATCGAGGGCGGCGAGGCGCCGGTCGAGCTTGGGCTGTGGCAGTTTGCCGACGCTGCAGTGAAAAATGGAACCATTACGCGGTACTGTTTTGCCGACCGGCCTGGCCTGGCATGGGTATGTTGTCGTCCACATCTCCGAGTCCGTAGTCTACGATTTACTGACCGTCAGAGTGACACGGCCCCCTCGCCGTTCTCGGCCGGTATGGCCGCCGACGCTCTGAGCGAAGCCCTCGCAGCTGCCGGTGAGGCTGGCCCGTGGGTGCTTCTCGGCGCCGGCGTCGGCTCGCTGTACACGCGCGTCTTCTCGTCGCGCCACGGCGCGGAGATCAAGGGTCTGCTGCTCGTCGACCCGCTGCACGAGGACCTGCTGCCGTCGCGGCTGGGCACGCGCAGCAGGGGCTTCTGGCTCTGGCTGCGCGGCGTCTTCTCGCCGCTCGGGCTCGACCGCGTGCCCGGTGCCCTCTTCCGCGGCCGCAACAAGGAGGATCGTGTCTGGGGCCGTGCCGCATCCCAGGGCAGCAAGACCATTTTTGCGCGGCTGCAGGAGAGCCTGGTGGCGGGTTCGTTGACGCGGCGCGACGTGGCCGCCAGCCGGGCGATCCAGTTCCAGGACACGGCGCTGGCCGTGGTGTCGTCGGGCGAGCAGATCAAGCGGAACGCGGATTGGGAGAGCAAGCAGCGCGACCTGACGCACCTGACGCACAATCTGGTGGCCTGGGACGTGGTCGACGCGCCGCACGCGGTGTGGATGAACTTGGATGGCCGTGCGGCGATGGAAAAGCGGCTGGGACGCTTAGTGCGGAAGAAGAAGGGGGTGAAAGAGACGGACACGGTGCACGCCGAATGAGGCGGACAGAGACGTGCAAGGGAGGGGAATGGAAAAGGGCTGGAATGCAAAGCTTGCAGCGCAGATTAGGCGGTCATACGCTAAAAGCCGCTGTCAGCCTCACTACGGCGGTGTGCCTTCTCGCTATCCGTCGCTATTCGCCGGGGAGGCGGGAAACGGGAAACGGGTCGGTGGGGGGGAGGGGAAATAAGGACGGCCATCAGAAACGGCGAGTCGCTGATGCGAGGGGGGCGGCAGGGGAGGCGTTGTGTCGGGTGCTTTGTTGTCGCTGTGGAAGAGCTTGTGCGCTTTTCTTGCTGGCGATTCTGCCGATTTGGGTCTCATTTTGTTTCTTCGGTTGTTTACATAATCTCCTAACCACTGTCTTTCCTGTCTGTACCTGCCTCGTTCTCTTCGAATGCCTCTGTGCTGCTGCCCAGCAACCGAAAGAAGGAGCGACTCAAGGCCTCGCACGGGCCAGGTAACGGGGGTCTAAGCGTATTTGGGACTAGCGCCAGGTGTGTCTCTTCCCTTTTCTCATCTCCCCCCAATTTCTCTCTCCCAATGCTGTCAAGGGCAGTCCGCCCACTACCCCCTCGATCTTCTTGCAACAGCGTGGCTGGGCCTTGAGGACGCGAGTCGCCATTGCCGTCATCGTGAACGACATTTCCTTGGCCTGATATCGGCGGCCGAAACGGCAGCTACGACACACTAGTGAAAGGCGAATACGAAAGACGAGCGAAACGAAGCGACAGCGAACAACGAACAGAAGAAAGCGAGCATTATCTGTTTCTGCGTTGGTTCTGCGCCGATTCTGCTTTTCCGAATCCCCGACGCGCAGAGACCAGCCGCGTCGAGCGGCAGTCGCGGCAGGCTGCTCGACTCGACTGACTCGACCGAGTTGATCGAAGAGCGACGAGAGCGCAAGGACAGGTCGACAACTCCCCATTGCTATGCCCAGATTGGCCGCTTGACGGAGCAGTCACACCTCGCTGGCAGCGATCTTGCAAGTCGAGTCCGAGACTCGATCTGGATACTCGACCCATCTCCGATACTCGTTTTCCTCGACTCCTCGTACGCCTCCTGACTCGGCTCTTGCCCCCGATACAAAAACAACCTCGACGACTCTATTCCACACACACATATCTCCCTCCGACACTCTTTACTCACCACCATGGACACTGGCTACGACAGCGGCTCGGCCAGCGAGCGCATGTACAATCACTCGCAGTTGGTCCCGAGCGCGCCAGGCGGCTTCCCGATCGAGCGACAGCAGAGCAACACAAGCCTCGGCCAGTCGTGGGGAAATGGCAGCGGCAGTGTGAGCGGCAACTACGGACAGATGGCCAGCCGACCGCCACCTTCGCCGTCTCCGGGCGACCGTGATCGCGGCCGGTATCTAGACCGGGACCGGGAACGAGATCCGCGGGGCCAGGAGCTCGAGCCACAACGTAGTAAGGAACGCAAGAACTCGCAGCAGGGCAGTTCCCGGTCGCCGAGCGGACCGGTGCGCATCTGCAGCAAGTGCGGCGAGCCGCTGACGGGGCAGTTTGTGCGGGCGCTCGAGGGCACCTTTCACTTGGATTGTTTCCGATGCCAGGTATGTTTCGATGCGAAGCAGCGGGGAGATGAGAGACAGCTTTCTGACTGCCCAGGACTGTGGCCAAATTGTGGCAAGCAAATTCTTCCCTGCCAGCGACAGCGAGGGCGGCCGCCAATACCCCCTCTGCGAGACCGACTACTTCCGGCGATTAGGCCTGTTGTGCTACCAATGTGGCGGCGCGCTGCGCGGATCCTACATCACGGCGCTGGACCGCAAGTACCACGTGGACCACTTTACGTGCTCGCTGTGTGCGACCGTGTTTGGGGCGCAAGACAGCTACTACGAGCACGACGGCCAGGTCTATTGTCACTACCACTACTCGACGCAGTTTGCCCAGCGCTGCAACGGCTGCCACACGGCCATCCTCAAGCAGTTTGTCGAGATCTTCCGCAACGGCCAGAACCAGCACTGGCATCCAGAGTGCTATATGATACACAAGTTCTGGAACGTGCGTCTGACCGGCCCCCAGGAGGACAGCCGGCTTACGGCTGCTGCGGCCACGCTCGACGAGACGGCGCAGCGCGCGCTGGTGCGCGACGAAGAGGACCGCATGGAGGAGAAGGTGTACCGCATCTGGAGCGTGCTGTCGACCTTTGAGGAGTCGTCGGCCGCCTGCATCTCGGACATGCTGTTGCACGTCAGCAACGGGGCCTACGTCGACGGCGTGCTTGTGGCCCGCCGCTTCATTGGCCATGTCGAGATCCTGTTCCACTCGGCCGACAATCTGGACGCAGCCATGGCGCGCTTCGAGCTTAAGAGCCTGTCGTACGGCCGTGAGGCCAAGCTGCTATGCAAGAAGATTGTCGCCTTCTTCTCGCTGCTGTCCAAGTCGCAGGACGCATCGGCCACCAAGGTCGGCGTGACCCAGGAGCTGCTGTCGCTAGTGACGAGCCTGGCGCACTATCTCAAGCTGCTGATCCGCATCTGCCTGCAGGGCGCGCTGCGGATCGAAAAGGAGCGCAACACGTCCGAGAGCCTGTACCGCTTCCTCGACGACATTAGCGAGCTGGAGCTGATGAAGGGCGAGCCCGAGGACGGTCTGCAGCAGATGACGGCGAAAATGGAGCATCTCAAGGCCACCAACTCGGACCACTGCGCTGTGTGCCAAAAGTCCATTGAGGACGAGTGTGCGCGCTGCGGCGACCGTCGGTGGCACCTGGCGTGCGTCGGGTGTACCAAGTGTGCACAGCCGCTGGGCGCCGGGCTGAGCAACGCGCGCATGCGGCAGGACGGCTCGATTGTGTGCGGTAGCTGTGCGGGCTCGGGGCCGGCCGCGGGCGAGCCGACGCTGCCGCTGGAGCGCATCACCAAACTGCAGCAGTACGTGTTTCTGCTGCGCGTGGCCCTGGCGCGGCTGCTAGACATTCTGTATGTGCGTGGTGCCCTAACGCAGGGCGGCGATGGTAGCGGCGGTGACGGGCGGCGGGACGACTCACGCGACGACGGTGGGGGCGCGGATGGGCCAGACGGGCCGGATGGGCCTGATGGGCCAGGCGGAGGCGCAGGGCGGCGCAACGCGCGAAACTCCATGATGGGTGGGCGCGAGCCGTCGTCGTACGAGAACACGATCAACGACGTGCGACGACTGCGCAGCACGCGGCTCGACATGGCCGTGTCGTCGAGCTTCCGCAAGGCGCGCACGTCCCGGGTGATGGACGGGCCAGAGGGCACGGCGGCGCGGCCCGGATCGGCAGGCCGGGACAACGGACCGGCGGTGCGGCAGCCAGGCATGCAGATTGTGGAAGATCGCGTGGACGACACGGCGGGCGACCGGAGCAACACGATGATGGGACACCAGGCACAGCTGACGCTGGACGACATTCCACGGATCGTGGCGGCAGAACAGGCGCGCGAGATGCGGCCGGGCGGCGGCAACAAGCGCGAGTCGATGTTTGGCGGGCGCGGCGGCGAGGACATGCAGACGCCGTACGGGGCGGGCGGTGGAGCGGGCGGCGGCATGGGCAACCAGAGCCGGAGCGTTGGGGCAGCGGCGGCAGCACAGCAGCTAGGGGGTCGCAAGTACTTCTCGGAGCTGTCGGGGCTGGAGTACTTTATCGTGCGGCATCTGGCGGTGCTGACGATGCAGCCGATGATCGAGTCGGAGTTTTCGCTCGAGGAGCTGCTGGACTTTATCGAGTCGCGCAAGCCGGCGACGTTCTGGAACAAGTTTGGCAAGGCGTTCAAGAACGACGGCAAGAAGAACGTGAAGAAAAAGGGCATCTTTGGGGTGCCGCTGGAAATGATCATTGAACGCGACGGCGCGGACTCGACGGACGGCGTCGGCCCGGGGGCGCTCCGGATCCCGGCGATTGTGGACGACATTGTGTCGGCGATGCGCAAGATGGACCTCTCGGTCGAGGGCGTGTTCCGCAAGAACGGCAACATCAAGAAGCTCAGCGAGCTGTGCGAGCGCATCGACCGCGAGGGCTGCGACAACGTCAACCTGGGGGCGCAGAACGTGGTGCAGGTGGCGGCGCTGCTCAAGCGGTACTTGCGCGAGCTGCCCGACCCGCTGATGACGCACAAGCTGTACCGGCTGTGGCTGGCAGCGGCCAAGATCAGCGACGAGGAGCGGCGGCGGCAGTGCCTGCACCTGACGTGCTGCCTGCTGCCCAAGTGCCACCGCGACTGTCTCGAGATCCTGTTCTGCTTCCTCAAGTGGGCCGGCTCGTTCCACCAGGTCGACGACGAGAACGGCTCCAAGATGGACATTCGCAACCTGGCGACGGTGATCACGCCCAACATTCTGTTTGTCAACACCAAGGCGCCGACGCTGGACAGCGACCCGATCTACGCGATCGAGGCCGTCAACATGCTGATCAACAACATTGAGGAGATGTGCTTGGTGCGTGCCGTGGTATATGCAAAGGCAGGCTGGTGATGGGATGCTAACCGACAGGTGCCCGACGACCTCGTGGATGTCTTGAACGACCCGACGCTGTTCAGCAACAATGGCGAGTTGACGACCAAGGAGATCCTCAAGCGCTTTGGCGACCGCACCGGACGGCCGGCTGCCGAGATTGTGGGCCGCCACGACTCGGCTTCGCGGCCGCCGGCCCGCCGTGTCGAGACGGATCCGGCCGTGTGGAAGGCGGAGAGCAGCGTGCGGCCGGTGCAGGCCATGACCGAGGGATATGGCGGCGGCGGCGGCGGTGGCGGTGGCGGTAGCGGCTACAGTGGAAACGGTGGAAACGGCGGGAACGGCGGCAGGAGCGCCAACATGAAGATGATCATGCCCGCCAATGGACCGTACGCAGCCGGCGGCGGCCCGTCCTACAGCATGCCGAACCAGAGCACGCCGACGCGGTGGCAGACGGCAGACGACCCGATGCAGCCGACGCCGGCGCAGCCGATGCCGACTCAGCCCCTGCCGACGATGCAGCCGCCGCACGACAATGACGGCGACCGGACGTCGAAGCGCGAGTGGCGCAACTCGGGCTGGGCGCATGGCGGCGGCACGCCCAACAACGGGCCGGTCGTGGCGGGCCACGGGTAGAGGCACGGACATGCGGTTCCGAGGGGCAGCGAGCATTAGAGGCAGCGGGCATTCGTGTATTTGACCTGATTTGACGTGGTGTACGAGTAAACCGGACCGTGTATTCAAACTGTCTGTCTGATCGGATCCTATTTCTCCATCGACCGACCCCCCCTAGTGCTTCCCCCTCCCTCCCTACTCGGCCATCAACATGATGGACGACGGCACCGTCGCCATGCGCTCGGCCGTCAGCTTCAGCGCGACCCGCAGCAGCTCGCCCGCCATGTCAGCGTCATCCCTTTGCAGCCGCAGCCAGGCGTCGCGGCCCAGGACCCAGACGGCGCACTCCGTCTCGGCCGACACGGTGGCGGTGCGCGGCGTCTCGGAGAAAAAGGGCAGCTCGCCGCACGTCGTGCCGGCCACAATCGTCTCGTGGTACCGCTGCCCGTGGGCCAGGCGGTACTCGGCGCGCACGACGCCGCGCTCGAGCAAGAAGAAGCCGTCGGCGACGGCGCCGGCGCAAAAGAGGAGCGCGGCGGCGTCATAGTGCCGCGCCTCAAAGTAGCGGCTGGCGCGGAACCAAAAGTCCACGTCGCGCTCGCTGACCTCTTCAAAGATCTGCAGCAGCAGCCGCAGCGGCTCGGCAAAGCTCTGCCAACGCACCCGGCGCTCGTCGGCGCCGGCCAGCAGCTCGGTTGCGGCCATCTGCAGGTGGTGACGGCGTGGCGACGAGGCCAGCGCTGTCGTGACCGGGTTATTGCTCGTCGTCGTCGTTGCCGTCAACGGTGGCGCCAGCAGAATGGCCGTGGCGCGCGGCGCTGTGCTGTGCAGCGCCGCCTCAGCCGCGTAGAGCGTCTTGAGTAACTCGTTTTCGCACAGCTCGAGGGCGGTGTTGATTTCAGGCAGAAAGACGACGGCGACGCCGTCCTCGCCCAGGCCGACGGCACGCAGGTCGCGGCCGAGACGGCTGTCGGCGTCGACACCGCTGATGACGAGGCGGATGCCGCGGCCGTCGAGCAGGCGGCTGATGGTGTTAAAGGCCTCGCCGGCCGAGTAGTCGAGGCCGGTGACCTGGCGCAGGTCGAGGATGAGGAAGCGCAGCGGACGGCGGGCAAAGGCCTCGTTGGTGATGAGGGCGCGCATGCGGGCCTCGACGCCGACAATGGTGCCGAAAAAGAGGTAGCCGGCCAGCTTGACGACGCTGATCTGGCCGCCGACCTGGCGCAGGTAGCGCTGCTGGGCGGCGTTGCGGCGCACGGTCGAGCTGACGTTCTCGCCGCTGCACGTCGACCGCACGGCCGAGACGCGCGAGGCCTGGACGATGAGCGAGACAAAGGCCAGCAGGATGCCGGCGCCGATGCCGGCGACAAAGTCGTACATGCCCATGATGAGCACAATGGCCAGCACGGTCAGGTACTCGGCGCGCTTGAGCTTGCGGCGCGGCAGCCAGACGGCTTCGACGAGCAGCTCAAAGCCGAGATCGAAAATCAGACAGCCGACCATCATGATGGGGATGAAGCCAATCGTCTGCGGCCCGACCAGCATGACGCCAAAGGTTAGCGCAGCCAGCTCAAAGCCGGCCAGACGGCTGTTGCCGCCCGAGCGGATAAAGAAGAGCGTGTTGGCGTAGACAAGGTAGTTTTGGATGCTGCCCAGCAGGCCCGAGAGCAGGTTCGAGTAGCCGTGCAGACGCAGCTCGTGGCTCAGGTCCGCGTGGTCTTCGCCTATCTGCAGCGCCAGCGCCGGCACGTTGATCGGCACGTGCAAGATGCCGAAAAAGGTCAGCGCAAACATGGCCGGGATGCAGTCGACAATGGCGCTCCACTGGACCTGGTCAAACTTGTACAGCGTGTAAAAGAACCACCACGGCTCGTCGGCCGGCGGCCCCTCAAACACCCAGCCATGCTGCCGCAGCCGCTGCGGGTCGATCGGCCCGCCGACGAGCGCCGCCACGTAAAAGACGAGCGGGATCGCCAGAATGTACAGCGGCAGAAAGTACTTGCTGGTCACGTGTTTCTGCCCCCAGAACAGCGCCACCGACAGCACCAGCGGGATCAGCCAGAGCAGCACCGTGTCGCCCTGCAGCAGCTTGTGCAGCGTGTCGAGGTCGTAGTTGAGGCTGCCGTCGATGCGCGCCGTGACCTCGAAGCCGGTCGCCACCAGGAACCAGCCGACGCCGCCGATGCAGCCGATCAGAATGTGCCGCGGAATGAAGCCGACAATGTAGCCGAACTGGAACTTGCCCATGAGGAAGAAGACGCTGCCCGTGACCAGCGTGCTGAGCGCATACGCCGTGATCGTCGTCGCAATGACCGCGTCCGGCTTGTCCTCGCCCACCAGGTCCGTGATCGTCAAGGCCATGCTGTGGAAAAAGGGGACGACTTCGATCTGCGAGGGTTAGAACAGATGCCAGCGTCCAGAAAACAGAACACCCACCAGCTCGGATCCGATGCCGCCCCTGAAGATGCTGCCCGATGAAAAGACGAGCTGTGACACGATCGTGCTGACGTAAAAGATGGAGATGCCGGCCGAGCCCAGATGCGCAAAGATGGGGCTGCCCAGGGGGAAGAGAATCATGCCTAGCGGTTAGAACACGTCAATCCAGACAGGTCGAAAGACACTTACCATAGGACAACGCGTCCAGAATGTTCAGCAGCAAGCCCACGATCACCGCCGGCAGACAGGCCACCGGCGCCACCACCACGTTCGCCCACAGCGCCTTGCGGTCCCAGGCCTTGCGCGTCGCCACCGCCCGCCACATCGCGCGCAGCGACACGTCCGGCCCAAAGAGCCGCAGCACGCTGCCGCGCCCCGGCGCCTTTTGGCTCTCGAGGTCGCCGTCCGGCCCGGCGCCCAGCAGCGGCGTCTCCTCGGTCGCGGCGTGGGACGCGTCCGTGTCGGTCAGCGAGTGTGTGTCATGCACGTCGACCTCGGCGTGCGCGGCGAGCGTCTCGTCGGAATGCTCGTCGTTGTGGATGTCGTCGTCAAAGACGGTCCCGCTGCTCGGATGCTCCTCGAACAGGCGGACGTGCTGTGGCGGCGACCGGCGCAAGGCGCGTGTGAGCAGCGACGGGCCCTCATCGTCGGAGGCGTTGTCGTTGTCCTGTGGTTGTGCTTGATGTGCGTTTGGTTGGGGTAGTGAAAAAGCCTGCGCCTGTCGTGTTTCGGCCTCGGCCTCGGCGGCCTCTTCGGCCTGCTCTTCCTGCAGCGCCTCGTCCACGTCCTCGATGTCTCCGTCGGAAAAGGTGGTACGAAAGGAGCGCGAGCGGTCGCGTTGCAGAAACGACGGGCTGCCGCCGCTGCCGCCGCTCTTGTCGGCCAGCTGGTATATTGCCAGCTCGGCTGTGTCTTCGCGGACGGACCGCGCGGATTCCGTAGTGTTGAGGGAAGCTGAAGGGTTAGCATAGATTGCCAGGGAGCCAGACAACCAGACAGCTCACCCAGATTCTCTCGCCGCGCCGGGTTGATAAAGGATCGGATGGGCCCGGACGCGACGGAGGAGGACAGCTGCTGCGACAGCAACCGGGACGGATTGCTCTGCACTGAGCCGATCGAGCCGGCCCGGAGGCGGCCAAAGGGCGAGATGTTGGCGGGTATGGCCGGAGAGGACATTGTGAGAGGGAACGCGAGGAAGGAAGCGTTATTGGAAGAGGTGTGGAGAGCACGAGGAAAGCGCAGACGAAGAAGAAGAGGGCGAGTATATGAAGCAAAGAGATCTGCTTTCTGCCACTTCAAGCTATGTGGAGAGCATGACGGATGGCAGCCGTAGGAGAAGCAGAACGCGTCGAGCTGTGCAGAACCCGGACGGCCAATGTCAAGATGCCGCGAAGCTGTGACGGGGCAGAGAAAGTTGAGGCTGTCGAGAAGCGAGGTGGAGAAGAGAGAAGATAGAAGATAGAAGATAGAAGCGAGAAGAGCCGTGAACGCTGCCGCTGTCGCTTGTCCACGCAAATCTACCCAAATGCAAAGGAAGAGCTGCTCGACGATGGCATATACCAAACAAATCCAACATAACCAAAAAGTCCAAACCGAAAACCAAAGCCAAACGCCACAAGCCAGAACCTGCCAGCTACGGGAGCAAGAATGGTTTCCTCGTAGTTGCAGGATCCACTCCACTGTCTAGACTGGCTCCAATTTTTTTTAGCCCCATTGTGTTATCTTGCTAGTGTGCGCAATGCCGTAAGCGCTGGCCGGAGCCGAGACCCCTTTCTTACAGAGGGCAGGAACGCCTATGTTTCGTCTTCCATCGCAGCGCTCGTTGCTGTGGAAAAGGCGCGACTTGTCGGCACAGTGCGATCTGGCCGAGTCCTCGTTATGAATCGAGGAATTGCATCGCCATCGGCCCCATCGCATCGAACTGCATGTTGCTTAGTGGCGTGTTTCTCGTACGTGTAGCGATGGACTCTTAGTCTCTGATAGCTGACAGCCGGCATTTTCGATAAACCCTACATCCCCGAGCCGTCCAGTGCTTTACTTGACAAAGTTCCCTTACGAATTGTAGATGTCAACGGCTGGGATCGGGCCAAGGCGCACGGTGCCACACGGTGCGGCCGATAGCGAGGCTGCGGGCGATGAAAAAAATCTGCTTTCTCGATTCTGGTTCTTGCTTTTTTTTTCTTTTTTTCCTGCATGTGAGCTACGGACAAGTGTCCAAGCGCAACAGCGGCCACCACGTCCGCACAGCCGCACGGCAGCCAAGACCCCTGGTTCCGGTAGTCGTTGCGAGAGAAAAGAAAAGGACGACAAAAGAACAGAACCGGAAAACAAGAGCCGTTGCAGCGCCACCGCAACATGTGCCTATTTCAGTGGCTGCCCCGTCTCCGTCGCATTTCCGCACAGCAATGGTCTCATTCTGCAGCATGCAGAGCAATTTTTTTCGTTTTTTTCGGTTTTCTTTTTCCTTGATCCCCGTGCCACACTCCACATCGATCCTCGCGTTCTGGACTGTCCGGTGACCCTTTCGTGCTCCTCCTCTGCTTTACATACTGTACATGGTAGGTACCGTGAGAGCGGGGTTTAATGGGCCACTTGGGACTACAGCCAATTACTTGACTGTTCCTTTAGAGGACCGTATCCACCACGTGACATAGGTCCACAAAATAGAAGGCCTTGGCTCTTAGACAAAAGTAGCAAGGATGTTCACAACAACGAAAGCGACGGCCCGCGTTTGCGGTGCCGACACCAAACGCGGCACCAAGTGCTACCGTTTTGCAGCCAAGGGCCAGCTGAGGTGCTCTCAGCATGCGGACAGCGTCGCGCCGCCCCCTCGGACCCCCGTGATCCCGCGCCCCAACGCGTCTCGCGACGCGTCCAGGGCCTCAGTCACACCTACGGCCGAGCACTGCGCTTGCTGCAGCGGTTACCGAATCAAGTACGAGCGCACCATACGTGAGCTCGACGCGGCTAGGAAAGAGGTAGAGGAGCTCAGAAGGCGCCTGGCACCGACACCGCCTCTCTCACCCCCTGCTCCCCCCGTCCCGGCACGGCCGCCCCCGCTGCCCCTCTCATCGCGCCCGGCACGGCTGCCCCCCCCGCCGACAGCGCAGACGGCACTGCCTCCCCCGCGCCCTCGAGCGGGCCCTGCCTCGACGTCCTACGCCGCGGCAGCACACAGAGGAGCGCGGGCGCCAGCACCAGCACCAGCACCTCCCCGACACGCCCAGCCCAGCCAACCGACCAGGGCCGACAACCGCCTCTTCGTCCGTACCCCTAAGGACCACCCTCTCGCTGCCCAGCACCCATTTGCAGTGAGGCGCCGACTGGACGAGATTCTGGGCTCCAGCGCGGAAGCAGTGCGGGCGGTCACGCGGACCCAGTCTGGGTTCGCAATCGTCCCGGATGGCCGCACCGCGGCCCTGACCCTGTCCCGGCGCAAGTGGGAGCTAGAAGCAGGGCTTGGTGCGAAGGTCGACACCTGGACCCCTTGGATCTTTCACATGGTCAAGGACGTCCCCCGGCACCTCCCAACACTTTCCGGCCCGCGCCTGAAAGTTGACAACCCGCTGGTAGCGGAGGAGGTGCGCAGACAAACTGGCTGCACACCTGTGATGATCAAATGGGCGAAGTCGCAGGGAGACAAGTCCCCCTTGGGCGACCTGATTGTGGTGCTTTCGCAGCCAGCGAAACCGTTCCGGCTCTTCTGCACGAGCAACGTGTCATACAGGCTCGAACCCCGGAAGAAAGTACGACAATGCCTCAATTGCCTGGACTTCGGCTGCCCCCCGCTCTGCCGGAGGACAAAGAAGTGCTCCAACTGCCTGGCTCGGGCACACGGAGACTGCGTCAGGACCCCCCTCTGCCGCAACTGCCATGGCCCCCACCCGGCCACAGACTCGAACTGCCCAGCTCGCCCAAACATCGAGGGCAACAAGGTTCAGCGAAAGAGCAAATCAGCTCTGACCGAAATCCGGGTCCGGCATGATGCCTTGCGCCGAACGCCCGCCCCTTCGGCCCCCGCCCCTCCCCTACAGGAACCCGCAACCACCGGTTCGGGACACATAGCCGTCTCCCCCCCCCGGTCTCATGCCGAGTAGGAGACGTTTTCACAACAGCCGTTCCACCCAGGGAAACTGCCAGGCCTCCATCTTCCAAGCCAATGTCGGGAGAGGAGGCCCTGCGCACGACATCGCACTTCGTCTTGCCTTTGACAACAACTATGACGTCGTGCTTATTCAAGAACCCTGGACGAGATTCCAAGACGGCAAGAAGACGACGAAGACCCACCCGGGCTTCGCTCTGTTCGCTCCGGTGACCGACTGGGAGTTGTACCGACCCCGGGTCCTCTCCTACGTCAAGAAAGAGAGGTTTCAAGCCTCACAGATCCCGACCCCCCCCTCGAGAGACTCTCTACTCCTCCGCCTCGCCAACCCCACTGCTTCGGTCCACGTTATGAACGTGTATCGAGAACCCTCCTCCTCGGCAGCCGGGTGGTCTCCCCCTCCCCTCCCACAAGGCCCGGCAATCGTTGCGGGTGATTTCAACCTGCATTACCCCTTATGGGAGCCTGGGGTCATCCCGACAAGTGGCTCTGCTGACTTCCTTCATTTTCTCGACAACCACGGACTCGGATACAATCTGAATCCAGGCCACCCGACCCACGCCCGGGGACATGTTCTGGACCTGGTCTTCACGAACATACCGGAGGCCACATCCACCGTGGAAACGTACCTGCACACCACGGCGGACCATGAGACCGTCAGCACCCTCTTCCCACTCTCTCGCACCCCTCCCCCACCCGCCCGCCGCTACAGGTTGGACTCTGAAAAGATCCCATCCCTCTTAGCTGCCTTCCCCCACGACTCCCTCCCTGCGGTGGATGCCGACCCAGACACCATCGAACACTGCGCGTGCATCCTCGTCAAGGCCATCCAGGTGGCCATGGCTAACTCCCTGGACCGCAGCCGCCCCTGCCCGCACCACAACTCACTGTGGTGGAACGAAGCCTGTGCCCAGGCTGCGCAGAACTATCGCCGGGCCAGGCAGCAAGGACAAGCAGAGGCCGAGCGCAACATCTTCCGGGCAGCGGTCCGCTCTGCCAAGAAAAAGTTCTGGGCCAACACCGTCTCAGAGGCCTCCAATTCCCAGGACCTGTTCCGAGTCACCAAATGGCACGCGAAGGAAAGCAATATCAAAACCCCTGCTATTCAATGGGGCGACCGTACGGCGTCTACGGATGCTGAGAAAGCTACCCTCCTCCACGATGCAAGACTCATCCACCCTCAGCGGAATGCCGCTCCGGCCCCCCCAGAACTGAGCCCTTACGCGCAGACACTCCCGGACTGGGGCCCCCTCTCCCTTGAGGAAGTCACCGCCTGCACGATCGGCGTCAAGAGCACCACCCCGGGGACAGACGAGATATCGGTAAAAATCCTTCGCGCGCTGTGGCCGCAAATCGGAAGTTACACCACGGACCTGTTCCAGGCCTGTCTAACGACTGGCTACCATCCGACAGCCTTCAAAGTGGCAGAGGTCATCATGATTCCCAAACCCAACAAGAGGGACCTCACCACCCCCAGCGCATACCGGCCCATCTCCTTGCTCCCGTGCCTAGGCAAAGGCCTAGAAAGGATCATTGCGCGCCGCCTAGCACACACCGCCATCGCCTGCCGTATTTTGCACAGCCAACAATTCGGGGCACTCCCAAAGAGATCCTCCACCGATCTCATGACATGCATCATCCATGACATTGAGGAATGCTGGGCCCACAATCGCGTGGCGACGCTCCTAGCCGTGGATGTTGAAGGAGCATTCGATGCGGTCTCTCCACGAGGCCTACACTCTCGACTGGCATCGCAAGGCTGGCCCCCGGGCGTCCTCCGCTGGGTGACCTCCTTCACGAACAACAGGAGCTGCTGCGTCCGGGTCAACAACTACACCTCCCCGACGTCCCCCCTAGAAAGCGGACTGCCGCAAGGCTCCCCGGTCTCCCCGATCCTGTTCATGCTGTTTCTTGCCCCGTTAGTAGATGAACTCGCATCTCCGGATATTCAGCCGTTTGGCTACGCAGACGACATCTCCCTACTGCACACGGGCAGGACACTCGAAGACACGGCTAGCCTGGCGCAGTCCTCCTTGACAAAGGTCCTGGCATGGGGCGCGGCTAACGGGGTCTCCTTCTCTAGGGACAAGATGGAACTCCTCCACCTGTCGCGGGCTAGGAACCCCCCTCAGCCCCCTATACAGGTCGGCCCCACAGATTCCCTGCTCCCCCAACCCGCCGTCAAACTCCTCGGGGTGTGGCTAGACCAAACTCTCTCGAGCAAGAAGCACGTACAACACTGGACAGCCAAGGCGGCCAGGGTGGCCTCCCACCTCAGGCACCTCAGCAACACCCACCGAGGCCTTCCAGTCCGCGCGAGCAGACAAGCCATCCTAGCTTGCGTGCTCCCGGTTGCCCTTTTCGGCGCCGAGGCTTATTACCCCGGCAAGTCATACCGAAGGGGCCCCGCGGAAGTGAGTACGAGATTCATTGGCTTGGCTCGACAGATCGACAAAACCATTCGGCAGGCCATGCTAGCTGTCCTCCCCGCATGGTCCACCACCCCGACTGCAGCCCTCCACCGGGAGGCCCACATCCCGCCTGCGGAGATCCTGCTCGAGTCCCTGCGAAGAAGGCACGCCGCCCGCATTCTGTCGCTTGACGAATACCACCCCCTACGGATCCGTGCCGACCGATGCAGGGACTCCCAACGAACAAGACTGGGCAGGACCGCAGCACTGGCTCCTGAACTCCCCCCCCCCTTACTATCTCCCCCCACGTACGATACATGGGCGCCCAAGAGCAAAGACCCCGCCGCAGTAACCGAGGCGATCAGAGCCATTCGAGACATCCCCCGAATGGACCTGGTCGTCTACTCTGACGGATCCAAGCTCGAAGATGGAAGGACGGGATTCGGATATGTCGGATACCAGGCGGGACTGACGGTGTGCCAAGGTAAGGGCGGTTTGGGATCCCAATACGAGGTCTACGACGCGGAGATCATCGGCGCCCTGGAGGGTCTCCGGGCAGCAGTCAACTCAGTTGGCTCCCACCTGGCCAAAGATGTCTACATCCTCTTAGACAACCAAGAGGCGACTCGCCGCCTCCTCGACCTGACACCGACGGAAACTAGCCAGGCCGACATACTAGAGTTCAGGCACCTCGCGGGGACATGGCCCTCCCGTCCCCATCGCCTCCTACGGTCGGCCCCAGGCAAGGTACACGTCATGTGGATTCCTGGGCATTCCAAGATCGCAGGAAACGAGGAGGCCGACCGCCTAGCCAAAGAAGGGGCCACCCTCCCCCTTGCCCCGACAAGACCGGCCGCCTCTCTGGCGCACGTCAAGAACGCGGTCAAACCCTGGAGACAACAGGCATTTCACGCTTGGTGGGCCTCTCATGCCCCTACCAGCTATGCTGACCTGGCCATTCCCCTGGCCAAAAAAGTCCCCCCAGAACTGGGGTTCTCTAGGAAAACTCTTGGCTGGCTCCTCGCTGCCCGCACGGGCCACGGGGACTTCAAGGCCTATCACGAACGGTTCAAGCACGAGGATGCGGAACTACAGTGCAAGTGCAAAAGGGACAAGTCCCCAATCCACTTCTTCTATTGCACAGTTGCCAGACGCAAAACCAAGGTCCTGCAGTCTGGATTTCCGAGGCTCACCATCCAGGACGTCCTAGGTACGGAAAAGGGCAGCAAACTGTTTGGAGACTTCGTCCAGGAGTCACGCTTCTTCCAGGACATCTGCCCCCATAACCGGTACCCGGGACTGTAACCGCCCTCTCACAGGGCAGGTAGAAGCGTCAGACAAGACGCGGAAACCGTAAAACTGCTCTTTCCTGCTCCTTTTTCTCCTCTCGCTTCCCCTCTCTCCTCTTCATGTACATAGAAACTGCCAGCCTGGGCATCAAGGCGCCCAAGGGCGCCAGATCTGCCGCATGGCGCTTGGCACGTCTGAGACCCCCCAGCGGGTATGGGTCACGTGGGAAAGCACGGACCCCAACTGACGCAAAAGCAATAATAATAATAATAATAATAATAGACAAAAGTAGCCCATTCCGCTTTCTCTCTTTCAATGTCGCCGCCGCCTTCGAGTTCACCCATGCAAATCTACAATTACGGAATGTACTCCGTACGTTGCATTTCGCCCAAACCCGGGTGCCTAAAGAGAATTAGAGGAATGACCGCGTATACTTCGGACCAGCTTGTATTCTGCCCAAGGCAGTTGGCTCTTTAGTTTGTTATTCGTGTGTATTCTTGCTCCTTACTGAGTATGTTCCGCCTGTATATAGGGCATAAACAGATTCTCATTTCGCCCAGAGAAATCACTGAGAATGCCACCGTCACCAATTCGGGTCCATCGGTCCAGCTAAACCAATGCGGGGTCGTGTTGGTGTTAACGGCGATCACGCCTGGGCGGCAGCTTGCCATCCGACGATGTCGTGGTCGTGGCGTTTGCGCCGCCGATCCCCCCAGAACATGGGTGGTGGTTGTGCATGCATGTCTGGTAGTGACGGCGCAGATCACTGCCCTCACAAAATATAACGCCAGCAAGATCTACCTCCCCGTGAGCAGTACTTGTTCACCGAAACCCCGCTGCGGCAGCAACTCATCAGCTGTCTCTCTCTCTACCCGTCAAGAGGCATAGCTGACCGGCAGCTGGGTCAATAATAGGACCAGGAGGGTTGATACGTGACATAGCTGAAGATTGGACTTTGATTCGTCTTGTCCTGCAGACCATCAAGTCCCGACGCCCCGAACGACAACAAGACTTTGCAAGAAACCGTACGCGAAATACGACAGCCGGTCCGGCCAGTGAGACAGCACTAGCCTACTGCCCAATCTCGCTCATCCACGTTGAGAATGCATTGGCTGTCCACATTCTCGGCGTTCACATGGGTGCAAAGGTGGCCGCGGCGCCCTTTGGCGAAGGGAGGACCATATTCGGAGCTCTAGACGGCATTGTCATGTACAAGCTTTTGCATAGCTTGTAGGCGCCGAAGCTTCCATCGAAACAGAGCCTGTATTCTCTCTATTGACAACTGACATAGCACCTGGACCATGGCAAGATGTATCTGTATTTCACGGCGGTTGCATTGTTGCGCTGCTCCAAGGCCGTGTGGTATTTACACGATTAGCGCGACAGGAGCTGTTTTATTGCTTTGCTGTGCAGCTCGCCAAGTTGGAGGAAACAGGGAAACCCATGGACAGCGAATCACGGATTCCTGCAGAATACGGTTGCCGCTAGCAGGAGCTGCTGCAGGGTTCATCTCTCTGCCCCCAAACGGCAAAAACCGATATGGTGTAGCATGCAAGCAAAAGGCCCGCCCAGGCCAGTTCAAGCCAAGACGGCAGAAGGCGGTATACGGGACTTGAGCAGTTCATCCGGAGGGTGGCTGAGGTCATTAAGTACGGGACAGTCCTCATACGAGGCGGCCATGAGGTCATGCGGTCAATTCCGTGAGGCCATGTCCATCCATGGCCGCTCACCGCCGTCTACTGTCGTCATCGTTCCGTCCACGACTCACCCGCCTCACCCCAACTTCTGCAGGTAGCCCTGGGCAATCAGCCGCTCCACGTCGCCCTGGCGCACGTAGAACTGGCTGTTGCGGCTCAGCGTGATGGATCTGGTCGTCAATCTCCGGTCTGTTGGGAAGGGGTTTCTGTTGTCTTGCGCTTCTCACCCGTATTCGGTCTGGATCTCGCCCGCGTCCTTGAGCACGCGCACGTCGATAAACAGGTCCCGCGGCGGCTCCAGGCTGCCCGTTAGGTCAATGTCCGTCCACTGGCCCTTGTATGCCGCCAGCAGGTTTGCGTATTGCCGGACGTAGTCTTCTTCCTGCGGGCTGAGGCTGCTGGCCGTCTGAACGGCAGGGTTGCTGTTGCTGTTGCCGTGGCCCGAAGCCCCGTCCGCGGGCGCCTGCTGCTGCGCTGACAGGTCGACCACGTCCGAGCCGTTCCACACGAGCTCCTCCAGCTTGTCCGTCCGGGTCCGGTGGTACGCCAGCAGACAGCGCTTGTTGCGGCGCATGGCCAGGTGGTCGACGAGCAGCGCGCAGGCCGTCGCCCGGTCGGCCGTCGGGTCAAACGAGCCCTCAAAGGGCGCCAACAGCTGCTCCACGTCCTTGTGCAGGTCGCACACTTCGCGCGTCACGGCGCGGACAATCTCGGTCTGGTATGGCGGCAGGTGTGCCAGGTTCTGCGTCCGTTTGGCATTTTGGACCTGGAGGAGCATGGAATATTAGAGAGTACAGGCGCAAGGGACCATGTTCGTTACGCACCAGCTTGTTGCCAAGGTCGCCGTACATTGGGTCGTGTGGCAGACGGGTGTCGATGCGAAGAGTACGAAGCGTGTAAACGCGATTTGACGCGTACTTTCGTGGAGTCCCCACTAAACCCTGTTGGAGTCACGAGCAAGCTTGTACACCCAACTCAGGACAACAATTCGGACAACCTTCCGGCAACAACTCAGACAGCCACTGTCCACCTTCCATACAGCCAAAACTGCTTATGCGCTTATTCATTTTTGTGTTCTACTCTCCGCGACAGGCGCCCTCTACAGCTTCTGCATAGCAACGACGTCGCTCGACTGGACGTAGTCCTCAAAGCCGGCAATCTCGTCCTGCAGGTCGTCCAGAGACACCTTCTCGTCCTCGATGACCAGGGTGATCTGCATCTTCCGGATGCCAAAGCCGACGGGCACCAGCTTCGACAGACCCCAGAGCAGGCCGTCCTTCTCGATGCTGCGCACCGACTCCTCCAGGGCCTTCATGTCCGTCTCGTCGTCCCACGGCTTGACGTCCAGCGTCACCACCGACTTGGCTGCCGGCTTGACCTTGCCCTCCTTCTTCTTGCGGTACTCGGCCAGACGCTCTTCCCGAATGCGCACCGCCTCGGCATCCTCCTCCTCGTCATCGCTGCCAAACAGGTCGACATCCTCGTCGTCCTCGGCAGCCGCGGCCTTCTCGTTGACCGTCACCGTCGAAGCCTCGGGGCCGTAGGCCGTGTACGACTTGGACGCATCGCCGGCCAGCGTGGCAAACTCCTCCTCGTACGAAGCAATGTGCTTATACCACCGCGCGGCGTGCGGGTACTTGGCACCAGGAGCCGCCGTCAGGGCCTTGAATACGGCCACATCGGCCTGGGTCGCGGCGTAGCTGGATGGGTTAGCAGCGCGAAAAGCGACGGCATGCAAGACAAAATAAAGAGCGTAGGAGCAAGTTCAGAGATGCACAGTGTGCTTTGGAGGTCGTCAAGTGCAGGTCTTGAGGCTGCTCAGAAACACGGACCAATTTTTTCTCATCATGAAGAAGGAAGACGCAAGGCAGTTGGGCTTCGTCCAACCGCCCATCACACAGGAAAAAGAATTGCGACTTACCCATCAATGTACGACCGGGTGCTCAGATAGCCGTCGAGCACTGCGCCTGTCAGTCTGCTGCTCCCTCATCACACACGGCGCTGCTGCTCTTCTTGAGCCCTCCCGCACATATTCGCATCTTGCACCTCGCATCGCGCACAGGTCTGCTCTATCTTTCTGCGGCCCACGCGTTCTGTCAATCGATGCAAAACATACCGGCGACACCAGCGTCGGTGGAAAGATCAGTGAAACCCATCGTGGCGAGAGCGGACGATCAGGCTTTTTGTATGCGGATAGGAGGGAAATTGCAAAGAGAGTTTTTTCGAGAGGCTGGTAAGGAGAGATTACAAGGTGGTGGGGAGGGGAATGTTTGGTGGGACTCTGCGAAATGTTTTTTCTCCCCCTCTAAATTTCTGTGTTTGGCCGCCCCACATTCCTGCCACCAATCGCGGCCAGGATCGTAGACATGTAGCGATCGCGAGGCATTGCGAATTTCAGCAGGGTAAATTCGACGCTTTGCCAGACGCATTCTTTTATCCGATTACTTAATATGTATATATCAGTTCTATGACGATGGCGGGGCATCACCGGAAAGCTGGGAAGCTGCTCGAAGCTACTCGACAGCTCTTCACGCCACCATTGTGCATGCTTCTTTGTCCGGCAGCCGGGAGGCTCATCGTATAAAGCACACGCCAGGCACTCTGCCGTCTCCCCCATCTGCCCCATTTCAGACTTTCCGTCACAACACACACCCATTCGACGACAATGCTAGCCAGAAAACAACTTCTTGTCGCCGCGTCTCGGCGACGACTTCTCGATGTCTCCTCCCGGTCGGCCGCCTCGCTCGTCCGGCTGCGGCCAGCCGGTCTGGCCCTGACGGCCTCGGCATCCCCAGCCCATCGGACGGCCGCTACCGGTGGCTTCCCACTGCTGCCGCTCAACGCAACCCGCGCCTACTCTAATGGCAAGCCGCATCCGCCCGGCGGCACCCACCGCATGGACATGAGCGGCGGCGAGGAAAAGCCGGCGCTGGAGCAGTTCGGCATTGACCTGACGGCCAAGGCGCGGGACGGCAAGCTGGACCCCGTTATTGGGCGCGACGCCGAGATCCAGCGGACAATCCAGGTGCTCTCGCGGCGGACCAAGAACAACCCGGTGCTGATTGGCAACGCCGGCACGGGCAAAACGGCCATTCTCGAGGGACTCGCGTTGCGCATCGTGCAGGGCGAGGTTCCCGAGAGCATCAAGAACAAGCGCGTCATCAGCCTCGATCTTGGCTCGCTCATTGCCGGCGCCAAGTTCCGCGGCGACTTTGAGGAGCGCCTGAAAAAGGTGCTTGGCGAGGTCGAGCAGGCTAACGGCGAGGTCATCCTTTTCATCGATGAGCTGCACACACTTCTGGGCCTCGGCAAGGCCGAGGGCTCCATCGACGCGTCCAACCTGCTGAAGCCGGCCCTGTCGCGCGGCGAGCTCCAGTGCTGCGGCGCCACGACGCTCACCGAGTACCGCCTGATTGAAAAAGACGTGGCACTGGCGCGGCGGTTCCAGCCCATCCTGGTCAACGAACCGACGGTGGAGGACACGATCAGCATCCTGCGCGGCATCAAAGAAAAGTACGAGGTGCACCACGGCGTGCGCATCCTCGACAACGCGCTCGTCGCGGCGGCTACCTACTCGAACCGCTACATTACCGACCGCTTCCTGCCCGACAAGGCCATTGACCTTATGGACGAGGCCGCCAGCTCGCTGCGACTGCAGCAGGAGAGCAAGCCCGAAGACATTATGCGGCTTGACCAGAAGATCATGACCATCCAGATTGAGCTCGAGAGTTTGCGCAAGGAAACTGATATCGCCAGCCGCGAGCGCCGGCAGAAGCTCGAGGACGACTTGAAAAAGTACCAGGACGAGGTCCAGGGCCTCTCGGCGCGGTGGCAAAAGGAGCGCGCGGAGATTGACAGCATCAAGCAGGCGCAGTCCGAGCTCGACCGCGCGCGCGTCGACCTCGAGCGGGCGCAGCGGGAGGGCAACTTTGCGCGCGCATCGGAGCTGCGCTTCGGCGTCGTCCCGTCGCTGGAGGCCAAGGTGCAGGCCAACGACGCCGCCAACGCGACGGCAGGCGACGGCGATGACAGCCGGCCGCTGCTGCATGACTCGGTCACGGCCGACGACATTGCCACGGTGGTATCGCGCATCACGGGCATCCCGGTCGCGAAGCTGACGTCGGGCCACATGGAGAAACTGGTGCACATGGAAGACACGCTGCGGCAGTCGGTGCGTGGTCAGGACGAAGCGCTCAAGGCGGTGGCTGACGCCGTGCGCATGCAGCGGGCCGGGCTCTCGGGCGACAACCGGCCACTGGCCTCGTTCTTCTTCCTGGGGCCGACGGGCGTCGGCAAGACGGAGCTGTGCAAGAAACTGGCTAGCTTCCTCTTCTCGACCGAGACGGCTGTGGTGCGCTTCGACATGAGCGAGTTCCAGGAGAAGCACACGATCTCGCGGCTGATCGGCGCGCCGTCGGGCTACGTCGGTTACGAGGACGCCGGCCAGCTGACGGAGGCGGTTCGCCGCAAGCCGTACGCCGTGCTGTTGTTTGACGAGTTTGAAAAGGCGCACCGCGACATCTCGGCGCTGCTGCTGCAGGTGCTGGACGAGGGCTACCTGACGGACGCGCAGGGCCACCGCGTCGACTTCCGCAACACCATTATTGTGCTGACCTCGAACCTGGGCGCCCAGATCCTTGTCGGCGCCGACCCGATGCACCCGTACCGCGAGACAGCCGACGGCGACGTGGACCCGGCGGTGCGCAAGGCCGTACTGGACGTGGTGGCAGACAACTACCCGCCCGAGTTTTTGAACCGCA
Source organism: Leptographium flavum (assembly GCA_963580335.1). Lineage (NCBI taxonomy): Eukaryota > Fungi > Ascomycota > Sordariomycetes > Ophiostomatales > Ophiostomataceae > Leptographium > Leptographium flavum. The sequence continues at coordinate 117,286 of OY756933.1, read as the reverse complement.
TTGACTCCTTTATCGTCTTCAAGCGCCTGGCCAAGACGGCCCTGCGCGACATTGTCGACATCCGGCTCAAGGAGCTGCAGGGGCGGCTGACGGACCGGCGCATCGTGCTGGACGTACCCGCCGACGTGCGTGACTGGCTGGCCGAGCGCGGCTACGACCCCAAATTTGGTGCGCGGCCGCTGAACCGGCTGATCACGACGGAGATTGGCAACGGCTTGGCCGACAAGATTATCCGCGGACAGATCCGCACGGGCGAGGTGGCCAAGGTGCAAATCAAGGCGGACCAGACGGGCTTGGACGTCGTCGGACAGGGCGTGGCGGAGGCGAAGTGAGCGAGACGGGCATCATGGGGAAATGGTTGGCTTTTAGCGTTGGAAAAGGACACGGCTTGTATAATAGGCATTCTACTCGATAACTAGACATTGCATGGAAACGATCTACGGCATGGTTTGCTTAATATGACGCACTATGCTCTCATTTTTGGACCTCCAGGCATGCGAACAATTCGTGAAACTCGTATCATCCAGAACAGCAGAAAAGAAAAAGAAAGAAAGTAGCAAACAGGCAAACTGTGGAAAATTGAATTCGATTTCTCATGCGAGGCAATACTGTACGAAAATACAAGAGAGCTATAGGGGGGTCTGCGGTGGAACAACGCCTGCCAGCGACAACCGACTGAGAGCTGACGGGCGCCGGGGAGAGAGAGATGGAAACAAGAAAAAAGTGCGTTGGTTGTGGACTGGAGGAACCAAGCCCCTGGAGGTCGGGACAGGCGGGCAGAGAGACAGGACATACACACTCACGTGCACACGGCCGTTCTCTCCACCCGCCGCCGTCGGTCAGCCCTCGCTGGAAAGTCGGTCGCTTTAGTTGTTCGTCTTCCGCAGAGTCGTGGCGAGCCAGTCAAGACCCTCGTAAAGACCGTCACCCGACGTGGCGCACGTCGACTGGATGTACTGGAAGGTGTTAGGGAGAGTGCAGAGCAGAGGGGGATGGGGGAGAGCGTACCCAGCCGCGTGACCGCAGGCTGTGCAGACCGAGCTTGTCTGTGATCTCGGCGGCGTTCATGGCGTTCTGCTTGTTAGCCGGCATTCCACGTGCAGTGCAGCGTCGCTTTACGTACCGGCAGATCCTGTTTGTTGGCAAAGACCAGTAGGATGGCGTCGCGCAGCTCATCTTCGTTCAGCATGCGCTGCAGCTCCTCGCGGGCCTCGCCGATACGGTCGCGATCGTTGGAGTCGACGACGAAGATGATGCCCTGGGTGTTCTGGAAGTAGTGTCTCCACAGGGGCCGGATCTTGTCCTGACCGCCGACATCCCACACGGTGAACTGGATGTTCTTGTACTCGACCGTCTCGACGTTAAAGCCTGGTAGGGTCCGGTTAGCGAGAGTTGCGTGGTGGGCAGTACAGGCAGTACAGCATACCAATGGTCGGGATGGTCGTGACAATCTCGCCCAGCTTCAGCTTGTACAGAATGGTGGTCTTTCCGGCAGCGTCAAGACCGACCATCAGAATGCGCATTTCCTTCTTGCCGAGGAAAGCGCTGAACAGCTTGCTAATGCTCAAACCCATGGTGGCGGCGTATTATTGAAACTGGCGGGAGTTAATACTTGTTGGCGCAGAAGAGTTGTGTTGTGAAGGAGAGAACGGGAAAGGGTTGCAACTGGGGTAGACATAATCCGACTTCCCCGGCTCTTATAGCCATCCACATCGAAAAGGACAGCATGCTGCCAACATGGAGGAAGGGCGAGGCGCTGGAGGCTCGGTGGAACCGCCACGTAGCGCCATGCCTCTATGGCATCCCATCACGAGTCCGCGCAGGCAACCGCATTCAGTGGATTGGGAAGAGGCGGGAAGCGGGAAACGAAAACAGGTGCTGCGCCAGACCGGTGATTTGGGGAGAGGGTTCTGGCTGACTTGATGCTCCGACGCGGTGCCGCCGCAGATGCCGCGGCTGGGCCTCGCAAAGGAGGAGCACGCGCCTCTTCTGGATGCATCTGGACCACCCCTTGCCCGTCCGGCAGCCTTGCAGACGCTGGCATGGAAGGAGGCAGGGTAATAAAAAAGATGCGTTGAAATAAAGCGATGCGAGATGGATGTAGGATGCAGGGAACGGATGGCAGACGCAATAGGGGACTCAGTCACGCCAAAGGCCAGAAGCCCAAAAACCCAAAAAGCACCGGTGCCCTCCACCGTTTGTGTCCTCGCGCGTCGTGCTCTTTTCTCCAACGGCCTCCTTGCCGGCTGTGTATTGCTCACCTCGAAAAATCGATACGGACCGCCTGGTTACGGAGGCGGATGGACTCTGTGGCGATGATGGTTTCGGTTCGGGGAGGACTCGACGAGAGGGGCGACGGGGAAAAAGAGGACACGGCGGGCGATTTATCGCGATGTGGCCAGAAGTGTGATTTGTCGGTGTGTGTAGTGTGATTTTTGGTGGGAATGGAAGAGAGGGAGAGAATTAAGTACAAGTACGCCGTATAGCAAAGGGCAGAAAAATAAAAGAAAATCCTAGAATAAATGGATAAATCCTAATTTCGGGATTCGAGCTGATAACTCGCAGGCGTTCGTCCCCTGTCGTCCCAGCCCTCCCAGCCCAGCCACCGCTGAAGAATGCTGGAGAACAGGTGTTTCCAACAGGCATCTGCTGTAAGTTTAGCTCCCCCTTGCCCGGAACATTCGTCGGGCCGGGGCCAGCCCCCCTTTCCGGCGGAAGGTTGCTTCTTTGATAAGCAGGGGGCAAAAAGACGCTATCAGTGGTCCGCGCGAGCAGGAGCCAAAGCTCGAGAAAAGGACACGCAAAAGGTGGAGCTCTGCAAGTCGAACTACGATCTATCGCGACGGATTGACAACACACGATATCCAGCACAAACACCAGCCTGCTCGCCCTCCACCATGCGCGTTCTCGCCCTCCTCGCCGCCGCGGCAACGCTGCTGCCGTCGGTCGCCGCCCACAACATTCAGCTGCAGGCTCATGGCCGCGAGTGCTTCTTCGAGGAGCTGCACCGCGACGACACCATGACTGTGACGTACCAGGTTGGCGACCGCGAGTTTGGCGGCGCCGGCAATCTGGACATTGACTTTTGGGTAGGTCGTCCCTGTCCCCGCTTCGCCCAATCCCTTCGCATGGCGAATTCCCCCCCTCGTCGCTTGTGCCTAACCCGCAGATTGCGAATCCCACCGGCCAACACGAAACCATGCAAAAGACTACGTCCAACGGCGACTACACCTTTACCGCCCGCCACGACGGAAAGTATGTTTACTGCTTCAGCAACGAGCACTGGGGCGCGTCCAGCAAGGAGGTCTCCTTCAACGTCCACGGCGTTGTCTACGTGTCCGAGGAGGACAGCCCCAAGGACCCCCTCGAGGCCGAGGCCAAGCGCCTCTCCGACATGCTCGCGCAGGTCAAGGATGAGCAGTCGTACATTGTTGTACGCGAGCGCACGCACCGCAACACAGCCGAGAGTACCAACAGCCGCGTCAAGTGGTGGAATCTGTTTGTCATTGGCGTGGTCATTGGCGAGTCGGTCTTTCAGGTGTGGTGGTTGCGGCGCTTCTTTGAGGTGAAGCGGGTGATTTGAAAAGAGGGAGGAGGCAGGAAGCAGACTGCAGACTGGAAACTGTACAATTATACTTTGACGTGTTGTAGAACTATTAAACGCCACTGCCGCCATATGGGAATGATGTTGGTATAACGCACAAATGACCCAGTCCGTAAAAATGCGACCCAAATGTGGAATTTGAAGACACAGAGTTCCAGCTGGCCCACTGGATGCCGGTCATACATGCCAACAGCCAAATCAGTGGAAAGTATGTACGAGATGACGCTGCCGATGCCGTCCAATTCTGCATCACTTGAGCCCAGCCCTCCATTATTCACCCTAGACATCTGGCGGGGAGAGATCTTGACATCAAGGGGCGTCCATCTTTTGGCTTTGGCAACACTAATGCCCACTTATTAGATCTTGGCCAAGGCGCGGTGTGTAGACACATGTGATCCTTGACTCAACAGAATCCAGGGAAACTCTTAACCACAAACGAACTGGCTTTTGCCGTGGCCTTGTAGTTGTTGGACGGGAGGTTGGCGAATGCATGTTTGAATTGGTCGGTGGCCTGCAACAAAACAATCGAGGGGAATTCAAGTGCATAGTACATGAAGCTGATTGGCAGAAAGTTGACACAGTCGGAGTCGATGATCTAGAGGTTACCATTCTTCGTGAAAAAAAAAATGCTTGTTGAGATCAAATTACACAAAGTGTAACTCTCGTTCCAAGGTAAATGTCGGGTTATAGCCCGAAAATAGGTTGCATAGATTCCCAGGACATGTGTTTAGTTTTCTTCCATTTAACACAGACATTTGTCTCATGCTGTTTATATGCTCCTCAAGCATGTAGACAGATTCATGCTCAATTGGAGCTTCTTAATGCTTCATAGTGCTTGAAAAGGGGTATTTCGCTTGTCCTCTTCCTCCCAAGGGACCAGGTTTCGTTTCTGGTGGACGGGTTGGGAAGGAGAGAAACAGGTCCAGCCAATTGACTGCTGCATCCTCGTTCTAGTTCCTGGTTTAGGGGGATTGGATCTCTTATTCAGGGGCTGGCTAACTAGTATTGTCCTGTGGGCTACAGAAGCGACTTGAACAGCTTCAGCTTTGTTGTGGCATCCTAGACAGCACAGGAGCTGGACGGATGCCGAGATTTTATGCAGGCTGTTCGGTGCTTCACCGTATCCCAGCCATAAAACTGACTTCTTAGATCGCAGTGCATGGTCCGGCTAAACACGGCCGGACGGGATTTGATTACAGGCATAGGGAGCGACTATCGCTATCCAAATTTTGGATATCCCGAGCCAAGGCTCCCACGAGACGACTAGAAACAACTGTGTTGTACAGGACGGCCATCATACGTGTCTCATATATCGCCTTCCGGTGCACACTGGAATACTTCACGGCCCACGGCTTCGACAGGTTGAAAATCACCGTGGCCACCATCTACCGTTCCACCAGCCAACAGTGCAGTCAGGCCACCCGGCCCGTAGTCACAGAAGCGAACCTCTTCTACCAAACCTGACATGTTGGAAGCGACTCCACGCTCCATAAAAAGGGAAACCAGAACCAAAACCAGAAATCAGCTTTCATCAAACTCGACAGACGAGCACCAACGAAGAGACCTCCAAATCGGACGGAGGTGACGGCCAGAGAAGCTTAGGCCTACACGATGAAGCCATAGAGTCATTACGTGCCTATATATTTTCCCTGCAGTATTGGGCGACGACATTGCACTTGCACATCCACCCTTGCTGGAACTACATCCAAGATACAAGCAGAACGAATTATCTGTTACAGTCTCGTACTCTTTCACAACTGCAGTCATTCGAATCACTTCTATTGAACAACATTCATCCAAACAGGTCATGACGTGCCAACAAATGCCACCAAATGCCAAACCCAAAGCCTCCAACGCCATGCACCGATGCAAAACAAACGACACGCCATGCGACACGCAAAGACACCACTACGCCGACGGATCCGTCCCCGCCGGCTTCGCCGCATACTCGTCGCCCACGTTGCTCTCCACCGGCAGCTCCACGTCCTTGATCGGGTGCAGCAGCATCGGCGGCAGACACATGCGGCCCTCGCCGCCGCGCATGTCCCGCACCGACGTGTCGTTCTTGCTCGGGTCTGCCTGCTCCTCAAACGCCTGCCCGCCGTCGTTGTTCACGCGCAGGCCCAGCCAGCGCCGGTACAGGTTCGGCGAGAAGCCCGCATTGTAGTACCACGTCACGCCCTGGAAGTTGTGCTCGCGCTGGCCAAAGACTGACGCCCGCCCGCCGCCCGACGCCCCGTTGAGCCCGCCGTTTAGTATGTGCGCCATGTACTCGACCGGCCACGCGCGGTCCACGTAGACGGGGTGCGGCACGTACACCGCCTTGTAGCCGTGCTGCAGCGCCGCAGTCGCCGGCCACATTTCCGAAAAGGCGTGGTGCTTCTTGAACGCCGTCTCCCGGTGCATCGTCCGCAGTAGCCGGCCCGACATGCGCGACGCCGTGATGATCTGCGCCCGCCGCGGCGGCTTCCGTCCGCCCGCCGCCGTCTCGTTGTAGCCCGTAATATCATCGGCCAGCAGCCAGGTCGTGCCCTCGGGGTCGAACAGCGGGCTCATCGTGATCAGGTCCGGCTCCTCGCCCACGCCCCAGACGTAGCGGTCCTTTTCGTACGTCGTCGGCGGCATCGGATCACTGTCCGTCTCAAACCAGTCCTGGGGGTCGGCCGCCCGCACCGGGCCCCAGACCGGCTTATCGCCAGCCGGCTCCGGCGTCGCCACGCCTGGCCGTCCGGTGCCTTTGCCCTTGCCTCCAACGCCCGGCCACACGGCGTCGGACCCGGCCGCGGCCACCTCGCTCTGCACGCGTGCCATCTGCCTAAAATCATCCCAGGAGCCGTGCACATCGGGCATGTAGAAGCGCGCGTTGCGCTCCCAGAGGCCCTTGCGCGGCTGCTCGCGCGCCCAGTTCTCCATCTTAGTAAACAGATCTAGATTGTGGCCCGTGTAGCGAATGTCCATCTCCCACTGCCAAAAGTAGGCGTACTCGGGGTGCTGCTGCGCAAAGTGCTGCATCGCCATCTGCAGCCCGCGGTAGACTCCGTGCACCGGCAGGCCCGGGCCGCGCGTAAAGTGGTCAAAGATGCCCTGGTACAGCGCCAGCATCTGCGTCTCCGTCCACAGCGTCACCAGCCCGCGGAACTCGGCCGGCACCGTGTCGACAATCCGCTGCCGGTACGTGTCCTCGTCAGCCCAGATCGGGTTCTCTCCATCGTTTTTGACCTGGACCAGCAGGTGCACGTCGTACCGCGCGCCCGATGCCAGCGACAGCTCCGAGATGAGCGCCCGCAGGTTCATAATGTCCTCTTCGCGCCATACAAACTCGTCCCAGCAACGGACGACGACAGCCGTGCGAGGGGCCGTGCTCGGAGGGTGTGCCGCAGGAGGAGGCGAGGCCGGGGCCGGAGGCGAGACGGGTGCTGGCATGGCCTCTGGCACGGCCGGGGAAGAAACAGGAGCCACAGGTGCAGCCGCTGCCACCGCTGGGACCTTGGGGACCGCCGCGGCTTCTAGGGCGGCTGAGGCTTCGACCGAGGCCAGTTCCGGTTCCTGCCGCTTTCGCAAATCGTCGACATAAAAGCCCGTCGGCGCCGGCGCCTTGGCTGTTGTCGGCTGGAAACGGTGCGCATTCGCCCCGTAGCACCGCTTCTGCACCTCGGCCCAGTCCACATTGCTGTAGTCGATGCGCTTTGTCGTGCCCCAGACATCCTCGGAACCAGCCTTTTCGCCGTACTCGCCGACGCCCAGACCTCCCGAGTGCACCGAGTAGCCGTAGCCGTAGGGCGCAAAGCGGCCATAGCGCTCAAAGCACACGTCCTCGGGCAGCCCCAGCAGCTCGTACGAGCCGAGCACGTTGCGCGGGAAGCCAGCCGGCCGACCATCGTAGTAGCGCACCGTCGGCACGTGGACCTTGTTGTCGCGGTCAATGAAGCAGGTCACGGGCGGCGCATCGCCACCGGCACCGACCGCACCGTCGCCAGCCAGGACCGCGTCGGGGTGCTGGTCAAAGGCCACGCTCGGCGGCATCGGGCCCTTGTTGTTGTTGACAGCAGCGCCGCCAGCCGAGTGCAGATGGACCTTGGCATCGGCACCGGCCTCGTTGCTGGCATCGGCTGCGGTGGTCACGTTGTAGGGTAGCTCGTCCTCGGCGCCGGGGTACTGCGGCGTGTCGTCTTTGAGGTGGACGAGACTGCGCACGCCGCCATAGTAGCGAGTCAAAAAGTCAAACGATTCCCAGACGGGCGGCGGCGGCGGCGGGTGCTCAAAGTTGCCGCTGGCGATCCGGCGGTTCTCCAGCTGGCTAGCGCGCACCAACACGACGATGAAAATGATGATAGTAGCAATCATGCCAGCGCAGAGGTAGCGCGTGATCTTGTTCGGCAGGCGATAGAGGTGACTGCGGAGGCCGGTCAGCCGTCGCCGGCGCCGTGGCAGCCGCGCGAGGGTGCTGGCGGCCGCAGCGACGGCGCGCTTGGGCAGCATGAGGGTGCTGGTGGTGGCCGAACCGGACGAGTGGCGCGAGCTGCGGCCGCTGGGGGTGCATGGCGAGGCGACGGACGGCGAGTAGCATCCGTCGCTGTCGCTGTCGTCCTCGTCGTCGGACGAGGTCTCCGAGTCCGAGTAGCGCTCCTTGCCGGCGCTCGGCGTGCCGACCTGCTCGTAGACCGGCAGTCGTTGGCGGGCGTCCCGCGAGCGGAACAGCCCGGTGGGTAAGAGGCCCATGGGGAGAGGAGCGTCTGGAGAGAGAAAAGGAACGAGGAGGACGTGAGACGGGAGAGCGGACTGGAATGCGGTTGGGGAAGGAAGGAGTCAAGAGTGCGGTACCGCGACGTGACCATGCGACGGCGGTGCAATTGGAATGTGGCGGCTAACAGAGCCGCAGCGGAAGAGTGCGCTGTAGTCGGAGGACAAAAGAGGAAAAGAGGAGGACAAGAATGCAAGTGGCTGCAAGGCAGCAGATTCGGGTCGGCAGGAAGAAGGCCGTCCGCGGTGATCAAGGCAATCCAAGCAGAAACAACAAGACGTTGTCAACATGGACGGGGAAGAAAAATGGCTGCATCCTGGCGCAGGAAAACGGCATGAACAAGAGATAAAGGAGATCGCCTCATCTCCCAGCCAACATTTCAGAGGGGAAAGGGCTAGTAGCGCTTCAGGCCGCTAGGGCGACGTTTGGCCTAGCTGATCTGTTGTTTGCCGGGGTGCGTAGGCAGTGGTGGCGGGGCGCTCGCAGCTGCCATTGGTTGGGCCGTACAGGCTTTCTGCGTTGAGCCTAGTTGCTCAGCAACCAAAGCGACTAGGGGCCAAATGGCGGTTCTTTCCAGGGGGGTGTCGGACCCCGACGTCTTCTTTCCTCCAAGAACAGCAGTGGCCCACGCGAGCAGCCGCCAGTCCCGAAGGTTAAATGTTTCTTTGCTGTCGAATGTTTAAGCGAAGCTGCGATACTATTTTATTTTCTTAAATCGAGTACGTCGTCCGGAGATGCTTTCATCGCGCTGGAATACTCGTAAAATATCGTCTCTGTCGATCCCGCTTTGATGTATATCGCTTACAGTCAATTCCGGCTACCGCGGCTATTCTTTCCACCACAGCGAGGCTGCACTAATCTACTTTGGTCTTAAACGGTATAATCTGAACTAAGCCTATTGTGCTATCTTTGCTTCGGTGGTTCTTGACTAATCGCGGCAGTTACATCGCCATCGTACAGCAGCCAGCCGGATGTCATCCCGCCACGGCACGTATCTTGTATCCTGTAGCGCGGCCTGCCAATCAGCTGACGCTCGACGGCGTCCGGTCACGCTCCTGACCGCCATCTGGTCGCGGCAGCATGCAGATAACCCGAATAGAACATCCAGACGTAGAAAAGACAGCCAATCAATGAGCAGGCGACAGCCAATCGATGCCGTCTCCTGCACGATATGCATGTCTGCTCCTGCTGCTGTGACACACTCTCCGACGCCGGATGCTGTGCTCTGCGCCGCTGTGGTCATTCGGTCGTCTCGGCGCTCTTTTCGTCATCTGCCGCCACCCATCGTCTCTTGGCTGCCGGCCAATCCAATGCGCGTGTGAATGCCCTATTACGTCCCCTAGCCCAACCGCCTGACACTTTGTTTGATCCTGATCGGGTTCGTCTCGTTCATCCCATCCCCGCTCGTCGTATATCTGTATATCTTCTCTCTCTCATCCCGTCCTCCTCTCTCCTCCTCACTCGCTCCTCCCCACTCTCATCTCCTCACTTTCACCCCTCATGGCCAAAGACACCTTTTACGGGGCGCCTGCCGGGCCTGCCACCCCCAAGGCTCCCCTCGCCCTCACCATGGTCATCCGCCAGAACCCCTTCTCTATCACGCTCGACGCTCTCGCTATGCTCGTCGCCGCTGTCCTGCTCGTCGCTGGCATGCACGTCCTGCAGGCCCGCCTGCTCGAGGGCATCATTCTCGCCGTGCCGCTCGTCCTGCTCGTACACAACGACTACCGCAACTTCCTGCTGCTCGGTCCCGGCGGCACACCGCCGACCTTTGGTGGCTACCTGCGCCTCCTCTGGTTCCGCCTCTTTGCCCTGCGCGATGTCTACCACTGCCCGCCGGCCCCCGACACCCTCGCCGCCCTGACAGCGCCCGCCACCGGCATCCTCCGTGCGCTGCCGTACCGCCCTGGCCCGCGCCCCCTTGTCGCCGGCTTCGCTCCCCAGCGCCAGCTCAACCAGCCCGCCTCAGACGCGTGCTACACGACGCTGCGCGCAGCTGTCGCCCGTCTGGCCCGGCAGCATCCCGCCAGTCTGAGCACAGCGACGTCGTGCATTGAAAAGCACGGCTTTGGCCTCTTTGCCCGCCATCCCGTCAACGTCTGGGGCCAGGGCGAGATCTTCCACATCCACGATGCCGAAAAGTCAATGCACATGAGCCTGCATCCTGACGACATTAAGGAAGTCCTCGAAAAGGGCTGGGGGCAGCGACATCCGCTAGCCTTTGCGGCCAAAGGCTGGGTCAAGGCGCCGCTGCCGACGACCTTTGTCATGATTTACGCTCCAAGGGGTCAGTTCTGCCTGTTCTGTCAATTCTGTCTGTATTCAATTTCTCCCCTCTCTCCTCTCTTCTACATTCGCATCCTCTCCTCTTTCTCTATCTCTCTCATTTTCTTCTCTCTCATTTCCTCTCTCCTCTCTCCCCTCTTCCTATACTCACCCTCCAGACGAGAGCGACCTCCAAATCGTCGCCCGCATCGTCGAGGCCGCCATCTGGTATACCATTGCCAAGGAAATCCAGCTGGACATCTCACCCGTGTCGGTCGAGTGATGCGCCGCCGCTTCCGCCCCATTCCGTACGTCTTCTTACGTCTTCTGCTTTGCCCGTTGCAGCGTATGGCGCTCCTTGACTTTACAGATTCTACTGATGTGAATACGATGCCACCCAAATTGATCTTACATATATTCCATAGCAATGCCAGTCCCAAAATCCATGCTTGCGCTGTCGTCTATCGTCCAAGATACTCAATCATCCGCTTCCTCCTCATCGTCCGCGCTGTCCTTGGACGACTTGCTGTACTTTTCCCGCCCCGTCGCCAGGGCCGCCTCGACCGTCTGCCCAGCAAAGGCCCGCCCGTCCATCAGCTGCACACAGGCCGCCGCCGCCGCCACCGTCTTGAACTTAACGCTGACTACGCCCGCAGCCTCCCGGTCAAAGAGCACCACGTTCGTCACCTCGCCCAACTTGGTGCACTCCTCCCGGATGTCTTCCTTGATGTCCAGCAGCGCCGCCGGGTCCTCCTCTAGCTCTTGTAGCGTGAACATGTGCTTGAGCACTACTACCTTGTCCCACTTGGACGTGCGCACGCCGCCCGCGCCGCCACGTGCCGCCCCATACGGCCGCTCCTCGTCACTGCTCCAGTCCGCCAACTTGGCGTCGAGCTTTTGCGTCTTTTTGATAATCTTTTGTTTGTCTGAGTTGCCGCCGCCGCGCCGCGCTGGGCCTGCCGCTGGGGTGCTGCTGTCGCCGCTGCCGCCCTGGCCCTGGCCCTGGCCCTGGTACGTCGTCTTCTTGTAGCTCGCATCCGCGGCTTGCACACACATCCGCTTCGCGTCCGGCGCTGCCGCAAACCGGAACGTTGTGTCGTCCAGCAGCATCGTCGCCATGTCGACGCTCTGCGGCTTGAAGAATACGATGAGCGCGTCGCCCTTGAACTGTCCGTCGGCGTCCGTGTACAGCTTGATGCGTGGCCGTCCCGAGTCGATCTCCTCGGCAATGACGCCGCATTTGCGCGAGAACAGCTCGGCCACCTCGTCGACGGTCGCGTCGGGCGGCAGGCCCGTCACGTAGACGGCCGTGTTTTGTCGTGGCTTGGGTGTTTGTGTTGGGCGCGGTCGCTTGTTCGTGGTGGTGCTGCTGTTGCCGTCGCCGGCAGGGTTTGCGTGTTTCCGCTTTCCGTTGGTGTTGTCTGGCTGCAGACGGTTAGTCACCATCTGCGAGTCTCTTCCAAGGCAAACAGACAACCCAAGCAACCAGTAGTCCTCTTACCTCACGGTCATAGTCCTTGCGTTTCTGGCCCGGTCTCGCTCCGGCCCGTCGGTTCGCATCGCTGCCGTCGTCGACCTGCCTGTCGCCGCCACTGCCGTACGTCGTCAGTTGTTCAGCCACCATCTCCTCGTGCGCGACGTCATCCTCGTGAGGGACCCATCGCTTCAGCGCCTCGTCAAACTCGACTTCGTTGCCGTCCTCTTGCACCGCAATGTACTTGCCGTCGAGTTTGGAAAACGAAATGCGCTCGTCGTCGTGGAACTGGGCCTTGTCGGTCGGAAACGACCAGGTCTCCGCAGGGACGTCCGTCATAGCAAGCAGGCCCGGACGGTACAAGACGCGCGCGGAGAAGGGGTTGGCGTCGGTGCTGGACGTTGTTGTGCAATATCGGAATTCGAGCTCCGCCGGAAGAGCTTTGCTATTGGCCGTGGGTGTACAGTGCAAAAGTGTGTGTGTGTATGCACTGTGCCACCAGTCACCACACCCAACTACGGGATCCTTGCGCCCATCCGGACTACCGTCCGTACAGGTTTGTTTTTGCGTAGTCGTTGTTCTCTGGATTTGAAACTGTATTTACAGATATTCTTCTTTCACCGTGTAGAAAAGTGTTCCAAACCGCTGCTGTTAATACCCCAACGACGATGCAATAGTCAGTCTTCTCGCATCGTAGCAATTCGCTAACTACAAAAAGTCATAACTAGCCCAGAAACGCAGAAATGTAGAATTACGGAAGATAATAACTGATTGGAAATATATCCAGTCCAGTCGATTTTATTAGTCGTGCAAATGCAGTGAAACTACTACAGAAGAAGACACACGGGATAGTTTTCACAAACATGAGAATTTGGACTACTGAGAAGAAATGTTAGGTTGATCCTTTGATCGACTGTATTTTCAAGCACACTAACACGCAGAAATCTGGTCCTCAGTTTATCGATTATTACAAATCAAACGGAACAAAATCTCATCTATCTCCTCCCCCGCGCAAGTGCGGAGTCGCTCCGGTAAAGACCTGCCGTCGTGTGGAGGAATTTGCCCCGTCCGGCTATGCGGGGTTACTTTTCCCCCGGATTTACCGGATCTCATTTGTAGACGGCGTTCTTGCGCGTGCGACTTTGTCCAGCGGACTGCATCGCCTACCATGGAGCCGGAGAGAAGTGTCTTTCACACCCGCCGCTTGTTGCCCAAACGGAGCCGGTCGGCCTTGGCCTGCAATGCCTGCCGAAAGGTCAAATCCAAGGTGCGTGTTAGCGGATTTCACGATGACGGGACGAGGCGCTGATGCTGCGCAGTGTGACGGGGAACGGCCGACCTGTGGCCGTTGTGCCAAGCAGAATGCCGCGTGCATCTACACGCAAAACGTGCACGACCGGCGGATGGAGCGGCAGGAAGAGCGCAGGTGAGTGGTGGTTGATGATGTCGTTTGTTAGCGCCGGTCCTCCTTCTCACCATCCAGAGCCCATATTGCACTGAAATGCAAGGTCGACGAGCTGGAATCGCGCCTGGCTGCCGTGGGAACTTCCGACACGGCCGCTAATGACGACTCGGACCGCGACTCGCTCCGCGAGGGCTCAGACGCCGGCAGCCGCGCCACGAACAAGAGCTCGGCCGTCGACATTCTGGCCACGGGCGCGTTTGATTACCGTCCGGCCGCCGAGATTGGCTACTTTGGTGGGTTGCCTGCTGATGCCCTCTTGCTGATCCGCGGTCTGCTGGTCTGCCGGTCTGCTCATCTAACCGACAGGCCCAACCTCCAATCACTCCCTCTTCCGCTCCGTCACTACGGCCATGGTCAACGCCGGCTACCGCCTCACGCTCCTCCGCCACGGCAGCGAGCGGGCTCCGGTCCACCCGTCCGAGTACACCACGCCCGACCAGGTGCCGCCCGCCGAGCGGCCGCGGCTTAACCCCCGCGTGGACAACCCCTACCCCAATGCCAACATCGCTAAGCAGTGGATCCGCCTCTTCTTTGACACGGTCGGCGGCGTGCTGCCGTACGTCACCGAGGCGGCCCTGCTCAAAGAGATGGACGGCGGCAGCCGCATCGAGGCGGGCAAGTTTGGTTCGCAGTCGGTCGAGGCGCTCGTCAATATCGTCTTTGCCCATGCGCTCGCAGCCTCGCATGCCGACGGTCTGTCGGAGCCGTTTTACCGGCGTGCCGTGGCCCTGCTGCTGACCGAGGAGCAGAGTGTCTGCAACCCGACTATTTTTACCGGTAGGCTCTGCGGTGTCCAGGCAGAACACCATCACTGCCCCCTTGTCGAACCGCCGCTGACCCCTAGTCCAAGCACTTCTCCTCCTCGGCAGCTTCCAGCAAAACAGCCAGCGTGCCATGGCCAGCCTATCGTCGCACGCCCTCGTCGTCAAGGCCTCGTACCAGCTCGGCCTGCACTCGCCCTCGTGCTACGAGGGCCTCAGCACGTTGGACAAGGAGCTGCGCGCCAAGCTGTGGTTCGCCGTCGTCAACCAAGACATGATCCTCGCCACCGCCCTCGGCCGGCCCTGTCTGGTGCCGCCGCACTACGTGCAGCGCGACATTTTGGATATCCTGGCGCCCGGCTACGTGGGCGTGCACGACGCTACGCTGTCGCCGGTGACGGAGAGCATGGTCTATTTCCACCACCTGTCGTCGCTGCACGAGATCATGGGCTGCTCGGTCGAGTCGCTCTACGGCTCCAACATGGGCTTCCTGTCCAAGCTGCAGCCGGACGAGCTGTCGACCAAGACCTCGGCCCTCTTTCTCCGGCTGCAGACGTGGCGGGACAACGTGCGGCCCTTTCGTCTGCTGGCGCCGACGGCGAATCTGAGCCAATGGCCGCCGGCCCAGTTCCAAGCGGAGCGCTTCGTGCTGCTGTTGTCCATTTACTACCACAAGACGGTCATGCTCGCCTGCGCGCCGCTACTGACCATGCTGCTGGAGCGTGCTGTCGACTACGCAGCCACGGAGGGGGCGCGCCACAGCTACCTGCTGGACCTGGCCGGACCGCTGCTACGGCACGACATCCACTCGATCAAGGAGTTCCAGCGCATGGCCCGCGGGCTGCTGCAACACGACCCGCTTTTCTTTCCCAAGAACGCGGTGTGGTGGGTGTGTAATTTTACCTGTAAGTGCTCGACTTGTAGGCCTGTTGATCATCTGTCGATCTGTCTATCTGTCTATCTGTCGATCTTGTTGCCTGACTCGCAGCGCTCACCATGTCCCTGCAACTCTTCGCCCTCTGGATGGTCTGTCTGCAGCTCGAGGCCGTCCCCTTTACCATTGGCCACACGGCGTCCGAGATCGAGGCGCTCCTCGTCGCCGCTGTCGAGATTCTGCGCGACGTCGGTGGCACAAGCATGATGAGCCGCAAGGGCTACCACTGTCTGCAGCGCTACATTGGGCTGGCGCGCGCCATCGGTACGTCCCGCGGCCTGCTCACTGCAACTATACTGACCCTTCAGCCCTCCGGTCGCCCAACGGTGAGCCGGCCGAGACGTCGGTCAACCTGGACGATCTCTTCCACGACATGCAGCAGGATCCGAGTTTTTCGAGCGGTGCCTTTCTCTGGGACGGCTTTCCCGACGCCAGCATGACGCACGTGGGCGACGTGTTCTTCCAGCACCTGGACATGGGTTTTCTCAGCGGCGGTCTAGACATGGGGGAGGTATATGTTCCAGAGGAGTAGAAGTCTAATGTGTCAATGTGTCGAATGTACAAATTAATCAATGTACCCTTTATTTCAATGAATATTTTATTTCACCACATAAAGATTCAAATATATCAATGCCAATTTCAATTCAGTTCTATCACCGCTCACTCCATGCACTCGTACAGCCCCGCAAACATTTCGCCCGCCAGCTTCATGCAGTCGTGCTCGTAAATCATCTTTTGCACCTCGGGTGATGCCCACTTGTCCGGCACGTTGCGGCCTGTTGCCCGTGACTCGGCAAAAAGCTTGTCGCGCTCCTCCTTGGCCGTGCTGGCCCCCAGGTGCAGCGTGCGGCCCGACAGCGCCGCCAGCTCGACTAGGGTCGTCGTGCGCTTCCGCCGCAAGAACTCGTAGATACGCAGACAGCGGTTCAGCGCTTCCGGGTCCGTCGACGGCGCCCGCGACAGCACCTCGGCCAGCACGGCCGCGTCCTCAATCGCCATGGCCGCGCCCTGGTTGAGGTGCGGCAGCGTCGGGTGGCACGCGTCGCCTACTAGCGCCACCGTCTCGTGCACCCACGTCGGCAGCGGCTTGTGGCTGCGCAGCTTCCACTCGCACACTTCGCCGTCGGGCACCGTGTCGAGCAGCCGGTGCACGAGGGGGCAAAAGTCGGAAAAGACGCCAAACATGGCCTCCTTGGAGCCCTTGGTCGTGTACGTCGCTGACGGTGCTGCTGCAAAGTGCTCGTCCGGCTGCGTCGACGACATATTGTACAGCGTGTTGCCCGCTACCGGATACGCGATCCAGTGCCTCTTCGTGCCGATCCAGCGCGTCACCTGGTTGCTGTCCAGCAGCGCCAGCATCTCGGGGTCGTCCACCATCTTGGCGCGCGGCACCACGATCCGGTACGCCGCCTGACCCGTATCCTCGGCACTGGCCTCGAGCCCGCGCGCGCCCATGATGGCGCTGCGTGTCGGCGACTTGACGCCATCGGCCGCGATCAGCACGTCGCTCTCAAAGACCGCCGTCGTGCCGTCGCGCTTGCGCACTGTAAACGCCATGGACGGCGTGTATTGGTCAATGTGCTCGAGTGACTGCGCAAAGTGAAAGTGCACCGCCGCCTCCTCCTGGCACGCCGCGTAGAGACTGCCGGCCAGCGACGCCCGGTGGCCGGTGCAGTGTGGGTAGCCGTAGATGGCGCGGATATCGGGCATGCGGATGTGCGTGAGCTCCTCGTTCGTGGTGCCATCTGCTGGTTAGTGCGCGTCCAGAGATCGCTCGGCAAAATCAAAGAGCCACACGTACCGCGGATGCTCGTCTCTTTGACCTCGGTCGCCTCGGCCGCGATCGGCTCCCAGCAGCCCAGCCGCGACAGGATGCGCACCAGGTTCGGCGCCAGCTGGATACCGGCGCCCACAAAGCCCAGGTCCGACGCCGTCTCAAAGACGTGGATGTCCTTGAAGCCCTTCTTGGCCAGTGCCAGCGCCGTCCCGAGTCCTCCCATGCCTGGCGAGTCAGTACCAGGCGGATTAGTCAGCAGCGTGGTGCGTACCTGCGCCAATAATGGCAACCCGCAGGTCGATTGCAGTCTTGGCCATGCTGAAATGCGGTTCTATGCCTCTGCGTCCGTCTCTATGCCTCTGCCGTCACACTGCTAACCAGCAGACTCCAACCTTTTGTATCTGCTCCCTCCAGCGCCGGCCAGCCGCCCCACTCTCCCCGCAGACTCCACGCGGCTGCCGGAAGGAAAGTCTCGCCCGGTGGAAGATGAGCCAATCGGATCGAAGATAGCCGTCCTAGGGGAAATGTTGTCCCTGTGCCCGGCGGGGCCGCGGTGCCCACCACTTGGAGCTGAACAGTCGCTAAGAAGAAAAACACGTGATAATATAAGAATCACGTGATTGACATAACATTTTAAGCAGCGAAGCTTCACGTCGTCCACAGAGGAACTCTCCCCGGAAAAAGTCTCCCAATTTTTGAAACTGTTAGTGCTTGTGCTGTAGTGTACAGCAGAAACACTAACAGCCTAGAATTTTGCGGTTTTGGCTTTTTTCACCACCACCAGGAAGGGGAATTCGGAGAGTTCGCCCCTTCCACGTCGACGAGCAACGCGGTCTTTTGCTCCTCGACACCCTTTTTCTAAGAAAAGGGAAGCCCTCTTTACCGGGCGACCGATACAGAGGAAAACGACACTGCCAGCACGACTGGCAGAGAACCGGAACCTGGGTTAAGTCCAGGCTAGGCCTCTGTTGGGAGGCCTTCTCTTTTGACCGGCGTTAGCACCGGTCACGTTGTTGGGTAACCGCAACGCTTCTTTCTCCGTTCCTACGTTTCTCAACGACTTCACCCAACGGAGGCTCTGGCCAGAGGGTTTACTTCTCGGCACGCAAACTGGCGATGAGGGGTTTTTTTTCCGCTTCCCTTTGGGAGGCGCACTTTTTCCTCGGGTCGCTATTGATCCGCTCCGCCTGGCGGGGCGAAACCAATGCAATTGGTTACTATTAGATTCACAGCCGCGATGGCTGGGTTATGATTAGACTAGTGCACACAGACCTGTAAGCACGTTATAGATTCATTCAGTCGTCCACAGAGCAACCCATTGCCATGGCCGACGCACAACCGCCCTCACTTCCTGCCAGCTGGACCGAACACGTTGCACCGACCGGCCATATCTACTTTCACAATGCTGCGACCAAAGAGTCCACCTACCGCCGTCCAACAGCTGTCGTCGCCGGACCCCAACAGCCTCAACAGCCTCAACAGCCCCATTCGACAGCCTTCCCACCACAGGCCCTCCCTCCTGCGCCCTTCCTTCGTCTGTCGGATCCCAGAGTCGCCAACGCTTTTATAGCCCAGCTCGCCAAGCCTGCCGACGGGCCAGTCGCCCAGCGACCCCATGGCCGGCCAAACGACCGCCGGCCGGCGCATCAGCTGCCCGATAAGCCCATTGCGAAAACCGCCATTCCGGGCCACGAGCCATGGCTCCTCGTGCAGACCAAGCGCGGCCGCCGGTTCGTGCACAACCTAGCCAAGAATGCGAGCTATTGGCGGATACCGGACAAGCTGCAGCCCGCCATTCGCGAGATGGATAGAGCACGCATCTTGAACAAGGTGCAGGACAACATGCAGGACACGTCCAACGACTATAAGGCGCCCGCCGAAACGCCGGCAGTGCAAACGGCTGCTGAGCACTCGGGGTCACCACCCAACGACAGCGCTTCAGAGTACGAAGAAGTCGAGGTAGAGGAGGGTGAAGAGGACGAAGAGGACGAGGACGGGAAAAGCTACGCGAAACGGCAGAGGCAGGACAATGGCCGCGCTGAATTTGGCGAGGACGATATTGCCTTTCAACTGCAGGCCGCTGCCGAAGAGTACGCGTACGATGTGGACAACATGGACGACTGGGCAGCGGCGGCGGACGAGGCCGACGACGCGGGCGATATGGGCGAGGAAGACGCGGCAACCACCTTTATGGCCCTGCTCGACGACTGCCAGGTTAGCCCGTATAGTTCGTGGGAGAATGTAGTGGAGGAGGGCAAGATCATCGAGGACCCGCGCTACACTGTCCTGCACTCGATGAAGGCGCGCAAGGCCGTGTGGGAGGACTGGTCCCGAACGCGCATCCAGACGCTCAAGGCACAGAAAGCCCAGACCGAGGCCGTTGACCCGCTGCTGGCCTACCTGGCCTTTCTGCAGGCGCACGCCTCGCCACGGCTGTTCTGGGCTGAGTTCAAGCGCAAGCACCGCAAGGCGGCCGTCCTGCGCGACCTGGCGCTGTCGGAGCGCGAAAAGGAAAAGTGGTACCGCGACCTCGTCAGCCACCTGAAGCGGCCGCAGGCCACGCGCACGGCCGACTTTGCCCAGCTGCTCAACGGGCTGCCGGCCGCCGACGTGGCGGGTGGTGTGCTGCCGGCGCGAGTGCACAAGGACGTCCGCTACGTGTGTCTCGACCCCCAGGTGCGCGAGCCGCTGGTCGAGGCCTTTCTGCAGGCGGCGCGGACCGAGCGAAGTTGATACGTGGATACGTGTAAATATCGTGGACGTGGACCGACCGATTGTGATGTATAGACACTAAAACTCCGTCGTGCATTCTACCAAATCCGCTTGGCAATCATCTCGTACCGCGTAATCGTGTTGAGGTCCGTCTCCTTCTTGCCCTTGCCCGTCTCGCGGCGCTCCTTGTCACGCACCTTCTGCAGGCCGCACGGATCGTCGCTGAATAGCCAGCGCCGCCGCTCCTGGCCAACCTCGACATTGCCGTAGCCGCCGGTCCGCCGGCCGGCCGCGTCAAACGACTCGGCCTCGGCCACGCCCGCGGCCTCGGCCTGCTCGCGCAGTTTCATGCTGACATACCGGCCACGGGCATAACGCAGCAGCGCCATTCCGAGGAGCAACTTGGCCATGAGCAGCAGCAAAAAGGCGAGGAAAAACACAACCACCATCATGACGGCCGCAATCAGATTGTCGCTTGACCAGAAAAAGCCGCGCGCGCTGACCACACTGGCCGCGCCGCTGACGGCCTCGGAGACACCCGAAGTGCCGTAGACGGCGCGACCAAGGGCATTGCGAATGATGGCGTCCAGGCGCTCCAGCGACGCAATCATGGCCGGGCTGGACGTGGTGGCTGAGTTGACGGTCAGCGACGTCTGCGTTGAGGAGGGCAGCGGCGGCGGCAGGTGCGTGGCCAAAAACATGTTATACGTCTGGACAGACGAGCGGATGAAGAGCGTGCAGAGAGGCAGCAGCGGGAGGCCGAGCCGGCGTGTCAGAGCCGGAGCCACAAAAGCCTGTATGTCAGCAGGCGATGCCATGTCGAGCACTTCTCTCACACTCACATTTGTGTAGTAGTCTTTGCAGAGAATGTCGAGGATACGGCCATAAAAGGCGGGCTTGATGTTGTTGAACTTGTTGATGTAGGCGTGCTTGATCCAGTCGACGACCATCTCGCTGCCAATGACAATCAGAAAGGGCGAGAGCACCTCGCCCGAGACGATCCACGATGGCAGCAGCGTGAAGCTGGCTGGCAGGATGGACGTGTTGTGCAGCGGCACCTTGGTCGCGTCGACGGCCACGCCCGGTACCGAGAGGCCGCCAATCTCGACAATGTTGCGCAGCGCAATAATAAAGAGGACGAGCCACAGCTGGAAGCGCTCGACAATGTCGGCGCAGGCCAGCTGGAAGGTGTTTTCCTTTTCGGTGCGCTTGAAGACGCTGCTCTTGACCTCGACAAACTGGCTCGACATGAGCAGCGATAGAAGCGCGTTCGAGTACGAGTTGACCGCCACGTTGAGCGTGATGACTTGATAAAAGAGCACAATCGAGTGCGCCACGTTGTACACCAGCGCCAGCACAAACATGCCCAGCGGCAGCACCACCTTGGACCGACCTGACGCATTGCGCGACAGCGTCTCGGCGCTCAGCAGACACTCGACCACATCCTGGCCTAGCGCTGACAGTAGCCGGTCGCTGACCTCGATCAGGTTGTAAATGACGTACAGCTTGACCGCTGACTGTGCCCGGATAAAGTGGTACATGCGGCTGGCGTCGAGCCGCAGCAGGGCCGCGCAGCTGCACACGACCAAGGCGCCCTGCAGCAGGTCGGCCTTGTGGAACGTCGCCAGGTTCGACGGCACTGACTTGGTCCGCCGGTGGCCCCACGGCCGGTCCTTGCCGTGGCGACCCGGGTATTTCGCGGCCGTGTTCGCAGCCGTGCTGTCATCTGTGGCAACGCTCGGTCGTCGCGCCGGCTGGCCGCGGCCGCGCTGCCACATGCGCCCCAGCCCACCCCAGACAAAGGCGATCAGCCACCGCGTCTCCTTGCCCACGAGGTACGCCCACCAGCGGACGAGCACGCCGAGCGCGAGGAAGAAACGGATCGGCAGAATCGTCAGCGTCCACAGCCAGGCATCCAGACAGGCGAGCGCGCCAAAGTTCATGGTCCGCTCGAGATAGGTCGGCAGCAGCAGAAAATTCTTCAGCCGTTCAAACTTGATCGCGTTCGACTCGTATTGCGCGCCGGACGTGTACGACTGGTGGATGTAGAGCGGGCTGGGGCGGTGGCCGGCCAGCTCGAGCTGCAGGATCGTCGGCAGCGACATGGGCGGCAGCGGAATCGACGGCGGCACGGGCGACGGCGCCCGTGCGGCGGGCGCGGGCGTGTTGTCGGGGGCCGTCGAGGGACGAGGCTGGTTGTACGAGTGTCGTCGTGGGGCCGCCGGCGCCGTCTGGCCGTCGAAAGGCGTCGAGTTCCCACGGTAGCACACATGGGGGATTTCCGTCGAGGGCGCCACCGGCACGGCCGGCCCATCTGGTCGGATCGGCAGACTCTCTGTCAGTTCGGCCATCTTGCTCGCCGAAAGTCGTTTGACCTGTTCGGGGGCCGGTGCATTCGGTCGCTTCTGGCCTGCCCGCCGCTCGGTGGGGGAGCTGGGCTGGTCCAGAGCGTCAATGCGTCCGAGCAGGGATACTTGAGGTCCCTCGCGGGCAGCTTCGCTTCGCAGCCGAGCAAAGGCGGTATGTCCAGAGGGCGAGTCGAATAAGGACTGCGCGCGGAGACGGGGCGACGGGCCAGGCGACGGCAACTGGCCGGCATCCGCATTCTCAGGTGCCCGTACCTCGGGTGTCGTCATCATCGCCATAGGACCGGCAGCAGTCGCAATCGGCATCCATGTGCATTCTGTGCACAAAGCTTACATGCTGCTGCCGATGGAGAGACAAACTGGTCGGTGTAGCTTGTCCCGGGTGCTGAGTCAGACATTTTAGTCCCATTCCGGAGATCATGTGACTACTCCCGCCGCGTAAATACCAGTAAAACAGCAGACGGGAACCGCGCAGCACTGTTGCATCTGGACACATCCGTCATGATCTGGACGCTGCTCAAGGCTTTCAGAGGGAAATGACTCCGGGCCATGGCATCACTCGCTAGTCGTGCGGGCGGGAAGGGCGAGGGCCTCGTTCGGTCGCTCGCTCGGTTTTGCCAAGTGTGTCGACCTGCTTCTAGTCGGCGACGACGACGACGCTGACTGTCTAGAGCACCTATACCTCCGACTACGTTGGCTTTCTGACGCTCCTGGCCGTCTATGTTGGGGTGCGCCGCCCCGTCCGTCCTGTTATGCCGCCGCTGACTAGCAGACTGAGTTTTTGTTCGCGCCGTTCCATCGCATGTTTTCCATTGACGACATCAACATATCCTATCCCCATGCCGAGACGGAACGTGTGCCCGTTTGTGCGTGCCACCAGTTCCTTTTTCTGCGCCTACTAACCGGCCACCAGTGATGAACATTGTCTACGGCTTTGTCGTCCCCTTCGTCACCATCCTCCTCTACAACTCCCTCACCGGCGCGACGGTGCACAAGCACCACGTGGCGCTGCTCGGACTCGGCATCGCCATTGTCCTCGCGTCGGCTATTACCGACATTATCAAGAACATGGTCGGCCGCCCGCGCCCCGACCTGCTGGCCCGCTGCAAGCCGACCGCCGGCACACCCGTGAACACGCTCGTCGCCCACACCGTCTGCACCGAGACCGACTACAATAAGCTGCACGACGGCTGGCGCTCCTTTCCTAGCGGCCACTCGAGCTTTGCTTTTGCCGGCCTGGGCTACCTGAGTCTCTTCCTGGCCGGGCAGCTGCAAATCTTTGTGCTGCGCAACACGTCGTCGTCTGCGACGTCTTCCTCGCATGTCCGGGGCGACCTTGGCCGGGCCCTGCTCTGTCTGCTGCCGCTGCTCGGAGCCACCATCATCGCGATCAGCCGGTGCCAGGACTACCGGCACGATGTGTATGATGTGTGTGTTGGGTCGCTGCTTGGCTGGAGCGCCGCCTACTGGAGCTACCGGCGGTACTGGCCGCGTCTGGACGCCGTCTGCTGCGACAAGCCCTATGCCGCGCCCGAGCCGCTGGCCACGGACCTGAGCACCTACGGCCGACTGCGGGACGAGGAGGAGGGGATTCCCGTCTGAGGTGTTACGTGCTTGACGACTGCATTGTCACGATCTCACATATGATCACGATTATCTCACGATTATCTTAGGAGCACCTGTACTTTTGAATGCACAACAGGACATATTGCAAATGGGATCCATTGATCTATTAATACATCCGCGGCCATCCCTTGTCGTGCCTATTTGTCGTCTGCGCTCTCTTCTTTGGCGAGGTCGTGCTTTTTCAACAGGGCCGTAATTTCGTCTGCGCTCCACAGCCGGTGGTAGATCTTGCCGTCCTTTGTCTGGCCGACCGTGGCGAATTCGACTGAAGGTTCGTTAGCACGTGTCTCTTCTGCACGCCGTGGGCCCACCTACTCTTCTCGCTGCTCAGCTTGCTCGAGTCCATCGTCTTGCTCAGCACCTTGACCGCCATGCCACACGCCTCCTCCAGCGTGCAGTCCTCCTTGTAGTCCTGCTTTAGCAGGCTCTGGGCACTGGCATTGTTGGCGCCCGCACTGGTCGCCTTCCAGCCGCCGTAGTTGCCCGACGGATTGGACAGGTACAGCTGGAACTGCCGCTGCGGGTCCCAGCCAGCGTAGATAAACGACACGCCAAACGGCCGCAGACCACCGTGCTGCGTGTAGCCCTGCTTCAAGTCGCACAGTCGCCGCACCAGCTGCTCGCAGGGTATGTCGGTGTTGTAGGTGAGGAGGTATCGCTGTGCTGCCTGGCGGGCATAGTTGATCAGGATGTTGGCGTCGGCCGTCATGCCCGCCACGGCGCAAATCATGTTGCTGGAGAGTCAGCAAGCGTCTGACCGTCTGTTGATGTCCCCTTTCCACAACACCCACTCATTCAGAATGTAGAGCTTCTCGGCCGACGTGTCCTGCTCCAGCAGCTTGGATGTCACCTTGCGCTCGGCAGCCAGGACGATGCCGTCTTTGGCCAGGATGCCAATCGCCGTGCCGGCGTGCGAGATGGCCTCCAGGGCATACTCGACCTGGTAGAGACGTCCCTCGGGCGAGAAGATGGTGGTCTAGGGACATATGTCAGAGGGGTGCTGCAGCGAGGACGGCCGCACATTACATACCCGGGAATCGTACCGCCGCGACATGATAAAGGCGGGATGTGTCAGTGGTGGTGAGTGTTCGGTGGTGGCGGTGGAAGCTCAACGGTGGGAAACAAGCTATTAGTTGCTGAAGCTCCAGGCAAACGGTCCGACGCGTGGTGAGAAGTGGCGCCTGGATTCTCAGGCATGCAGGCAGAATGCTTATATAATCATTATGCGCTTTGGCCTCCGCCGCAAACTTTACGCGACGCCTTCCGCCGTCCAACAACATCACCAACCAACACGCTTCGCGCAATCCAAGTACTCTACACTGTTGACCGCACAGCAACGGGTCGACCTTTGTCGCGGGAGGGCTGTCTGGCACGCCATCACGGAACACGGAACACGGAGCACGGAACGAGCTCAAGGCGGTGCTTTTTACTTTTTGGAGCTCTGTAGCTTCGCCAGTTTATTTCGCTCGTGTCCTGTCCTTTAGACTGCCATAAATCTTGTAGCTCTGCCAGGCATCGTGTCAAGCGCGTGCATATTCTCCGTGCCCGCGAGTAGGCAGGCAGCGGGCTATCCATGGCCGGTGAGTGGAAGCTTATGCGGGTCTATTGTGTTGCTTTTGTCTTGCCTTTTGTCTACTTTTCTTTCTTCTGCTTCGCTCTTCTCTGCCTCTTCGGCCTCCTCTCTCCCGCCTACTGACCTCTGCTAGCAGAACCCGAACCACGCCGCTCCGTGCGGAGCACCAAGGGGCAACACAAAGCGCTCGAGCAGCTCGGCCAGCCGGTCGAGGCGAAGCGACGCGGCCGCAAGGGCAAGAAGTCGGATGACAAGCAGGACGACTCGGAGGAGGAGGTGATACGCTGCGTGTGTGGCGCGACGGAGCAGGATGCTGACGGCGGCGAGCCGTGGATCGCGTGCGACCGCTGCGGCGCGTGGCAGCACAATGTCTGCATGGGCATGAGCGTCTACAGTGAGGACCTGCCCAAGGACTACTTTTGCGAGCAGTGCAAGCCGGAAAACCACAAGGAGCTGCTAGAGGGCATTGCGCGCGGCGAGAAGCCGTGGGAGGAGCGCCGCCGGCAGTACGAGGAAGAAAAGGCTTCGGAGAAGAAGCGCAAGGGCGGCCGCAAGGCCAAGCCAAAACGCAACAGCGATGTGCGCGAAGACTCGGCCAAGCTGTCGCCACCGCCGGACGCGAAGAAGGAGGCCAAAGCCGTCGCGGGGACCAAGCGCAAGTCGCGGTCCGAGTCGGTGGACCAGGAACGGGTGAGTCGCAGAGCGTCATTGCCTCAGTGTGTCCCGTCTAACCAGCAGGCGACGCAGAAGCGCAAATTTGTTGAGACGCCACCCTACACGCCGCCCGACGACCTCCCCGCGCACCTGACGGAGCTGCCCGATGCGCGCCAGCCCCCGGCCCGCGGCCTCTTCCGGGCCATGTCCGACGTGCTCAACGGCCTGCACAAAAAGGGGCAGTTCAGCCCGGCCGACGGCGCATCGGTTGAGGCCACGGCCGAGCGGTTCGCGCTGCAGGTTGAACGCGCCGTGCACGACGAGCACCCAGTCCATAAGGAGTACGGCGCCCAGATACGGACGCTGCGCTTCAACCTCAAAGAGAACCCGGACCTGTGCAGTCGGCTGGTGGCGGCCACGCTGACGCCGCCGATGCTGGCCGTCATGACGAGCGACGACCTGGCGTCCAGCGAGCTGCAGCGCAAGACGGCCAAGATGAAGGCGCAGGCGGAGCGCCAGAGCATTCTCGGCACCGAGGAGGCGGCGCCCCGGCTACGACGCACGCACAAGGGCGAGGAGTTGGTCGAGAAGGAGACGGGGCATCTGGTCAGCGAGGACCGTCCGCCGGCTCTGCGGCGGCAGAGCATCCGCGAAACGCCGGCCCTAGGTCCCGCCAAAGGCCCGAGCCAACCGGCGGACGTGGCGGAGAGTCCGCGGCAGCCACGGGGCAGCCTGCACGTCGACACGCGGCGCGAGTCGGCGAGCGCCGACTTTGACATCAAAAAGGTCTTTTCGAGCGTCCGGTCGCCGACGACGACCCTCCCGCGCCGGACCTCCTATGCGCTGCCGCCGGGCAATGCGGGCCCGGGGGCCGACCCCGACGTGGACCGGCTGCTGCAGGACGACGGCAACGAGTCGCCGCCATACTCCCCCACCGACGACTCGGATCCGGACGTTGTCTGGCGCGGGACGGTGGCGATGAATACGGTGGCCAACTTCCAGGCGACGGCGCGGCACGTGGGCGGCGTCAATCTCAACGCGACCATTGGCCTGCCGTGGAGCACGCTGATCCCCAAGGCGCTGACGGTGGCCGGCCGCATCGATGAGCGGATCGCCACCGAGTATCTGTGCAGCCTGCGGTATAGCGCGCCGACCGACGTGACCGTGGCCAGCCTGACGCCCGCGACCGACGCGGCCCGCGCCGGCTTCCTGGCGCTGATCGACTACTTCACGGTGCGCAAGCGCTACGGCGTCGTGGGTGAAAAGGGCGTCGGCAACGTGCGCGACACGTACCTCGTGCCCGTGCCGGCCGGGATGGGCAGCCACCCTGAGTTTATGCTCAACCTCGAGGACAACTTCATACCAGCGTCGCGGGCCGCGCCGATGCTGCTCCTCGTAGTCGTCTACCGCAACGACGAGGCCGCCATGGAGAAGCTGCGCGGGCCCAACTGGGCTAGGCCGTTCGAGGCCGCTGCCGCTGCTACTACTGCAGCTGCGACACCCACGCCCACGCCTATCTCAGCCGTGGACGGGTCCCGGCTGTCGCTGGCCACGCCTGGCCTCCCGTTGGCGCCTTTATCCAACCAGCCGCCGACGCAGGCGCATGCGCTAGCGCCACCGCATCCAGCCGTGGCCGTTCCCGGCGACAAGGAGACGGCGCAGCGGGAGGGCGAGGCGAACGCGCAGGAGATCCTAGGGCCGCTGGCGACGTGTCCGACGGCCGTATTTCTCATGGCGCAGGCAGCGCGGATGCAGAAGAGCGAGTGGACGATTGTGCGCAAGGTGTTTGAGAAGCAGCCGCAGGCACAAAACGATTTGCAGTTTCTGCGGCGCGAGCTGGAGCGGTACCAGGAGCAGCACAGCGCGGCGCTGCCGGCGCGGCCGTCGCAGACGCCGGTGCCGATTCCGCGGGTGCCGCACTCTGTTCAGCCCGGACAGCCTGCGGCGCTATAGTGCGTGTGTTGTTCTTTTTGGCCTGTTTTGGGGGGTTCTGGCGATGGATGGCGCAGGAGTCGCGCGCGGATATTGGACGTTTACGGACTGTACTGTACATTAATGCTTTCTGCCGAGTAACGCTCTGCAATGCAAGATGACGACAAACAAAGATAGTCGGTCGGTCCATGACCTGTCCCCTGCAGGCCCGACGCTGAGATGTTCCCCGACCTGTGACCCATGGCCGGTGACCCGTAACCCGTAACGCCTGCTCTTGCCCTACCCGAAGATCTCGTCCATAGCCGCCCACAGCTCGCTGGCCCGCGCCTGCGCCGGCTGCTCTTGTGTCTCGGCGCCCTCGACACCGTCCCGCGCTCTGAGCGGATCGGCAATGTGCGCACAGCCGACCAACGTGCGGCGCACATTGTCCGTGGTCTCTTGTAGCGCACGCGTCTCGTTGCGCGTCTTCTCGAGCTGGCTCTGCAGCAGCGCGATGAGCGCCTCGCGCGTCTGGTGCGGCCGCCACTCGTTAACCTGCTGGTGCATGTTGTAGAAAATGGTCTGCAGGTCGGCCAGCTTAGCGGTGGCGTCGTGCGGGTTCGTGCTCAGGATGCCGGTGAGCTCGAGAAAGTTGAGCAGGAGCGACTTGGACAGCTTCTTGAGCGCAAAGACCTTTGTCGCGTGTGCGTCCTTGTCGGTCGACGTCGCGGGCACCACCGGGCCGAGGCGCTCGATACCGTGGTCTTCGAGGGAGGGCAGGCGGTCGCCCAACTGTGCAGTCAGCATGTGTGATGCGTGCAACCGCAGCCCAACAAACTTACCGAGTGCAGCTGTCCAAACAGCCGCCATTGGCCGTCGGGCGGCGGCGGTGGTGGCTGCAGAAAGGCGAGGTCGTCGGGCACGTCGAGGATCGTCTGGGCGTTCTTGTCCGTGCGGAGGCGCTGGATCCGCGCGCACTTGTCCTCGGTGAACTCCTTCCACAGATACGATGGCGTGCCGGGGTACGGCGCCACCGAACTGTCGGGGTCTTCCTGGTGCGCCATACTTGCAGTCTCGTGGAGTTCGCTCGAGCGAAGCGCGGCAGCGCCGCGGTGTGAATGTTGTGGCTGAAGCTAGTGTGGCGGTTGTGGGTCGTCCGATCCATGTGCTCTGGAAATTCGCACCTCTTCAGGTTCAACGCTTCTTGCTGCCCTTTACCTGCTTTCAAATTGGTGTCCGCCTGTCTTGCATTCTCTACGGCCGCTCGAGCGCGCTCATATACGGTACCAGCCATCCGCATGCCGACTGCACCCACAGCAGCTGCCTGCAGAGCCTGTCGACTACCCTACGACACGGCCTCTCCGATGTGCCAACCGGCGACGAGAAGAAGCAACACGATTCGCGAGGCACGGGGTCGCGGGTGAAGCAGCACTCGTCCAGAAACACACACCATGGCAAATTCCAAGCGGAAACTCGACGCGCTCGAGGTCAACACGGACGCTAAGCAGACGAAGAAAAGCAAATCCCAAGCAAACACGGCGACGACGGCGACAACAACAGCCTCATCGAGCGCCAGCACAGAGGGCGGCAGCTGGCCGGGCAGCATCAAGCCATCGCCCATTCCCCGAGCCCAGCAAAAGACACCGCCACTCGGCCGAAGAACGTCGGGCACGCCTGTCCAGGGCATAGAGCTGCAGATTCCATCGCGGCCAGCTACACCCATCACAACCAAAGACGCCTTGCTAGCATCACGGGTCTTGCACACGCGGTCGGCCACGGCCTCGCCAGGGCAGCCGGCATATTCAAACGCGAATTTGACGCCGAAGAATACCGAGAGCACGTCGGATGCCAAGGCAGAAGCCGAAGCCGATGCGGAGACGACACACACGATCAAACCGGCCGAGATGGCCGTCGACCTTGAGGCAGAATGGGCGGCCTTTGAAGCCAACGTAGTCAACGCCCCGCCAGCAAGTGCCGAGAATACGAGTGCACCAGCAGATAGCAGCACAGAAAAAAAGGTGCCGGTAGCAGACGCGGAGATCAAGGACGAGCTGGAAGACGCCAGCCGGGCCCGGGAGGAGGAGTTTGAGGAGATGGAGGAGCTAGAGACGCGAGTCAAGAAGTTGCGAGAACGACGTGAAGCATTACGGCAAAAGGCCGAGAAAAGGGGACCCGAAGCAGCGCCGGACTCAAAGGAAGATACTCTCAAGAAGGATCCGACAGATGCTGAAGACAACGACAGTGGCGACGATGATGACGACGACGAGGCAGATGATTGGGATGGCTTTAGATTCATGATCTAGGCCATGGCAGAAACGCAAATGCGAGCAATATGCGGCCAATGTGCCGCGGAATACAAAAAAAGCACAGCGCGACATTCTTCGTTACGTTAAACGTTACCCGTTGCGGCCAGCTTCGACCAGCTCGACGTCCCGCGTCGAGTTGCGTCAAGCATCTCCCTCGACGTCCAGATCTCCACCTTCCTACCCTTCTCTTCCACCCCGGCTGATGCGCTCCCAAAACTTGCGCAGACGCCACACCCGGCCCACGCCGACAGCCTCTTCCCGCCGGCGGATGCGCTCGCTGCGACGGCCGACCTCGCGCTGCCAGACGGCGCCGATCCAGTGCTTGAGACCGTCCTTGAGGCGCTGGCGCTCGATGGCGCGGGTGCGGGCGACGAGGGCGGGGGCGAGGTGGCCAATGCCGGGCGCACACTCGGGTGGCAAGACGCAGCGCTCGACGAGGACGCGCGCGGGCGGACGGGCAGCAAGGCGGTGGGCAAGACGGATGCTGATAAGGGAGCGAGCGAGCTTGCGGGAGACAACGGTGGTGTGGGTGAGAAAGATGGAGCGGCGCATCAGGTCAGCGAGCGAGGGGCGGGCGGCGGAGGCGAGGAAGAGGGCGAGCACGGCGCGGGTGCGGCGGAGGCGGAGGAGGTGGAGGATCGGGGCGAAGCAGAGGCCACGGAGACGGTGGGAGGTCTAGCAGTTAGTAGTGGTGGTAGATGGCGGGTGGTAGTCAACTGGAGGTGAGGAGAGGATAGTGATGATCCGGTCAGAGATATGCAGTCAGAGCAGAAACAGCAGACATTCATTCGACCAGGCAGAAATACGCAGCACGACGCAGAGCACGAAAACAAGGAGCACACACACCCGCGAGGCGGACAGCAAGTCGTTCACGTCGAGGAAGCCGAGAATCTGCAGCAGCACTTCGGTCGGCAGCGCGCTCAAGCTGGATGGCCGCGCCAGCCATCGCCACAGGCCGCTGTGCATCGCTTGTGGGGGACGTGGAGCCTCGGGCCGGCCGGCCGTCGAGGCCAGCACCAGCTCCATACTCGGCAGCACGACAAGGAGTCGGTCGGGGTGCAACAGAGTCGCGGACAAATCGCTGGAAGCGCTGGAGACGCTGGCGTCGTGGGCGTCGCTGGCGTCGCTGGGCTGGCCAACGTGTTGTCGCGATGGGTGGGCCGTTTTGTCTGGCCGTTCTGCCGGCCTAGCTACAGCCCGCAGCCTGGTTCCTCTGGCCCCGTCAGGCGTCGTGGCGTGGCAGCGGCCTCGTCTCGCATGCATGATTATGGCATCATTCGGTTGTGAAGTGGGGCCTCCTATTCCTGACTGGTCCACGTCTCCTGTTTCTATATCCTTTACATGCATATTCGCATTGACGCATCGCCTGCATCGCCCTCCTTTGGCCGTTCTCCTCTCGGTTGGGCGTCGATCTGTTGTCACGTCCCCCCTGGTCGCTGACGTGGGCGGCCCTTGACGTGGCCACCCGACGTGCAGCCCAAACAGGCCGCCACAGAGAAGGCTAGCTGCGGAGTTGTCTGCCATCGCCACAATTGCGGCCTAATCGGCCTTCGTCTCGTGAGGCAGCCCAGCCTCAGGCAAGAATGGACGGCTGCCACGACACGTAAGGGAGCGCTTGCAGGTCGTCCCTTGCCCCGAACGGACAACACCACGACCACGTCACCGTTCGTCCAGCCTCGTCCCTATCCCGGTTCTACGTCCCGTATCCAGAGTGGCGCCCCTCGCTGGCACCGGCGCTAATCTGTGCTAGAAATCTCCAGCGCTTGGAGTTGCTTGGGACTGAAGCCGGACTCAGCGATGAACCGGTGTTGTTTATTGCGTGGAAGTCGATCTATTATTGTTCTCTTTGTGTCCCCTTTCCCTCGAGACTGTATCCTCCTACTTGTCTTCCTCGTCGTAGCTCTTCGTATGGCTAGTTCCAGAGAGGTTTTGTCCGCCTCGTCCTCGTCCTCTGCAGACAGTATTCCCAGCTCTTCAACTCGCCCAAACTTCCGAGCCTCTTTCACGGAGAGGCAACCAAGCTGCCAGGAGAATTTGAAAAGAATGGACTGTCGTATGTACGGATCAGGGGAGGCCCACAATGCCTTGCTCGGACTGAGCGAGTCAGGCAGGTCTAGCAGATACCGCGGAACTGTGGCCCGACAGCGCCGCAGGACAGACATGACAGGCTGGAAATACAAGATTTTTTTCGAGGGCCGGAAACCGTTGCGGAACTGGAGCTTTCGTCCATTCCCAGACACGAGCCGGTTTTTGGCGGCCATTGTCTTTTGATAACAAATACAACTCAAATTCTGTTCCAGAAGAGGAGTCGCTGACAGAGAGAATCACAGCCTTGCCGAGTCAAAGAGCGATTTGTTGTCCTTTGTGAGAAGCAGTCCGTTGCCGGTGTTCCAGATGTGATCGTCATCGTCTCTAAATAGGGCCTGGGCAGTCTTCTCGCCCAATTGAGCATCATATTTTGGGTTGCCACGACGTTGGGCTCGAAATATTAAACAACGGGGCACCAGAGGTAATCAGACATCTCCTCCATTGCGTTGTTCGCCGTGATGAGACGGTGACGAGACGGTGACGAAATTGTTGCTCCTTCTGGGTGGTCCACTTCGACTTGGCGTCCGGACAACAGCAGATTGCTCTTTCAATGAAGGCTTCGCCAACCGCTTCCGCAGCCCCTAGCAATATGTCTTTGTTCCCGTGACCGATCAGTGCAGAGTCAGTGGTGCACAAAATGGACAAGCGGGTCATGAGCTGGAGCTGACGGTCCAGCATCTCAGCACGCTCGATGTTGTAGGCATCGACAGGAAGATCGATGAAGTCCTGGTCCACGCAGTATCCAAAACGCAATCTTCTCGGTAAAGTCTTCCAGCCTAGCATTGGGCTCAAGCCAGTCATGCTGCACAGTCTGGTAAGCTTTCGGGAGCTGCTTTACCTGATTTTCCATGAAAGCCGTTTTATCGGTAGTGAGGTTGTACGTGACGCGTCGGGCGTCTCTGTCAGAACGGCTGGATTCATGACTCGTTCAATGCGATGTGAGATGTCTGATGGTAGAGAGACAGTTGTCGGAGTCTTGAGAGAGAGTTGCCAGGTGTCTGTTATGAGTGAACCCCTGGTTAAAGAGGAATTTGCGTCTTCTCTTTCCACTTCTGTCAATATTCTTCCCCCTCCCGGAAAAAAGATAAGAAAGTGTTGAAATCGCGTTTTGCCGCGGTTAAAAAATAAAAAATAAATACAAGGAATGGCAAATACAAGTGAATTGTGGTTAGTTGGGTCAACAATAGGACGATATATCAGCTTTGGGAAGGAACGAAGGACAGTAAAAACCCCCCAGACACGGCACCAACATATCACGTCATAATCTGAAGCATCATTACTCTTGGTATCTAGGGTTTGTCGTCTTTTATGAAATCATGAAAATCGAGAAAAAAATTAGATTTCAACCACAGACTGCAGACCACGAACCGCGTCTTGTTTCCACGACGGGAGTGACAGGTCAGCTTTGGATGTCCCCTGAACCTTGCAATAACGACCTGTATCAACTAACCAACAGAAGGATAAGGCTATAACGAGGCTTTGTGGCTGTGTCAGCCCGCTAAGCAGGCCAAAGCGACAGCGGCACGGGTGCACCTGCGAAACATTCAGGCTGCATGTTGGGTTGTTATTGGGCCAACCCTGCGGCCGCTCTCGTCGCGAAAAATCGCGAGTAAGAAAAAACATGTTCCCCGTATCACAAGCAAACAGACTGCTGAATTATCGCAATACCCTTCCAATGATTAACCCCCCTATCCCTGCTCCCGCTGGATTTTTTGCTTAGCCCCTACAGGGTTGAGCCGCACACGCAATAAATCCGTCTTGAGTGTACGTTTCGGGAAACGGCACGGCCCGTTTTGGCGACCCGGTCTGCTTTCAGGCGTCCCCATAGCGTTCAACCTCTTCACCACGACGACCGTGCAGCCCAATTCATGCAAAATATCAGGTCGCCGAAACGGTGGCCAAAATGGCAGGCGAAGCAAATAACTGAGAATAAATGTATGTCGAAACGGGGGGCGGCCCGCCCGGCTCCGGGCCCTGCATGCGATCCTTTGCATGCAGATGGCGAGATACAACAGGAGAATAAGCGGACAGGTACGCGTAGCCGGTCATAACGTGGAAAAACACGGAAACGTTGGGCCAGCCTCCACCAAATCCGTCGAGTGACGGCCTGCCACGGCCACAGGGACCCTAATGCAGAGGCCATTCGTCATGACTACTCCACTGTGCTGTACCCGCGTTGCTCTGGTTTTCTG
Organism: Leptographium flavum; assembly: GCA_963580335.1. NCBI lineage: Eukaryota > Fungi > Ascomycota > Sordariomycetes > Ophiostomatales > Ophiostomataceae > Leptographium > Leptographium flavum. Next base: position 82,837 of record OY756933.1, on the reverse strand, counting down.
TTGTCTGTTTTTTCGGGCTCGTTGCTGTCCAAGCCATGTGCGTACTGATCACACTGCATACTGGGCGGCCAGCTATCTCGCTAAGCACATGAACAACAATAGCCACCAGCATCGCTACCCAACCTCGCCGCCGGAAATTGCTTTGCTGACACGCCCGGGTCTCGATCTTTGAGCCTCTTTCCGCAAAGCGCCTTGCCCCCCTGCACGAGCCATTTGCGGCAACCGTCTACTAGGCGTGCCTCTATCCTGCCAAGTATGTAGCCTGCTGCCTGGGGCCTGCTGCCCTGCCTAACGGCTTCGGGGGAATGGGTGTCCCGTTAGAATCCAGTACGTGCTAGTATTGCCGTAGCTTTCTCTCCCGTTGTTGTCTGCCAACAGATCCGTGGCGCTAAATTGGTCACTGCTTAGCGGCTCTCGATTTTTGAATTTTTGCATTTTCTATTTTCTTTTTTTTCCTCTCTTCATTTTTGAATTACAAATTCTCAGCTTTGAATTTTGACGTCCTTGTCGGGCGATTCGTCTGCCAGTGGACATCTGCCGGCACACTTGCCAACCGCATAGACACACACAACCCGTATGGGTACTCCACCCACACACAAGACCAGCACATTGACGCCGTAAACGGAGAAAATTCCGATCAAGCTCCTCCAGCGCAGCAACTCGCCACAAGTTTCACCCAGCCCACAAAGACATGAACGTTGAAGCGAGAACTGGCTGGGGGGGGGCCGGATGAACGGCTTCAGTCTCGTCGACGGCCTCCTGCCCGGCTGGTAAAGGTGCAGTACATTGTATCTGTACGGTACCAAACATGTCAAAACAGCCTTTTCCCAATGCAGAATGTAATATTGAAAACAACTCATCGCATGCAAACATCAGCAGCCTGACCGACCTCCTCGTTCAACCGACCCTTCTCCGGCACAAGGGCGGCCGGGGTGGACTACTGGCACGGCGCCACGTTTTCTGCCGGCTAACGGCGGGAGAGCCACAACATGAACATAGAAGGGGCGAGTGCAAGTCCACCACAGTGTATGTTGAAGTTTACCAAGCCGCCCGTTTGCCTCCGTACCCTTCCGGCCAGATCGGGCGCCACCAAAATGGCCGGATGGCCGCATCGACTTCCGGGCAGATACCACATGGAGTGTAAGGTTGTGGCCCAGGAGTCTATGCAAATATCTGCATGATTCGGCTTACCTGACATACGCCAACATGCTTGCCCGTTTCTGTCTTACGCCGGGCGTGAGGCCCCGTCCGTGCCGAACAACAGCTTTGCTGCTCCATTTACCCATTCGCCCATTTCCCCATTTGTCCAGTTGTTGCCAGTTGTGCGCACGTACTATTCATCTAGTCGTTGCCGAGTGTGGCCAGGAAGATTTCGTGCCTTTCAAGTCTTGGCAATAACAGAAGCTGCCACTCAGTTCCCGAGAGTTTAAGAGGGATTTTTCATTTCCGACCGGGCAGACAGGAGGCGGGATACACGCAGAGGCAATGAGTTTTTCCCGTAACCGACAATTTGACTATGCGCCGCAAAGCCTCTCACTGACAACCACGTAGACATGCGAGGGAGGGAGGGTAGGCTGACGCATGCACCGTTCGCGCTTGTGCGCGGAAGGAAGAACTCGATAAGACAATGCAGATTGGAGGGGTGGACAGGGGGGAAAGGGTGAAAAAAAACACAAGACAAAGGCAGAAAAGAAGAGCAGTTAGACAGCGTCCAAAAGTCAAGAGGTCGAAAAGTCTTCGACTGAGTTTCTCCAGACTCTTTCTGTTGTCTACCCCTTTCTTTGCCTTTTTCGTCTTGCCGGCCAATGGCACCTGCATACAATTCCAGGCCGACGGAGCGTACATCATATGGTGTGGTGGGGGGGGGGGGGGGGGGGGGGGGGGGCAGAGTCGAGCCGGGTCGGAATTTGAGCCATGCTCGACGTGGCTCCATCAAACGTGAGCATGGCGAGCGCTGCTGGACGGCAACAGCGACGGCTAATTTGTCAGTATGCCATAGGGGGCCCGTTAAGGTGGCACCAGAGAGGGCACCCCTGGAGCTGGAGCAAGGGCAGGATGGCAGCAAGGCAGGAAAATAGCAGGAAAATAGCAGGAAATAATGGAAAATATAAAAGGAAAAGACAAAAAGAGTATTCTCAGAGTGATTACCGTAGTCCCTCCATCTGGCGCTGGGGCTGTTAGTATGGCTCTCTCTGCCTGATGTGTTGTCTGTCGTATCCACCTTGGCGAGCAGGAGGGCAGATGTGGCGATGTATAAGTATCCTGCAATGCCTTTGGTTCTGGCTTTTGGCTTTTGGCTTGTCTGAACGAGAGACGCTTCTGGTGTTTGGCTTGATACGCACCAAGTCGATCTGTCCACCTAGTCGAGTGTAGGCAGAGCCCATTCTGCCTGCTGCCTTCGATCGAGAACGAGTACCGCAACACGCAAGGCTACTGTAAGTAGCGCTACAAGGCCACGGCCGCCGACGAAGCCCTAAGAGCTCATGCCCACCAGCAGCCGTCCGAGGTGAAGAGGAAGAGGAAGAAGACAAAATAAATAAAAGAGACAAGGCGAGAGACGAGAGACGAGAGACGAGAGACGAGAGACGAGAGACGAGGGACGAGAACAAGAACGAGAACTGCGAGAACAAGACGAGAACAAAGCCGAAAGCAAAACGAGAACAAACACGAGCCGCCATGTGTTACTTTGAGCAGACGCTGTGGAGGTGTGGCTACTGGAAATGGGGCAACTTCCGGCAGCAGTGCACCAAGGAATACCGCACTGGCGAAACGTGCGGGCTCAAGCTTGTCTACGGCACCGAAGTCCGAGAGGAGCAGTGCAAGCTGTGCGACCAGATCGAGAAGAAACAGCGTCGCCTAGAAAAACTGGCCCACGACGTCCATCGCTGGCGGCACGAAGGCAACCGGCCAGCGTCCATTGAAAAGGCCGAGCGAGAGATGGAGGAAATCCAGGCACGTGTCACCAAGTTGTTTATGGACCACCAAGTGCGGGCGGGCGGGGTGTCCTAAGGGCAGGCGGAGGATGTTGGACATGGACTGAATTTGAAAAGACTGGCGATTTGGGTTTTATTTTACTAATTTGGGTTGTTTTGTGGTTTTGTGTTGCATTTTGTGGGTTTCCATTTCGTGAATAGGATTTTTAGTTGCCGATTGCCGACAGAGTTGCACAGGCCAGAATGCGAGAGAAAGCAAGATAAGTCAGAAGAGAGGCGAGAAAAGACACGAGAAAAGAGACGAGACAATGCACAACTTGACGGCTTCTGAACAATGGACCTTCTCTCAGTCCCACATTCCGCTGTGGCGCTATTTACAGAGGGTTCACAACTGCCGAACAAGGCAGGAAGGGCTATGCCATTTGGCACAGTTCTTCTAGCACTGTAAAACTGTACCAACCACTGCAGGGAGCCACGCAACTGACTTTGCCGTCAGCGGTCAGCAAGCCAAACTGCTCCGTGATATTCGCCCCGGTGAGCACACAGACTCCCGTGTTGGGCGACAAGCACTCTGAAAACAACCACTTGCACGCAACCTGACCGAAGCCGGAGAAAACGACAAAACTAGCCATTAGGGTCTCCACGCCTGGATAGCTTGTGCACGTGGTCGTAGCTCAATGGCCGCCGTGGAATGGCTTAAGACAAGGACGGTGGGAAGGCGGAGTGTCTGAACACACAACCGTGACAGTCGTCCGTCCGGTCTGCCGTGGAAGGGCTATCTATTATATTTGTCGGCATCTGCTGACACAAAAACAAAGGAAAGTCTATAGGGCGTATTCAGGCATCACCACCAGCGGCAACGGTGGCTCCCAACAACCGACACACCATCGCCTCTCTCGGTTCTCTCCATGGACCACTCTTCATCTTCTCCATCACGCTGCCTTAGCCACATCCGTAAAGTCGCCCACAAACGGCTCCGCAATCTCAGCCGTCTCGGGAATCAGTTGCTGATGGCCCTTGGTGCTCTCCATGTCCGGCACATCCTCCAGGTGCGCGTCGAGATCCGCGTCATCGGACGGCGACAGTTTCGACAGCAGGCTCTGGTACCGCATCAGGCGGTCGTCGGGTAGACCTATCGCGTAGGGGTTTGGGATGCCGCGGAGGCTCGATGTCGGTTGTGTAATCTCAAACACATCCACCATGTTGCTGTTTGTCAGCATCAAGACGCCTGCTAGAGTGTCGCTTCATTCCCACTTACTCGGACGTGTGGGCTACCACCTGCTGCAGAGCATCGAACTCTCGCTGCACCTCCTGGGCATCGCCCTGGCCGTGGAGGCTGGCTTCGTTGAAGCTGCCATACTGTTGCGTGTCGGCGTCGTCAAAGAGGAGCCGGGAGTCCTCGTCCTGGCCTGGTGAGCTTCATAGTCTTCTCGGCCGTCGGGTATTTTCGTCTCCTTTGCTCCTCACCTCCTCGTAAACGCTCTTTCGCCGACTGCCCAAACATGAACTGCAGTTGCCCATGCTCGTTACAAGCCTCGTCAGGCGGTGAAATGCGTGGCGAAGGGAAAGAGACCGGCGCCGAAACCAAAGAGGAAGTAATACCACTCTTCGATAATTCTACCGGCAGGTCAGCGAGCTGGTAAGGAATCAGTGACTCGTGCGCTGGCGCACATCGCCGACGACTGGAATAGACCACTTTTCGCGGTGATGCCAGAAATTGGGATTCTGGGACGATGCCCGGATCAATAGCTTTTGGTGGAGATATGCCTTAATGACAGCCTCCGATTGGCTCGGATAATTGTGGCTCAGGGGTGCAGTAAGACGCCACTCCGTGCAAAAGCCACGAATCCGAATTTTGACTTTAGATTGCGAGATACCGAACCTAACAGCGGATAATTCTTTCCTCATAGCCGAGTTCAGACTTTGGGCATCAAGCTCCCGACACCGGACTGGCCAGCGGACTGGAAAAGTAGTCATTAAACAGTCCATTGCCACTGTTGCCCTGGTCCTCGAAAGCAGAACTGTCGAGAAACAGGTCTTGGTCCATATACGCTACCGGTTGCACTACAAGCGTTTGAACCGCCGTTGGTGTGGGCTCCATCTCGATAGAAGTCTTTGGTTTCGTCGCTTTGGTTGTGACAATCTCTGTGGCTTGCTTGGAGGGAGCCTCACCAGTGTTTCCGTCCAAGTCTACGCTGCCAAACGATTAGTACAAACGGACTGTGCCAAAATTCCGGCATGACGTACACAATGGTGGCAGAATTATAGCTTTTGGTGGACGGTTTTTTCAGGAGCATTTGCAAAGCTGTGTTAACATCAAAGGATGGGTGCTCGCAAACGCCGGCATATTGACTGTTCGAGTCAACACAAGCAATAAGAGAGTTGTACGTCGGGCCTGGAATCAGAAGTCAGAAGCCAGAAAACTCAAGAACTATTGTTTATGTTAAGAAATGACTATACCTCCTAGTTCTGGCAGCTGAGATAGAAACCGCTTCAGGCTCTCATAGCCATTTGTGTCGTTGGAGAGGCGAATGGACCGTTCTGTTTGACACGTGGATGTGATCCGGATGTAGAACTTGGACTCTGCAGTTACCGAAAACGCGAGTTCATGTACCTCGAACAGGCTGGAAGCGGTGATCGTCGACGACCTGGAAACGCAAAGGCAGAGCTTTTTCACGAGTCCGGTTGTCAACATGGGAAAATATTCCGATTCCTGATTGTCAGCGGTGTACACATGGGCCAGCTCAGACAACATACAATGGTGGACCTCAGGCTCTTCAGAGAGTCATTCTCACATTCGCGCAAAAACGCCACGTCCCGGACATTGACTCTCTGACCCAACAACGCAGGACCACCGCCGCGGATTATTTGGTTATAGCCAGTGACAATGGCATCTTGCGGAACCACCTGAAAGCATTCGGGTGGGAATGCTTTTCTTTGAAAGTGTCAGAACGTGGTTGGAATGCTCGACATCGGCTCTGTACCTGGACAATAGGAGAGTACTCAGCTGCAACTTGTCAGCAAAGCCGGTCGCCGACAAAGTCGTCTGCATAGAGAGTGCATTGTCGAAATTCTTACCGCCGCGACTGTTGCTGATTGAATAGTGTTCTCGTAGCGAGACATTCTGCTCTATCTGCAAGTCAGGAATGCTTATGGTTGGGGTTCACTGGAGGATGTCAGCATTCTCTGGCAGACAGCTTTGAATTCGAATCTGTAACGGACCTCTTCAACCGCAGATTTCGTTGACAGATCACATTGACAAAAATTTCACCGGATTTCAAGAAAGGCGATTCAAAATTTGATGTAATCTCCTGGCTACGCGTGTGTTTGTTGCGGGAAGGCACGAACCAGCCTCGTGGAAGGAACGCGTCTAGCCCTAGGGATGCATCACAGTACCGCGGCAGGCCTTCGTCGGGGCGCTAAGTTGCCTTAGTGTACACCAGCCTCTGGCATTTCGGCATGAACCATTTTACCCCGTTCAACCACTCCAATATGGAAGGACGGAGTACGGAGTAAGTCCTGTCAGGTGGCAAAGGCGGGGTGGAAGATGTTAGTCAGCAGGATGGGACACCTGAGGATGGCGGGCGGTCGTGAAAGCCTGCGGAAAGAAAGACTATGGGGCAGGAGAAGGAATGTATTCGTAAATGGGATGCGATTGTGATTTGTATTTGCTTGTCTGGTTTTTGGACCTTTGAACGCCGGCCACTATTGACCGTAATTCCACGCTGTTCGATATGATTTTACCGTAATTGTACAGTAGCGCTTTGGGTGGCGTGGCACGTGAGAGGCCAACCACAAAATTTTGGCGCTGGCGGCAAGTACGTGAGGCAGGAGAGAAGGGAGCAATAAATCCATCACGCGGACCAACTCTCCGTTCTTCAGGTCGACAAAATTCGGACGACACACGACTACACCGGCCTCTCGCAAAGACCCTTTTCTGGTCATCGTTTCTGCTTTTGCCGCCACATTGTTTTTCTCTTTCCCTCTTTTTTTCACACCCCCTTTCCTTGTACTCTTTTTGGTGTCACTTTTCCCCCATTTTCGCTTCCGCGTTCCGCTTTTCGCTTTTCGCCTTTCCGCTTGGCCTTTTGTTTAGCCTGACGTTTTGTGGCTGCCGAACCCCCTCCACGCCCTTTTCGACCACGCCCCCTTCGTCCACGTTGTCCACATCCACTGTCCTTCTGCTACGTATGCTGTTCCTCTGTTGCCGACCTTCCTTCGAGTTTGTGTAATCTAGACCCGAGAGCCGTCGGGACGAGCCATGTGAGCCGTCGGTCGGATTCCGGTGAAAGAAGTACCTATCGTGAGTGTCTTGTGTCTTCTGTCCGGTGCGCGTCGGGCATCGATCATCGGCAAAGAGGGCACGTCCAGGAACGTTGCTGACCGTCGCAGCCAGGGAGCCTTGCGCGTTTCCTGTCATCTCAGCCAACCGACCTCTGACGCGCCATCTGTTCCTGTTCCCTCCAATTTGACGACCTCCTTTCTCGCCCTTTCCTTCCACACCTTTCCGCCTCCTCAACACTGCCGTCCACCATGAGTACACCACCGTCCGCACACAAGACCGAGGTCTCTCGGCCACGATCCAGCCAACTGGTCTCTGTCAGTTGGGACGAGGCGTCGGCCACCGCCCCGTCCCGAGGGGCGCGGCTACAGTTCGAGGTGGCCGAATGTGTCGAGACTAAGACTGTCACAACAACCACCACAACAAAACGGTCATATCCACCTCTCTACGTCAACGAGCCGCACCCCTTGCACGACCGAGATGTGAAAGAATACCCCCTGGCTTCCAAGCCGACGCCTCCTGAGCTGTCTAAGTTCACGATTGATCTCGACAGCGCTCCCGAGTCCGATGTCTGGTCTTCTTTTGACGAGCTTCCGAAACCTCGCGCTCTCAAAGACAGCCAGGACGACTCTCAGTCAATTACCGCACATCCCACGGCCAAGGCACCAAAGAGTGATGACATAGACGACGACGCCGCGATCAAGTCGGAGCCTGGTTTTGACACATCGCTGCTGGACGAGTCTCCCCGGCGGTCTTCGCGGCCACCGAATGACATTTTCAGCCGCAGATCGACCCGGTCGGTTTCGGTGACAGCCTCGCCTAATTCTACCGGGAAGAAGTCACTCCTGATGTCGGGTCTGCCCGCTTTTACCGACTCGTCACGCCGGCCGGGCTCCAAAATACAGAGCCGTAAGGAAGGCAAGAGCCACGTGCCCGAGCGGCCGAGCCGCAGTACACAGTCGTCGTTCCTGGCTACGCCAGACAACTCGGGCACCGTGGCCAGCGATGTTGACCACTCTTCGCGGCTCCGCCCGCTCCGGTTAGGCCGGCACAATGACGGCGGCGATGCCGACAGCAGCCAGGCCGCCTCTGTATATGATGCTGGAAGCCCGACTGGTAGCGACTCGCACACAGTTTTCAGCAACACAGTGGCCACACCGCCAATTATGGATGCGGATGCCGAACCCTTTACCGATGTCGACGAGTCCTTCCAACAGACAGTGCGGGCTATGCACCCACGGGTCCTCAGTAACGTCGGCGTCCTGGACGCCAGCCTGCCTAGTCCGCGCCTATCGCCGACTTTGTCTGCAGCCCACCCGCCATCCAACTCGCAGGACGAGGACCACGATGAGCTGGAAGACACGGCCTTTTCGCAGCAGCTAGTTCGCACCGAACTGCCGTGGCCGGCCGACTCGCAGGCCACGGAAGACGCCGAGTCGACACAGTTGGTAACCCAGGACGACGCCTACTCGCAGAACCTGTCCTCGCGGGAGCTTGTCCCCACAAAACCCAGCTTTTTTGAGACCCGGTCGATGCTGGAAAAGTTTGACGCCATGCCTAACGAGATGAAAACGTTTATGATGTACCAGTTTTTGCGCCGGTGTACGCGCAAGACCCTTCATATGGTTGCTGACGTTGTGAACCCGGCCCTCAAGTGCGACTTTCTCAAGCAGCTGCCGACCGAGTTGAGCCTGCACGTCCTCTCATACCTAGACTACCGCGACCTCTGCCGGACCGCCCAGGTGTCGAAGCACTGGCGCAACATTGTCGACACAAATGAGACCGGATGGAAGGAGATCTTTGATCGTGATGGCTTTGAGCTATCGCTCGGCGAGCTGCGGAGAGCTATCAGCCAAGGCTGGGGGTGGCAGGATCCGGTCGGGCCCGAGGGCTGCGAGGCGGATCTGAGCCAGCGCAATCGCATGATCTCGACCGAGAACGAGCTCATCCAGGCGTCGAAACCGGACACGCTGCACCGCACACGAACGTCAAAGAGAAAGCGGGCCCTTGCCTCGCTGCCTACTGCGGAGCGATCGAAGCGTCGGGCCAGTGCTCAGGAGGTGGCCCGAGACGACAAGACCCAGCCATGGCCGCAGCTGCACAAGTCGGAAGGCCCTATCTCAGCGGCCAGCGCGGCGGCGGCGGCTGTGCCAGATCCACAGATTGGCATTGCGAGCTTGCGGAAACTGCATCTCTTCAAATCGCTCTATCGTCGCCATCATATGATCCGCCAGAACTGGACCAGCGGCAAAGTCAAGCCAGGCCACGTCGCCTTCACGGCGCACCCCCGACACGTCATCACATGTCTGCAGTTTGACGACGACAAGATCATCACGGGCAGCGACGACACGCTGATTAACGTATATGACACTAAGACGGGCAAGCTGCTGAAAAAGCTCGAGGGGCACGAGGGTGGCGTGTGGGCGCTGCAGTACGAGGGCAACATTCTGGTGTCGGGCAGCACGGACCGTTCTGTGCGTGTGTGGGATATCGAAAAGGGACTGTGCACGCAGGTCTTTTATGGCCACACGTCAACGGTCCGCTGCTTGCAGATTCTGATGCCCAGCGACACGGGCAAGGTCGAGGACGGCAAGCCGGTCATGATGCCGCCGAAGCCGCTGATCATTACCGGGTCGCGCGACAACCAGCTCCGGGTCTGGAGACTACCTGAGCCGGGATCGCGGCGCTACATCCAGACGGGCCCGCCGGCTAACGACTCGGAATGCCCGTACTTTATTCGGATCCTTTCAGGGCACACTAGCTCGGTGCGATCGATTGCGGCACACGGCGATATCCTGGTGTCGGGTAGCTACGATAGCACAGTGCGCGTGTGGCGGATCAGCACTGGCGAGGCGCTGCATGTACTGCACGGCCACAGCCAGCGTGTGTACAGCGTCGTGCTCGACATGAAGCGGAACCGCTGCATCTCGGGCTCCATGGATTCGTATGTCAAGATCTGGGATCTGGACACGGGATCCTGCCTGCACACGCTCGAGGGCCACTCGCTGCTGGTCGGGCTGCTGGACCTGCGCGACGAGAAGCTGGTGTCGGCCGCGGCAGATAGCACGCTGCGAGTCTGGGACCCTGAGTCGGGGCGGTGCAAGAGCACGCTAACGGCACATACCGGCGCCATCACGTGCTTCCAGCACGACGGACGCAAAGTGATTTCGGGCAGCGAGAAGACGGTCAAGATGTGGGACATCCAGACGGGCGAGTGCATCCAGGACCTCCTGACGGACCTGGGCGGTGTGTGGCAGGTCAAGTTTGACGAACGTCGGTGTGTGGCTGCGGTGCAGCGCGACAACCTGACATATGTCGAGGTGAGTTCAGATCGTCGCTATCACAGGACAACAACTCTGACTGCTAGATTCTCGACTTTGGTGCGGTCCGGGACGGCAAGCCACCCGAGGAGCTGGGCAAGCGCATTCTGCTGAATGCGCGGGACGTTCAGTCTCTGATCGAGGAAGAGTTATGATTCTGACGCTGCAGGGCAGCTACGAAGGTTTATACTGCTTATGAAGGAAGTCGGGGTCTTACAGTGCTGTCGTCCTGCTTTGGAGTCGTGTTTGTTTGATTGTTTTCTTACTGTTTATTCTCCTGCCCACGGCGTACGGTGGACGGCGGCACGAATGATCTCTTCCCCTGCTTTAGTTTCCTAGTTATATATTCCACATTGGCATGCATAGTTACTGCAAAGCGACATATCAAGTTTGTTACTAGAGAATTACCAACTTCTTCCTGCTGTCTTGGCCGTTGCATTTCCTGTGATTGATCCTGGTGTGGCTCTGATGTGGAATCCCGCCCTACTGCACCACATTTTCTAAACGCTCAATCGACTCCATGGTGCGCTGGAAGCGGTCGTGGTCCATCTTGAGGCGGTCGCGCTTGTGGCTGGTCTCTGGGTCCTCTTCCATGAGAGCGCGAAAAGCCTCCGTCGCTGTGACAATTAGTACGTATATCAATCCACCATGCTCACACGCAAGCACCCACTCATGCCGTTGAACAAGCCCAGTTGGGTGTCAATGTACCACTTGGACAGCGTCTCGGTGACATCGGGGATGAGACCAGAGATGATATTCAGCGTGCAAATATCAATAAAGCGCGTGCTGGCCGTTAGGTAGTAGCCGCGCACATAGGCACAGACGCTGAGCTCAGCCCGGTACGGGTCGGGGCCGAGTTTGGTGGCTTCCTGGCTCATGCGGTGTTCCTCACGCCCGCGCTCCTCCTCGGCCATGAGCTCCCACGGTCGGGGTGGCGAGCGGTCGGCGCCGCGATCACCAAGGTAAGCCATCATGCGATAATGGTGACGATGGCGGGCGAGGATGCGGGCCTCGTTCTGCTCGTGGCGGGCAAGGCTGTCTTTGTCGAGTGTGTAAAACTTGCGCGTCTCGAGCTTATAGTTTTGCAGAAGCACGTCGCGTACGGCGAGGAAGCGGTCGCTAATGAACTGCTTGAGCACTGCCGATGCCTTTTTAAAAATGAGGCGACTGCGCATGGTGGTAAAGGCCTCGCACAGCAGCTGGTGTTGCGTTTCGTCCAGGAGTCGGTACGTACTTTCAAGCAGCTTCTGCAGCGGCACGTCCCATGGCTGCACAGCCTCCATGCAGAGCGAGTTGTACACATCCTCGGTGACGATACCGGGCATGCCGGGTTTGCTTTTGGCTACGATTATAGCGCGCACCTCCCGCAGCGACTTGGTCTTGGGACGCATCCGTGGGGTTGAGCTGAGGCTCAGACTGAGCTCGGGCGGTAGCTCGGCCTTGACGGGGCCACCGGGACCGTCGCCAGTGTCCATTCGCTGGCGTTTGCTAGGCGGACCGGATGTACGTGTATCATTGTCGAGATAATTGTCAAGCTGAAGGCGTCGGACGGGATCCGGAGCGATGTGCGAGACAAACTGGGGGCTGTTTATGGACTCGTCATGAGTCAAGTCAATGCGGCCGTTGGCATCCACGCGCTCCGATTGCGAGACGTCGACCTTAACAACAAAGCGCGGCTTGAGGTTGAGGATCTCAAGTCGGAACGAGTGAACGACGTCGCCCCAGCGTGGCGAGAGCGCGGCGCCCTCCAGCGAGCCGTGGATACGGCTGGCAAAATCGGCGAGGCTGCGGCGCACCTCGAGCTCGGGGTTCTCGGGCATGTCGGGGAGTTGGGAAAGCTCGCGGTCGACATCCATGAGCTTAGAAGCGACCTTTTCTTTGATTTGCGGAAGACTGCCCGCGTGTTAGTCGACGCTGACAGGAGTGTTGTCTGGACTGTCTCCTACCACTTGGCAAACTCGGTGCCGAGCTGCTGCGACATGAACTCGACGAGCCGGGTGACACCACAGCGCTCATCAAACTCCCTGAAGCAGGCTTGCCATTCATAGCCGGCCAGCTGCTTGTTGAAAAAAGCCTCCTCGTGGGCGTTTTGACGCTCCAAGCCGTCGGCCGAAGGCGAGGGCTCATCGGCAATTTGGCTGACAAACCGGGCGGTCATAAAGTAGCCAAGGCCGATGCGGTGCTGTTCGCCACGCAGCATTGACATCCACTGGGCGGCTGCGTTTGGGCCTGGCGGTAAAAGGTCGGCCTTGGTCATGATGCCGATGGTGCGGGCCTGGGCACGCTCGTTGCGGATGATGGAAAAGGTAGACGATGTCTCAGGATCGGCATTCATGGGAACAGCCCAGAGAATAATGGCCTGCTGGTGCGAGATGTACTTGGCCGTCAGGTTTTCGACTACCTTGACGAGGTATTGGTCCTCGTCTTGCTTGGCATTGGTGAAGACGCCAGGCAGGTCGTAAAAGCTGAGGTCGGCAAGGCCGGGGGCGAGAATGTCGAGGGCGACGGTGTTGGGACTGAAGGCGGCCTCGTTGGCAAAGTCCTCGGCGTCGGACCCCGTTGAGCGGCGCCAAATTTCGCCTATGCCGGGCTTGTAGAGGCCGTGGTCGCGGTTGGGATTCAGCGTGGCGCGTTGTGCCCAGATAAGCGTCTCCTCAATGTCGGACGGCTCCGTCAGCGCGGCAAATTCCTTGATTTCTCTCCGCTGCTCGAACCACGGCCCGAAAGGGTTGGCGCGCGTCACTTTGGCCGGCGGTCGGTACTCGTAGTCCTGCTGCAGAGAGATGCGGCACGACCACGAGCCACTGTGTGCCCGCGACAGTCGGATGTGGACCGGACACCGGGTGCAGGCGCCCTCGCTCCGCGGCAAGTCGATGCCGGCGAAGCTGGACATGAGGCTGGACTTGCCGGCCGACTGATCGCCCACAAGTACAAGCTCGGGCAGGCTGGTGACGTGCTGGATACCTAGGGCCTGCAGCTCGCCTAGAGTGTCATTGAGGCTCTTGATCTTGTCGCCAATCCGCGAGAAGCCATGCGACATGAAACTAGCATTGTTCGCGGCTGGCGAAGGCACTCTATGCCGGAACTCCAGCATCAGAACGTCGTTGGTATCGCCGTTGCCGGTCTCGCTGCCGTCGTGGATGCCGTTGTGCACCGAGCGGGTCTCGGCGCTGGCTGTTTTGGTCAGGGACATACAAGAGAAGAAGGGAAGAGAGACGCACGTGCTCCTGAACGGAACGATCGGCCTCGTGGCGCTGGACGACCATTGGCAGCGACGGTAGGTAGGGCAAACGCCCCGGTCCGGCTGGAGGGCGCAGTAGCCGAAGGACTGGTGCCCAGTGCCTCCTGTTTGACGCGGCCCGTCATTTTGCTTGGTGGTCTTTGCCGGCGATGACTTTGTGCCGCTCTTTTGTCTCTGGGTCTTTCTGTTTGTCGCTGGACTTGAACGCTTTACACGCCGTGTAAGTCCGAGAGAGCCTAGGCCGCCGCGGCAGATACACCATGAATACAGGACAGCCTGTGCATGAGAAAAGGGGTGCAAAAGAGAAAGCAGGTGAGAGAGAGACAAGACACAAACAAAGGACGGAACGCGAGAATGAAAAGAAGCAGAAGCGAGGGCAGGAGAGAGCTTGGTGCAGTGAAGTTGCATAGGGCGCTAGGCCCGAAAGGCACGTCTCTGGCTTCACTCGGGCGGGTAGTAGATTGTGTTAGTGATTGCTAGCAAATGTGAGTGAATTCATAACAGTATCCATCGAAGACCAGAGAGCGTAGCGAGCCCGGTGAATTTAGTAGACACCGGACGGCGGTCGGCGAAACAAATTGTCCGAGAAGGCCATGGCACGAGCTTAGTCGCAGCAAAGGGACAACATGGCGGGGCTGTGGCCAAAGGGGCCAGCTTGCCATCTGGAGTCCCTGCCACTGTCATCGCCATTACTTTTTCTCGTTATTTTTTGTCCTCTTGTCGCTTATCGTATTCGTGGTCCTGTTCCTGGCCCCTGATAACAATGTCGCTCCAGATCCCCCATCACCAGAAGCACATCAACGGTGTCCACGCCGTGACAAAAGCGGTCATCCTTGTAAGGTTGGGCGAGAAGCCGACGACAACAAGACGAACCGGAAGAGATGCTGACGGCTGTTACAGGTCGGTGGCTCATCGCGCGGCACGCGTTTCCGGCCGCTCTCGCTCGATGTTCCTAAGGTATGTTTGGTCTCTGGTCGTTGGCTTTGACCGCCAAACGTCCACTCTTCCTCTCTTCTCTGCTAACCTCCAGCCTCTCTTTGATGTGGCCGGTCACCCCATTATCTGGCATTGTCTGACGGCCGTTGAAAAGGTGCCGTCGATCCACGAGGTGTATTTGATCGGTTACTACGACGAATCGGTGTTCCGCGACTTTCTCAAGGACGCGGCGTCGAGCTTCCCGCACCTCTCGATCAAGTACCTGCGCGAGTATCAGGCGCTAGGCACGGCCGGCGGCCTATACCACTTCCGTGACGCGATCCTGAAAGGCCGACCGGAGCGCCTGTTTGTGCTCAACTCGGACGTGTGCTGCTCGTTCCCGCTCAACGAGATGCTCAAGATGTACACGGAAAAGGACGCCGAGGCGGTGATCCTGGGCACGCGGGTCAGCGAGGAGGCGGCGACCAACTTTGGCTGCATCGTGTCGGACAACCACACGCGGCGCGTACTGCACTACGTTGAGAAGCCGGAGAGCCACATCTCGAACCTGATCAACTGCGGCGTGTACCTCTTTAGCACCGACGCCATCTTCCCCTCGATCCGCACGGCCATCAAGCGGCGCGCCGACCGGCCGGCGCGGCTGGTGTCATACCCGTCGTCGGACAACCTAGAGAGCAGCTACATCGAGTACGACGACGACGACGAGACGCAAAGCAACGAGGTTATTCGCCTAGAGCAGGACATCTTGTCGGACATGGCGGACAGCAAGCAGTTTTTTGTGTACGAAACCAAGGATTTCTGGCGCCAGATCAAGACGGCCGGTTCGGCTGTGCCAGCCAACGCGCTGTACCTGCAAAAGGCGTGGCAGAACGGTTCCAAGGAACTGTCGGAGCGCAGCGAAAACATTCTGCCGCCCGTCTTTATCCACCCGACGGCGCATGTCGACCCGACAGCCAAGCTGGGCCCCAACGTGTCTATTGGCCCGCGCGTGACAGTCGGCCCCGGCGCGCGCATCAAGGAGTCAATCGTGCTGGAGGACTCGGAGATCAAGCATGACGCATGCGTGCTGTACTCGATCATTGGCTGGAACAGCCGCGTGGGCGCGTGGGCGCGCGTCGAGGGCACACCGACGCCGGTGACGAGCCACAGCACGAGCATCATCAAGAACGGCGTCAAGGTACAGTCGATTACGATTCTAGGCAAGGAGTGCGGCGTAGGCGATGAGGTGCGCGTGCAGAACTGCGTGTGTCTACCCTTCAAGGAGCTGAAGCGGGTAAGTCAAGAGAGAGGACATGTAACGAGAGGACGGACATTGCTAACCAACAGGACGTGGCCAACGAGATTATCATGTGAGGTTGTTGCAAACAGACTTGGCAGACAGGAATATATTATCAACCACGAAGCAACAAGAGACAAATAGACGACAGTCGCAGCGAGAGGGAACCAGAACACTAATGAGAGTAAGTTAAACGCCGACAAAGCACTTTTGTTTCCATTTTGCCGTATCATATATCCATGCACATCACTCGTTGTTGTCAGTGGCAACACCCCAAAAGTACGCAGCCCAAGCACCGAGGACCAGCGCGATGAGGAATGTAAACATGACCCGACCAAAAAGTTGGCTCTGGCGGACAAACGGACCGTGCTCAAACAGCTCCTTGCGGGCGTTAATCAACTTGCCGTTGGCAATGCGCTTGGCGCGACTCCACTGCAGAATGCTCATGTCAACGAAAAAGTAGCCAAGAACGACAAGGATGACGCCGACAACTAGCGAGGCAGCCGCCAGGATGGCATACAGCACCACGACATTGTCGTAGCTGTCGTTGTCATGGTCCTGGATCACTCCGGAGACGATGCGGATGATGATGCTCATGCTGTTGTTGATGGCAATTTTGATGGCATAGGCAGACCCAAAGACCTCCTGGTACCACATGCTGGTACGGATGGAGTCGATGATGGTGGTGGGGCCGAGCGAGAGGGTGACAGCATAGAGGCCGAAGCAGGCAGCGGTGCCACTGACAGTCTCGCCCCAGGCAGCCAGGGCCATGGCGGCAAACATGCCGGCGCCGCAGACGCACATAATGGTCAGGCGCTGGCCGTAGCGGTCGATTACTACGCCCAGGACGGGCACGAGGAAGAAGCCGAGATACTGAGACATAGCCGAGTACCAGCCTGCCTGAATAGCATCGACATCAAAGCGCTTCTCGGCAAGTTCGGTGGCGTTGGATGAGAAGACGGTGGCGGTCACGGTCTGGAAGAGGGTGAAGGCGCAGACGCACCAGAAGGGCCACGGCAGCCAGAGCATCTTGCGGATACCATAGCTCTTGTTCTTTTCCGTGAGCCGCTCGCCGGTGGCCGGATCGTGGACGCCGACATAGCGCTTCATGCTCCACTTGGTGAAGAAGAAAAAGACGACCGTCACGATGTTGGTGAAGACGTTCATGACAACGGCCATCCAGTACACCCAGCTGAAGTCGCCCAGTTTCTTGCTGATGATATTGGCCGTGGACTGGCCGACAAAGGAGCCGATCTTGCCGAGGCCGAGCTCGAAGCCGAGCGTGGACGCGAAGCCGTCGGACGGCGCAAACCACGAGGAGAACATTTTGTACTGGGCGACTTGTGTGGCCACGTCGCCAAAGGCCTGCACAACGACGCCGCCCATCATGAAGTGGTAGTTGCGGACCGATGTCGAGGCGGCAACGAGAATGGCACCAACACTGTACAGTGCATTGCCGTAGAGCATGGCGCTGGCACCACCAACACGGTCCGTGATGGGGCCGGCGACCAGGATGAGGGCCGTCTTGATAAAGTCCTCGGAGGCCTCGAGGAGGGCGTACTGGGCATTGTTGATGCTCAGTTGCTGGGAATGTTAGCGGCTGATGCTTGTGATGCTTTCGACGGGCTTGCTACACACCTTTTTAAGCGTTGACTTCATGGCACCGGTGACGCCACTGCTCCAGTGCGAGCCGAAGCCGACCAGGGAGACGAGCAAGACAGAAACGATCTTGAGCGTGAGTGTCACCTCTGGGCGGTCGTCCCGGGCCGACGCCTCGTCAGAAACAGGCGCGTCATGCTCATGGGACACGACCTTTTCCTCGTCCCGCACAGGGGCGGGTTCAGTGTAGGCGATGCTCATGGTGGAGGAGGAGTCTGGTGGGAGAGGCAGCCGAAGGGGATGATGATGATGAGAGCCGTTCGAGGGACAGGCATCTGATATTTATGTCCAGAGGACATGCCTGCGGTTGGGGAGTCAGACGGGTCAAATCAATCAAATCAATCAAAATCAGATACGCGTCCAAGAAACGGGCGAGACCGGACTCTTGGCAAAGGATCAGTTGAGGGATAGAGAAACATGCAAAAAAAACCCATAGCGATAGCGGACCCGATCAAAACGCGGCGATGGATCGCACGTGGGATAGTTCGGATGGGCTCTGCCAAGACGGACAAATGTCCTGGTCAGATGTTAGGGCCGGGATGGTCGACGGGTCGGTGGGTAGTGAACAGGGCTGTGAGTGGTCTGGTAGTCCGGCACCTACGACCTGATTGATAATTTCGATACTTGCTAGAGAGGATCCTCATCCGTTTGGCTGCTGCTCGAATATACGACTGGTAAAAGCGCGCGCCAAAGTGTAAAAACGAAAAAGTCTCTGGCACGAACGTGGCAACAGGAGGAAAAGCGAAGTGCAGTAACGCGAAAGCGACGGCAAAAGCAAAGCAACGTTGTCGAAAAAAATGGTGTGGAAATACAAGGAAATGCGGCGCTCTATGGAATTCTCCGTAAGTAATACAGTGAGTGAATTACAGTGGAATTGCCCATTCAGCAGTCCCACGCTTGGCAATGGCACCTAGAAGAGTTGTCTGATATTGCACAGGCTGCGGCAGGATCAAGCGAGGAGGCCCTACTGGAAGGGGGGCAATGCGAGCGGCAGACAAGGACCAAGGGCGTCTTGGCGGGCTGCTCTCCGCCCTGTGACTGCCGGTATGTATGTGTGGTCCACAACGCTATACCCCTTTCAGATGGATCGCGAAAACTATCACTGTGAAATTCTGCACCGTGCTTAGGACGAGATCCGCGCGAATTTGTGCCGTGTTCCGACATAGCGAGCAGGAGAGGAAAGGAAGGTAGGGAAGCCGCGCCTAGGCACCTTAGCACCTATCAGCGTGATAATCTACATCAGATAACCAGCAATGTTCAGACAGCCCACTTTTTGGCTGCGGTTCCTACAAGGGGCTGATTTTACGAGTTCCGTTTATGTACTGGCAAAAAAGTGTCTTGCCATTTCGACCCGTTCTTTCTGGGCCTGAAACTAAGTATTGTTAGTACGGATATCCTGCGAGCACATGCCATGCTACGTCGTGCATCGGACCAATCCACTAGCATACGTTTCATTGTATTAGCAATGGAGAAGCCATGATGTGGAAATCGTCTTGGAAATCAAGACGCGTTGACAGGCCCCTTGGGTTGCCAAGACAGAGCAGCGGTCGTCCAGTAGGAGTCACCGTGAATGCTAGTTGCCGAGGGAGTTGGAATGGCCAATAGAAGTGTGTTGGATGTTAAGGCATGAGAGGGCATCTGTCAAGGTCCAGCAGATACCCAGATTCAATTCAGCTTGCCGTGATCACTAGTTCCGAACTCTGACCGGCTGAATAAAGGCGGTCTGGGAAATGGTTTCGCCCCGCACAAGGCTTCTGCCCAAAGCCGCGTCTTCTTTCGCTCGTTCCTTTGAGCATCACCATCCAACAACTGTGCTGTGGAGGGTAATTTTAATTTTCTGTTTATCTGACGTCAACTGACACCCGCAACGGAGTTGAAGGCGTTGAGAGAGAGCTTCAAGAAAGCACAACAAGAAGAAGAAGCAGCCGGGAAGCGTGCAGAAGAGGAAACCCAGCGTGCAGACAAGCAAAAACTTCTTACCGAGAAGTCCTAGGCATGTCTGGACCCTACACGTTTCCTGGATTTCATCCGCAACGCTGAGGAACAACTCTATGCCACGTTTACGTGGAACATGACTGGAAAATTCCGACAAAGGGCTCGACAACGCGCGTAGAAGAGAAATATCACGCAAAATCTCTACGGGCGCCAGTGGATCTTATCTCATTTGTCTGACGCGTTCAACATGGCCCTTAAGGAACTCGAAAGTCCATTCCCCGATATTTGATGCGACCTTCTTCAGCAACGGCTGAATATCAACGCCGATACGATCGAACAAGACGCCCGAGCGAAGTTCCGCTCTGGCGTTGCGGCGATGGCTAAGATCCGACCGATTATATCGCTTGGATCGAAACGTGGTTGGTGACTATGCACTACTGCTTCCAGAAGAATATTTCTGAGGCTATGCCGTGTCAACAATGGTTCCCTATGCTCGCAGACAATATTGGTTAAGTCTTGCCTACCTGGCCAGATATCTTTATGTCGGCAGAGAGATGGCTCTTTTGCGATAACATTGTCACATTCGACATCGTTGCAGATGACCTTCGCCTCCGCCAGGAATTGTACCGCCTGCTCGCTTTACGCGAAGCTCCCATGCGTGGATGTTAAACGACCTTCTGCCTCGTTTGGTGATAATGCGCTCTTCCCGCCACTGGCCGATGTCCTCGGAATGCGCCGCGGCCTCACCCCCGAAGCCGAAATGGCCAATGAGCTCGACCTATGCCCATCCATCACCACGGCAATTAATAGACCAGCCTCATTGATCTTCTCCAGCTTCCTCGAACGGGAATAGCCTCACTTGATCATTCGGAAAGTTAATTTTCAAACAATACCCATGGATTAGCGGCACGAGGCCGGGCAGCCTCCAGTGGAGGCCAAGGAAGGCGCCGGGCAACCTGCGAAACGCCGAATGCTGATCAGAGACATTGGCATTTCCAGATCGATGGGGCTTTGCTTCACACACCGACAGGCGGTTCACGTCGATCTTTGTCGGAGAGTACAAGGCTGCCTACAAGCTCAGCGCCAAGCTTTTGCGTGGCGCCAGGCGAGGGCTTTTTCATGCGGGTAATCGACTCTTTGCCGACGCTTATTAAAGGCATCCCTGGTAGTTGCTGGTCACCCGTGTGCTGTATCAGGCGTGCCACTACATGATCACGACCGGCCTTGGTATAAGCTATGTATGTGTCAGAAGGAGGATCAGAAGTAGGTCCTAATCGAGGTAAATTATGCCTATGATTAGGCACCTGTGACCAGCGTGTGGCGTCCGGGAAAACTTGAAAATCCCGCATAAAATCAGGGGTAATTAGGACTTTGCGCATCCTCTAGAGAGAACAATCAACCTGTTACCCGAATATCATCTAACAGACTGCCACATGCTGTACTAATTTTGGAAGGTGCCTCTCGTGGCCGCGATTCCGGATGCTGATGCGCGACGGGAGGTCAACATTGGCGCGCGAACAATCGACGGAACGGCCGCGGCACATCTCGCGAGCTTCTGTTTATGGGTAGCCGGGTCTACACCACGACCATCCCCATGGATCGACCAGGCCTACCGCGAATTGGAGCTATGTCCCAATCCATACGACGAAGATGGGTTGTCTTCGCTTGCCATGTGTCCCGGACACCCAAGCAACCCGGGTGGTGATGACGGCCCGGATAGTGTGGCAGCGGCGAGGGAAGCTGTGGGCCAAGCGGTTTGAACCCCCCGCTGCGACAACCGGCTGAAGCGTTCGTATTCATCCAGAGGAGCTGGCCGATCGGTGGGCAGCGCAAGCGGGGCTTCCAGTCACAGCCACAGCCTGGCGATCCAGTGCATCGTACAGCCGCCAACACTTTCCTACTGCAACCAAGTGTGTCTGCGCAGCCTGAGCCGGGGGCTCGCCCTCGACATCAGTGCCCCAATGCCGCATTGCATCGGGCTGCGAATAGGGGGCCACCGACAGGTTGCAGACCCTGATCGTGGCACAACTGGGCGCGAACATGGACGTGGACTGCGAGTGCCTCGATAAGCTGAGCTTGTTCGGCCGCTGCGGCGTGCTGTTCAGGATCACGGTGACGGGATACGGCCACACGCTCGTGGCCAAGGGTGTCCAGGTCGTGCACCGTTCTCTTCTCATGGACGAGACGGTCGTGTACAACGCTCACAAAGTTTATAGGCCCGCCGATTCCCGTGATCCTCGGCGTGATCGACTTGGAACGACCGATCCCGCTGGTGCTGCACATGATGTTGATGTCGCATGCCGGGCCGAGTCTGAGCTCACGCAAGGCGCTGCTTACGGCCGACGTGAACCCAGAGGCCCGAGGCGGAATGGACAGGGTACGAGAAACGAGGACGTTAGCGAGGCGAACATGACATGGCACGGGGAGGTGGGCCGGGTCATGCACCTGGACTTTGACCGGGCGCGCACATACCCCTCGTCCGGCGCAGGCAGCCGAACCGGAGAACGGCCGTGTAGCTGACTCGCCGCTGTCGACCAAGCGGGATATCAACACGCACCTGAATGTCGATCGGAACGTTGGAGGCGGCGGCAGTGCAAAACGCCGCCTGTTTACCGGATCGGAGCGGAGACCGGGGGCTGTAATGCAATGACGGCCAAGCGAGTCACGCCGCCGTGAGTTATGTGTTATCGGCTGGCCGTAAAGACCGCTGATTGGTTAATAGTCGGCTGACGGCGATCATGCCGACAAGAGGGTGGCATGGAAGATAAGGCGGAGGATTGCCGGCCTTTATTCTTGTTGGCTTTGCTCGACGATTGTACGAACAATTTCACGATTCCAATTCATCTCATGCATCATGGATGACCCTGTCAAAAAAGCACCCGACGTGACGGCGGCGGTAGCGCTGGACGAGATCATGCGGCGCGAGCATAGCTTAGGCTTCTGCGAAGCTATTCGGCTGTACCCAACGGCGGTGGCGTGGTCCATGTTTGTGTCAATGGGAGTGATCATGCTGGCCTTCGATCCGCAGTTGCTGGGCAACTTTTTCGCCATGCCGCAATTTCAGGAGGACTTTGGGTATTTGTACGAGGGCGATGTACGTCGTTTTGCCGTTCTGCCCCCTGCCGGTTTTCCTCTGACAAGCCCCAGTACATTATCAGCGCCTCATGGCAGAGCGGCCTGTCCCTGGGCAACCCGATTGGCCAGGTTGTCGGCGCGCTCGTGGCGGGCTATCCTATGGATCTCTACGGTCGCAAGCGCACCTTTGCGACGTGCGTTGTGCTGACGGGCGGGCTTGTGTTCATCCAGTTCTTTGCCCGCTCGCTGGCGGCGCTGCTCGTCGGCGAGCTGCTGGGCGGCCTCGTGCTCGGCTGCTACGTCGTCATCGCGCCGGCCTACGCGTCCGAGGTCTGTCCCATGGCGCTGCGTGGGCATCTGACGGCCTATGTCAACCTCTGTTTTGTCATGGGCCAGCTGCTGGCCAACGGCGTCACGACGGGCACCAGCCGCCTAACCAACCACTGGGCTTACTCGATCCCCTTTGGGCTGCAGTGGTTCTGGGTCGCGGTCATTCTGCCCGGCCTGCCGTTTGTGCCCGAGAGCCCGTGGTGGCTGGTGCGACACGGCCGCCTGGCCGAGGCTGAGCAGGCGTTGTTCCGCCTCACACGGACGGACGAGCACGTGGCGGCCACGCTCGCGGCCGTGGTCGAGACGGACCGTCTGGAGCAGCAGCTCGAGGCCGGCAGCTCGTACGTCGATTGTCTGCGCGGCGCAAACCGGCGGCGCACCGAGATTGCCATTGGCGTATACAGCGCGCAGGTCTTGAGCGGTGTCTACCTGGTCAACTACGGGACGTACTTTTTCACGCTGGCTGGACTGCCGACAAACCGTGCGTTTGATATGGGAATCGGGTTTTTGGGTGAGTCGGACGAAGCCTAGAAAATATGGAGATGCAAGCCCACGAAAGGCCACTAACACGCCAGCCGTCGGCTTCGTGGCGACTGTCCTCTCCTGGTTCCTCCTCGTCCGCTGGGGCCGCCGCACGATCTTCCTCGCCGGCCTCACCGCCCTCACGCTGCTTATGCTTCTCGTCGGCATACTCGACTGTATTCACGGCCGCCCTACTGGCGTCGCCTGGGCTGAGTCGTCGCTGCTGCTGGTGTGGAACTTTGCTTACGACCTGTCCATCGGCCCGGTCTGTTTCGTCATTATTTCCGAGTGCTCGGCCACGCGCGTCCGGTCTAAAAGCATTGCCATCTGCACGGCCGCACAGGCTGTCCTGGGCATTGTCATGACGGTCGCGATTCCGTACATGATCAACCCCGATGAGGGAGACATGCAGGGCAAGCTGGGCTTTTTCTTTGGCGGACTCGCATTCGTCTGTCTGGTGTGGACCTACTTTCGCGTCCCAGAGACGGCCGGCCGCACGTACGAGGAGCTCGACCTGCTGTTTGACCGGCGCGTGCCAGCGCGGCAGTTCCAGAGCTACCGGATTGACCACACGGAAGTGGAGTACGAGGACTGAATGTGGAGAGCAGAAAGCAAAAAGGGCAGACGAGCAAGAGAAACACCGCATTGACACCGTAGCCTGCCTAATCGTACAAATGCCAGCGCAAGTCGCGCCCGGATGACGGCGCCGCGCGTTCGAAGCGCTTCGTCATGTTTCCGTTGCGGCATAAAATCAGCCGCAGTCCGCCGAGGCAGGTCTCGAGGGCCGGCGAGGGCCGCTCGCGGGCGACGAGGCTGCTAATGGCGCGGCGCTGCAGCAGCGAGAGGCGGCGCTCGCGAACGAGATAGCGTTCCATGACGGCGGCATTCTCAAAGGACCAGGCATTGAGGCAGAACGGTAGCACGGCCGTCTCGGCGTGGAGCTGGCGGCAGACGGCTGATAGGAGGGTGAGGGAGGCGCGGAGGGGTTGTCTGGCGGTGGAGGACGGCCGGCCGCATGGCGCGACAGGGCGCGCAGCTTGCCCACGGGTCGTCCTGGGGAGCGAGCACGAAGGCGGGGTAGCCGCCAGGGATGTGGCAGCGTCGGTGCTTGGGCGGTAGCAGCGGCGGTGGCAGACATGTATCTGGCCGACGGAGAAGAGGAGGACGTAGATGCGGTTGCGGGTCTCAGTGGGGAGGCGCACGAAGGGAGAGCCGGCGTTGAGGAGGTATCTAGAGTTCAGGGGGAAGGCCAGAGAAGAGACAAGACAGAGACGGCGAGCAGACGCAAAACAGACGCAACAGAGTAATACAACCAACAGGGAAAGGGCACGTACAGCTCTTCCTCGACAGAGTCCTCCACGGGCACGTCTGGGACGCGATGGCGCCGTCGTCGCGCTTGTTTGCGCATTGTGGTGATGAAGCGCAGCGTCCCAGCCGCTAGTTCTCCGCGATCAAGACGCCAGCCACTGCCACTAGCCACAGCGTGCAGTAGACGAAATAACACCCCGCCGCAGCACATTTGCTCTTTTGCTCATTTCTCTCTCCTCCCTTGCGCGCTTCTTGTTCTCTTCTTTTGGGCCTGTATACTTGTTCTTTGGGACTCTTGGATACCAACAATTGCATCACCATGGACGACCAGTTTGGGGGCCGTACCGATGACGACCTGTTTGCCGACGACTTTGAGCCGGTCGAGGCGATTCAGGCCAAGCCAGCGGCTGTCCAGCCTTCTGCCGCGACGACTTCGGAGAGGCTGAGCAGAGCGGCGGCCGCAAAGACAGCTACCACAAAGACGGCGGCTGCGAAGACGGTGGCCGCAAAGGCGACAGCCGCGACAGGGCGTGCGCCGCAGTCTGCGCCCGTGAAGCCCAACGGCCCAGCGACGCAGGCCAAGGCAGCGCCAAAACAGCAGAGAAGAGGAGAGAAGAGGGCAGCGGCTAAGGCGCAGGCCAAGGCAACGGCGGTGGCACCAGCGACAATGCCAGCGACAGCAGCAACTGCCCCGACAACAACGACCCCTGTGCAACTGCCGCCGTCGCTGGCCCAGTCGAGGCACAACGGAGGTCGACCGGCACGACGGATAGAGGCGAAGGAGACAAAGGAGGTGGAGGTGAAGGACGAGAAGAAGGAGAAGAAGGAAAAGGACGAGAAACTAGAGCGAGAACCGGGCAAAACAGACGAGGAAACCGACGGGGTCGTATCAACGGAAACCGACAAGGACAAGGCCGAGACCGAGACAGCGGCGAAAGACATCGCCGACACCAACACGCGCAACAGACGAAAGGCCGGGACGGGCCCCAACATGCGCGTCCAGTCCGGCGCCAACCCCCGTGCCAAGCTGTCCGATGCCGAGCTCAATGCCAAGATGGAAGCCATGCGCATCGCGTCGGCCGAAAAGGCGCGCCGCTTCGAGCAGGCCCAGCGCGACGAACGCGACCACAACATGGCCGTGGCGCGTGGCGTGGCCGAGGCGCGCCGCCGCACCGTGGCCGACGAGGACAAGCGGCGGCGGCTGGACGAAGAGCGCGCGCGCAACCGCGACCGCAAGCTCAAGGCGATGGGCATGAAGTCGAGCAGCTGGGACGAGGGGAAGGAGCCGGCAGGGACGCTGGGGGCGATGGGGGCGACGGGGTCGATGGGGGGGGCGGGAGAAGTGGTGGGAGGGGGCGGGCCACCGGGAAGAGGCCTGCTCGAAGACGGCCGCGACATCCGCGACAGCCGCGATAGCCGCCGCCTTCGGGGCGGCATGCGCGGCTCCCGCCACGCAGGCATTCTCCCCGTGGATCTGCATCTCAGCAGCCCGCCCGTGCTCCAGCCCGGTGAGTTCCGTGGCCGAGGCCGCGACAGGGGCCGGGGCCGGGGCCGGGGCAGCCGTGGCGGTCGCGGCGGCCGGACCTTTGACGACGTCTTTGGCAACGGCGCCGGCGTGGCCCAGTGGGTGCAGGGCCAGCCAGACCCGTCAGCCATGGCGCCACCGGGCGGTGCGGCGGCCGATCTAGCGGTGGACGACTTCCCCGCGCTGCCGGGGAGCGCACAGCCGGACAAGAGCGATGCTAAGGGAGAAGCAAAGGGCGACACAACGACAGACACGCACAAAAAGGCGGCACCGCTCCCGGCGCTGCTACCGCTGTCGCCGCCGCTGGGACGGTGGGACGAGGAGGTCGAGGCGATGGACGAGCTGATGCGCAAGTGAGAACGGGGCAAGGCGAGAAGACTGCGGTCAAGCTAGTGTATACCCAAGTTGCTGCCACTGAACAGATTTATTGCAACGCCGGCCAGACCGAAAGTACCTGCGAAACGAAAGAATCAAGAACAAGAACAAGAAAACAAGAACGAGACAAAGAAACAGGATTTCACGCCGTCGCCGTCGGCTGCCGTCTACCACCTCCGCCGACTTCTGCCGCCCCCCCGTCCCCCCCTACGCCAGTCGTTGTAGCCCGAACTCCCGCCGCCATCGTCATCGTTCAGCGGCGGCGGCCGTCCCTTGCCGCGCAGTTCCTTGGCCAGCGCGTCACACGTCTTGCGCATCTGCGCGTAGCCCAGGTGCATCTTGCCGTAAAAGTGGTCGGCCAGCCGGCGGTCATTGTCTAGCCGGCTGAGGTAGGCGCCGCAAACGTCGCACACCTGCAGCTTTTGGTGACCTGAGGGCCCGCTCGTGTCACTGAGCGCCTTGAGCTCCTTTTCGCGCTCGCCCTTGGCCAGGGTGGCCGTGCGGACGCGGACGAGCTCGTCCAGCGCCGGGCCTATGAGGCCGGCGGCGCCCAACACCTCAACCTCGACCAGGCCGTTGGAAATGGTGCTCTTGAGGTCGCTAATGGCCTTGAGCAGCGCATTTGTTTGGCGGATCTCGTCCGGCGTCTTTTCGAGACGGCGCTGGGCAGCCTCGATGCGGCGGTTGCAGTCCTCGAGG
The DNA here is from genome assembly GCA_963580335.1 of Leptographium flavum. Taxonomy (NCBI): domain Eukaryota; kingdom Fungi; phylum Ascomycota; class Sordariomycetes; order Ophiostomatales; family Ophiostomataceae; genus Leptographium; species Leptographium flavum. Next base: position 55,421 of record OY756933.1, on the reverse strand, counting down.
TACTTTTGCAGATCGCGCAGGTAGTCATAGGCGAAGCCATGTCGGGCCTTTTCGCTGGCCGGGAGGGCGTCGTACTCTTCTTTGAGGGAGTCGGCATGGACCTTGGGGCAGGGGCCGAGGTCCTGCTTCGTGTTGGTGAAGAGGTCGTGCGGGCAGGTGCCGGCAATGTACGAGCGGCAGACTTTGGGATCGTCGAGAGAGAGCTGGGTGGAGCGGGAGCTGGAGCCGCCGCCCATGAGTTGTTCTGGCAAGTTAGCAGAGTAAATGAGAGAGAGAGAAGAATTCAGAGGAACGAGAAACGCGGAGAGAAAGATACAGGGGAGAAGGATAACGACAGAGAGAGTGCAGAAAGAGTGAAAGAGCAGCAGAGAACAACCCACCCAGCAGTTTCCGTTGTTCGGCCGCCATCTTGGGGTTGGAGGCTGTTGCTTCCGGCGCAAAGAGGCGACGCGAAGCTGTAACTTGTCGATAATTTTCAGCCACCACCGCCACGCGCAAGGCTGGCGCTCCATGGCTCCACCACGGCTCCACCCATCTGATTCGTGCAGCGGTACCCAGGTCCAAATGCCACTTCGCTTCAACCATCACGATGCGCCTCCTCCCTCTGGCGGCCCTCGCGCTCGCGGCGCCAGCGGCGGCCTGCGATTACTACGAGCAGCTCATGCTGCAGCCGCTGCCGCTATCGGCCCTACGCGCCAGCTTCAACTTCCGCTCTAATACGACCATGGCCGACTTTGCGGCCGACAACTTCCAGTTTTTCCCGCGCTCTCTAGCCCAGATCCTGCAGTTTTCCGACACGCGCGAGCTGCACCTGCGCTTCGGGCTCGGCCGCTGGGACGCCGAGAACTGGGGCGCACGGCCGTGGGCCGGCACGCGCGAGGGCGGCACCGGCGTTGAGCTCTGGGCCTGGCTTGACGCGTCATCGGACGCGCAGGCCGACACCAAATGGCGGACGCTGACGAATGCGCTGTCGGGCCTGTTTTGCGCTTCGCTCAACTTTATCGACGGCACGCGCACAACACGACCGGTGCTCTCGTTTGCCACCGAGGGCGACCATGCGGTGGCCGACCGGACACACATGCAGCTGCTCTACGGCACGCTGCCGCGCGAGGTCGTGTGCACCGAGAACCTTACGCCCTTCCTGAAGCTGCTGCCGTGCAAGGGCAAGGCCGGCATCGCGTCGCTGCTCGACGGCCATAAGCTGTTTGACGCGTCGTGGCAAAGCATGGCCATTGACGTGCGGCCGCTGTGTGACGCGGACGGCACGTGTGTGCTGCAGATTGAACAGACCATTGACATGGTGCTGGACATGGAGCGGTCGAAGCGGCCGAGGGGTGAGTTCTGCTGTGTGGTTGTGTTCTTTTTAGCGCTCTTGTTTTTTTTGCTTCTTCTTTTCTTCTTCTTTTCTTCTTCTTTTCTCTTTTATTTTTTTCTCTTCGCCTCTTCCCCTCTTCTCAGCTGACCTCCAGACAACCCGATCCCCCGACCAGTCCCCGCCGACCAACTCCAGTGCGACACCTCTAAATCTTACCAACGCGACGGCACCTGCTTCCCCGCCGCCCTCGATGCCGACCATAGCTGGTCACTCTCCCAAATCTTCGGCCGGCCCGTCCGCGGCGCCTGTCCGCTGGCCGACGGCACGCCGCCAGTCTGCCTGGCCGTGCCCGCCTCTCACAGTGTTGTCGCGTCCGAGGGCGCGGCCGAAACGCGGTCCGAGGACGGCCAGACGCGCTGCTTTGCCATTCCCACCGAGGCCGACTTTGACTTGGTACTGCCGGACGAGAGCGAGAAGGAGGAACAAAATGGGGACAACGGGAAGAGCGTCAGCCTTCGGTACCATGAAAACATCCTGACGCCAGAGATTCCCCTCCTCTATGCTGAGCGCAGTCTGACCGGCCACGGGGCCGAGCGCGGCGGCGTCCAGACGATCCTGACCAACCCCAGCACCGAAGCGGCCGTCGACTTTGTCTACATGGAGTCGCTGCCGTGGTTCATGCGCATTTACCTGCACACGCTGGAAGCCCGGATTGTGGACCCCTCTTCGGCAGCCCCGGCCTCGCCGGCGGCTTCGTCGGCGGCCCCCCTAGTCCAGAATATCTACTATCGGCCGGCCCTCGATCGGGCACGCGGCACGCAGCTTGAAGTGCGCATGCATATCCCGCCGAACGCCACCGTCTCGCTCACGTACGACTTTGAAAAGTCGATTTTGCGCTACACCGAATATCCGCCCGATGCAAACCGAGGCTTTGACGTGGCCGCGGCCGTCATCACGATCCTGTCGCCGGACGGCGACTCCTTCGCGGCATCCAACCTGCGTACGCCGACGTTGCTGCTCAGCCTGCCGACGCCCGACTTCAGCATGCCGTACAATGTGATCATCTTCACATCGACGGCTATCGCGCTGGCTTTTGGCGGCATGTTCAACATTATCGTGCGGCGCTTTGTCGCGGCCGACGAGGGGCCAAACGTTACGATCCAGTCGGTGCTGGGCAAGCTGGGGGGACGGCTCCGAAAGGCGATAACGGCCAAGGGGAGGAAGGAGGCGTCGGAGGCGAAGTCGGTGTCGGAAACGGAAAAGACGGAAAAGTAATTTATGAGACATGAAAGTACGTTGATCGAATACAGAATTCGAGTCCCATTGGAACCAGTGATGTAAAGCCATCCATATGAAAACTTACTTCCTAACCGTCTCCGTCCAGATGGGCAGGAACAGGCACACGACCACGCCCGCTGTCGCAAAGAACCCCCCAAACACCAGACTTTGTACCACGATGCGGTGCTGCAGCCGCCGCAGATGCGCGTCGGCCACGCGCAGCTTGCGGTCGAAAATCATCAGCCGCGACAGCCACCGCAGCAGACCGGTCCGTCGCGGCGAGGCCACGCTGGCGCTGTCATCGAAGCGTTCCCAGGGCAGTGGCTGGCGCCGCGAGAAGAGCAGCAAGAAGAAGCAGCTGCCGCGCAGTCCCGATAGTATAAAGCTGCCGCCGATCCACCACAGCGGCCAGGCAGCCAGCGCGTTGCAGCGGGTGTGCGCCCCAAGGTGCGGCGTCAGGCCGCGGAGCAGCACGCAGAGGACACCGGCAAGGGTCAGAGCGATGCCGAGGCTGGTGGCCATGCAGATCGTTTCGACCGTGCCGTTGGCGACGCCGAGGCGTACAAAGTTGCGGTGGGAGCAATTTCGCAGCAGTGCGTAGACGTGGTCCGCGATCGGCTGGAGGGCGGCTGGATCGGGCGAGTGCATCAAGGCGGCAAGGGCGGCGTCGCGAAGGCTGGGCGAAATGTTGAGCTCCTTTTCGGCGCCGGGGCAGAGGAACGTCTGGACCACGGCAGCGAGCTCGGCACGGCGATCGCCGCTTCTCTCGGTGGCCTGGGATCGGGGGGTTGGGACAGGGGCACAGCGGGCCTGGACGTGGAGGAGGTCGGCGATGCTCGCGAGCGCTTCGGCTGCACGGTTAGAGAGTCGAAAAAAAGCAAGAGAGCAGGCAACCACGCAGACACACCAATTTCGGGGTCCTTTTCGCGCAACGTCGCGGTGCTCTCGGCGCTGTGGACCGAGGCTGCGTCATGGCTGCTTGTCCACTGCGCCTTGTAGCTCTTGAACCAGACGAAGAACTCGAGGTTCTCGGGCGAGAACTCAATATACTTGAGGTACATGTGAAAGTCATAGAGGGACATAGGGCTGCCTGTTAGACGTCAGTTTGTGTCTGGTGCTGCCCTTCGCCCACGACCTACACGTCTTGTTCTCCAGCACCCGCTCTAGGCGCAGCCGCGCTGGCACAGCCGACTTGCGGCCATCGGGGCTCAGCGTCCGCTTGCCGGCCGCGATGGCATTGGAGTACTCCTTGATGTCGCGGTACTCTGGCTTCTTGTACCAGAGCATCCATGTTAAGAGGGGCATCGTGGCAGAGATGGGCAGTGGAAAAGATGGTGGAGCCAAGAAAGAAGGAACGTGTCAAACGCAGACAGCTGGGCCTTTTCATATACACCTATGCACTATGTACGTCTATGCTGCTTCTGCCCCTGTGCACCCGTCTCACTGCAGTTAGCTGCTTCGTGCCATCTGCGCGTCCTGCACCCCCTGCATGAACCTGGTGGACATCCAGGGTACGCACGAGTACAGTTCCATCAAAGTCGAACGGCGAGGTTGCACCCGGTCTGTGTACCATTGGACATAACTGTACTACGGTGTACAGCTGGACAGAGACGAGGACAGGGACAGGAAAAAGAACGAGGCCGGATAGGCACTGCCCTTCTGGTCGTGTTCCTTTCCGGTCGCTTTAATATTCTCCGGCGATCGAACAGCTCGGCATGCCGATCTGGGAGGTCCGGCCGGAGGCTCGCCGGGGCAGGAGCCAATGGGACGGTCCTGGTGGAGGCGGACAGTTGGGGTTCCTGCAAGGGAGAAGCTGGGCTGAAATGTGGGCAAAGAGTTCTATTCCCGCAAGTCTGCTTGCGTTGGTCCTATGCAGTGCACCGTCAGTGTGCAAATGGTGGCGGTCCTTGTGCTTGGAACTCGCTGGATATCAGCTTCCAAGCCACTGCCACCACTTCAGCTCCCTCTGACGGCCCGATACAGTCCTAACGGCCGGCGTCTTTGTAGCGACTGAACAAATATATGTTCGCAGTGCGGATATCCCCAAAAAGCCAACTGTAGCAATTTAGTCTGTAATATTCCTTCTTTTCTCCCCGGTGCTTTGTGGAACTCCGATGCCTCATGATATTATTGGATTGTGGCAAACAGAATGTCCAGAAAGACAGGGCCTAAGACACTGTCTCACTCCGTCGATACTGCTGTCTCAATGGTTTTTTTTGCGCAGCGCCCCCGGGCCCAGATCGGACTGGGACCCACCAGATTCAGCTTCAGCCGCGCCACGGCCGCTGATCCCTTTCCCCGTTGGTTGATCCATGCAACTCGTCTTTGAATTACCCAACATATCTCATAATCATAAGTCTAAACGTCTATACCAATCCCAATGCTCTCAGTTTCGTTGTCCCGTCGTAATGATTCCCGTGATTAAAAGGATTTCCAAAAGATCAAATTGATCAAAAGCCCCAAAATCAAGCAAAGTGCCATGGACCATTAGACAAACAACCCAATGTTCTGGCCTTGCTGTAGATGGAAGCGGGCAAACACGCTGACGGGTTCGCGCGTGCCGTTGTCGTCGTAGGGTTGCACGATCCAGACAGATCGAGTGCGGGTAATCCGCGGACGGTCGCCGCCGTCCATGTCTGTATGCTGTCAGCTTGTGTACATTGCATACAACATCCACCGTCGCATACTCACTTCCTAGTTCGGGCGGCTGCTGATCCGCTAGGTCTACGGCCGGCGTCGGCAGCCCGTAATCCTCACTCGTCATGGACAGGTACGAGGCGGGGTTCTCCGACAGGTGCGGCATCGTCTGCAGGTTGATCACGTCTGGACACGACAGCGCTACGATTGGCGTAGCTAAGGAGGGCGGAGGAAGCTGCAGCTGGTCCGGCTCTGCCGTGTTAAAGTCGTCGAGCGCCGCAACCCGCATGGCCGGGCGGATCTTGGTGGGCAGCACATCGTGTGCAAAGCCTGCCCACATGTTGCACTCCGTCTTGTTCCAGCGGTTGACGGCTGTGTCGATAATCATTTTCTCGGCGGCCGTGTCGAGTTTGATGCCCAGGATCGAGCCGAGGAAGATGAGGTGGTGGGCGAGCATCTGCGCCAGGTGCTCTTTCATGGCCAGCCACAGAGTTGGGCTGTGACGGATCTCGGGGCCTAGTAAGGCGTGCGGGAATGAGGGCGACGTGGTCACGCGTGTCGAATAGCCGACGCCGAGGATGAGGCCAAAGACTAGCAGCAGCAGCGCGCGGTGCGTCTCGCGGTCGCACTTAGACAGAAACTGCGGTGTCAGGATCCGGTCGAGGCGCCGCACGATGCGCGAGCCGCACAAGTGGCCGGCCACGCAGAGATCGCGGTGTGCTACATGACCGTCCCAGCCCGTGTGGGCAAGTGACGTGGTGAAGAGAAAGATGCGAAAGTCCGATGTCAAGTCGGCGTCGACAGCGCGGCGCAGACTCTCGGAGTTGCCGACCTTTGCGCACAGCAACGATACGATGCTGCCGTCGGGCGGCGAGCCGTCGGGGTTGGTCAACCAGCGGATAAGTGTGTCCTCAAAGACGTCGTCCGCCAGTGTCGGTGCGTGATGTGGCTGGATCTGGTCGACGAGGGCACGCACAGACGGTGGGATCTCGGGGGCTGGACCGGGACCGGCTGCCTGTGTCAGGGAGATAACGGACCAAAAGAGCCGAGGCAAGGATGGGGTAGCGTACAGCTCTGGAAAATGTCGACGTCGACAAAGCGTGTCCGCACGCAGTAGCAAAACGAGAGCACCTTACGCTCATAGCCGCGCACTGCCGACGACAGGCACGGCTTGCAGGGATTTTCCTTGGAGCACTGGGGGTCAGAGAGACGACACGGGGAGGGGACAGTTGGCGGACAGCCTACCTGGATCTTCAACATCTTGCAGCGGAGACAGGCTCGTTGGCGACGGACTTCGAGCACCTTGGCTTTCTCCTCGCTGGACAGTTTCTTGGTCCGGCGGCCCTGGCGGGGTTGACGTGTCTGACGCTGGCGTGATGCGGTGGTGATAGCGGGGGCGGGCTGGATGTTGGCGATGACCACGTTGCTGTTGGCTGTACTGGCGTGGACGGCGGCGGCAGCAGCAGCAACAGCGGCTCGGCGGGCGGCAGTGCGCGGTCGGGGTGAGCAGTCAGTCGCGGCAGCGGCAGCGGCAGTAGCAGCGGCAACGGCCAGAGACGAGACGGGGATGGGGATGGGCTTGATGTTGGCCTTGGTCGTGGTGATGAGTACTGGCTCGGACGAGACTGTGCTGTAAGTACTCGGGAGAACCAGCTCGGTAGCGGCTGGTGAAAGCTCGCCTGTTTTCATCGTGTCGAGGCGGGCAGTGATGATCTTTTGTTTCCGCCTTCTCGCTCGCTCTCTGGCGGTCGACAGAGAGGATAAAGTGGCAATAAGAGTTGACGACCAAGAGGCAGAGGCCAGGCGTACAGTTCAACGCCAAAAGGACTGACGGCACAGTAGAGCTGATGGAGACAGGCCTGGCGGCAGAGCCAGCTGACCCGCGCAGGGATCTGGGAGCAGGGGCGTGGTAGTGTGCGGCTAGCAATCCGGGGCGATGCAGCGGGACAGCGGACAGACCTAGCGGAACAGCGAAACAGGAAAGTGAAACGCGCAGTGGATGGGCAACAAAAAGAAAGCCAACAAACTCCAAAGACCCAAAAGGACCCTAAAGGACCTAGAGATAGGACTTCACGCGGGAACAGCCAGGCCGGCCAGGCCAGCTGAAGTAAGTCGCTTCGGCACGGATCCGCCGTCAGAGAATCCCTGTCCGTAGGGCGCGGGCTGTGTCCTCGACGATTGTTTGGTCAAGAGACGAGTTGGAGGAGAGCGAAGAGGAGAGGTGAACGGGCCTGTGCTGCTGAAAAGTCTTTGGCCGCATTTTGCCGCTACTTTGTCTCCGGTCGAGGTATCTTACGTGCCATCCGCGCCTTCCTTCGCAGCCGTTTTTGCCTCCGGACTTTTCTTATTTCTTGTTTTCTCCCGCCGTTCCGTTTGTCGGTTTCGGATTTCTTCCGCTTCTTTCCGTTTCGCCTTCTGCCATCAGCCTCCAGCCTTTAGCATGCTGCGCTGCCTGCCACGTCCCACTGCCTGCGCTTCCTGACGCATTCGCCCGCTCTGGCCTGGACTCGCTCTCCCGCGCACAGCTGCGTAGTGCAGCGTCGTACCATTGGTAGACGTTGGCAGGCGTCGCCCGGTGGAGTAGCTGGATGTGGACGGCCGGCCGTCGACAGGAAAACCGGCCGCGCCTCCAGATCTGGATCAGATTGGAGAAAGAAAACGCGGCATCAAAGTGTTAAGTCCATGGCACCAACGAATGCTTGGACGTCGACATCCAGCCAATCATGCCCCTGCGGTCCCACCTTTCGCGTCCAAGCCAGCTGAAGAAGCTGGACGCTGGACGCGCTAATGGTCATTAGCGGTGCCGGCCCAAGCTGAAAATTCAGAAACGCAGGGCACATGCCCTGTAGGACCCGCTTTCTCGGTATGCACGTCTAAGCTACAAAGCGTGTTAGTAGGAAAGTAACTTAGACAGTTACAGACATAATTTGCCTTCTTCGGCGATATAACTGACATGTCACTTTCGCATGATAGGTGATTAAAATACGAGCAAGTACGACGCGGTCTGTAAGATATGAGGACGAGTACGACTTGATACAGCATGATCACCCCATCGCCGCACTTCTTTCAAGGGATCATGCCGCTCGCCTAATGCTCATATCCGCCACGTGTTGGCTAGCCGCCAAACAGGCCTGCATAGCTGAAAAAAAATTGACGTCATAAGAGGCAAGTAATTGCATAGCGCTACTGCGTACTCCGTAATTACATCCGAAACGGAAACTCTTCAATGACTAATCACGTGAGGCTGAATGTTTCCACGTGAATCAGAGACTTGACCTCAGCGTCGCTTAGACTATGCGGGTAAACAGTAGGTATGGACAGATTATACACGTAGTCTCTTCGCGTCCGTCGAGGGATAGAAAATCAAGTTTTCTTAAGGACGTTAACGCCCTCGTCAGTCAAGCCGTAGGAAGCCATCGTGTCGAAGAGACAAGAGAGGTGCGATGGGATATCGTGGTTAATAAGCAAGTCACTCAGATAAGCGAGTCGCTCACTTTCCACGTCATATTTTTGGCTATCAAAGCTATTAGAAAAGACCAAAAATTTAGTATCCGAGCCGCTACAATGACCTACAACGTCCCATACTCGACACTTCGTGACAGAATGAACGGCCGACGCGCTCGACAAGACACCCGCGCCAATTCTTCGAAATTAAAAGAGCTAGAAGAGAAGGCTCTTCTCCAATACATTCTCGACTTAGATGCGCGAGGATTTCCGCCCAGGTTGGCGGACGTGGAAGATATGGCCAATGTTTTGCTCGCAGAGCGCGACGCGAGACGCGTCGGAAAGCGCTGGGCATCCAACTTTGTTAAGCGACAACCAGACCTCCAGACGCGTTTTAATCGTCCCTACGAATACCAGAGAGCCCTCTGCGAAGATCCTGAAAAAATCAGAGCGTGGTTCGCGCTGGTGCAGAATCTACGCGCCAAGTACGGCATCGCCGACGCAGACCTGTACAACTTTGACGAGACTGGCTTTGCAATCGGCATTATCACCCCATCTATGGTCGTGACGCGCGCCGAACGACATGGAAAAGCAAAGACAGTTCAGCCAGGCAATCGAGAATGGGCCACAGTGATTCAGGGAGTCAATGCAGACGGCTGGTGTGTCCCGCCGTTTATTGTGGTAAAAGGGGCCTACCACCTTGCCAACTGGTACACAGAGTGCAACCTTCCGCCCGACTGGGTGATCAAACCGACCAGCAATGGATGGACCGACAATGAGACAGGCTTGGAATGGATTCGGCATTTCCATCAACACACAATTCATCGCAGCGTTGGCAAATATCGAATGTTAGTGATTGACGGCCACGAGAGCCATATGTCGGCCGATTTCAACCGCTTCTGCAAAGAGAAGGACATTATCACCGACTACTACAACCATTTGACGTTGGATGTTTTTCTCCATTAAAGCAGGCGTACGGTCGTCAAATCGAAAAGTTGATGAAGTCTTGCATTAACCACGTGACCAAGACGGAATTCTTCGTTGCGTTCCAGGCCGCCTTCTATGCCGTTTTCACAGAGGAAAATGTGAAGGCTGGATTCCGAGGAGCTGGCTTAGTACCTCATAGTCCAGAAACAGTCTTGTCAAAGCTAGATGTGAGGTTGCAGACGCCAACACCTCCTGGCTCTCGCCTAACAAGCGCCAACCCTTGGGTCTCTCAAACACCACACAACCCGACAGAAGCAGTCTCGCACTCGGAATTCATCAAATATCGCATTGCCAGTCACCAGGGCAGCTCTCCAACACCAATTTTAAATGCTGTTGACCAAATTGCAAAGGGTGCGCAAGCAATAATGCACTCATATGCATTGTTGGCGACCGAGGTTCGGGCACTTCAACGAGCAAATACGGCACTTAGCAAACGCCGGAGAGCAAAAAAACACGCGTACGGCTTGGAGGATCTCTTACAGTACAGGAAGGGCATGATTTGCTGGATGAGAAGGACGTGCAGGAGCAAATACAGCAGGAAACGCGGGCAAGTAATGGTCGGCAGAGGAGGGCTGAGCCGGGCGGACGGCGCTGTGGTACTTGCGGCGAGAGAGGACACAATGCGCGCACTTGTTAGAAGGAAGTAGAAATGTCTAATGTACACAGTTCAGAGTGATTTGAATTGATTTCACTTGTTGTGGTTGTGTACTTGAGCTTTTTGTTATGGGGGATGTGGGAAGTGCGTCGCTCGCTTATCTGCGTCGCTCGCTTATCAACCACGTTACAGCAGAAACCTGTACTAAAGTGTTTTGAATTGCAAAGGCCTCACATGCTCATTACTGATGTTCATTACTAACGATGGACATGGAAATTCAGATCCAACACGCTGCATTACTCCTTGCCAACGGTCACGCCGTTAGGCATCTCCAGGCCAATGGGTAGGCCCAGAATAAACTTCTTGGTGAACGGAGTGCCGCGCTCGGCAGCGAGAGCCTCCTCAATGTCCATGTACATGTCGTAGCTGTGCTGTTAGAAAGAGGCTTGGGAAAAGGGTTCAAAAAGGGTACACACGAGTTCATCTCCTCAATGGTAAGCTTGTTGCGCTCGTCCTCGACCTTGTACGTGGCCGTGTCCTTGTTGGCAGAGAAGCCTGGGGAGTTAGTAAAGAACATTGGAAAGAAGGAAAGCTCCGAACATACCCATCCGCTCGTTGATGTTGTAGGCGGCGCGAGCGGCAGCCGACTGCACGCGCGTGGCCCGCGGCAGACGCGTTTTGGTGTAGACGCGCAGGCTCTCTTCAACGCTGCCGGCAAAATACTTTTTGCTAAAGAGAATGCCGAGCGCGGCGGCATCCTCAATGGCCATGCAGGCGCCCTGGCTCTGGTGGGGCATCATCTGGCCTGTTAGCAGGGGAAAATGCAGACGAGACAACCGCCTGGCAAGAGACATACCGGATGGCCAGCATCGCCGAGCAGACAGGTCGTCGCCTTGTGCATGTACGGGTAGGGTTGGCTAGCGGTCAGACGCGGTCCAGTGACACAGATAGGAGCAAGCCTGGACTTACTGGACCCATAGCCGCCACGGCTGGATCTCCTTGCTTATGTTCAGATGCGCGCGGACGTGGCTGTCGAGGTTCGGATACGGCGCCAGCAGGTCCTCGACCGGCAGGTCGTCGCCGCCCCAGGTGTGCGTCGTGTAGTCGCCGACAGCCCGCGGGAAGAAGCAGTAGTACGACAGCAGCTTGCCGCCATTGCAGGGCGACAGCACAATCTTGTCCCACTTGCCCTCCTGACCGCCCCAGTACTCGAGGGCTGAGTCCTGAGAGTAGTCGACCAGGCCCAGCCGCACGGCCTCCTCCGTCGTCACGTTGGCGTGCAGGCAGCTCTGCTCCGACGGCTTGCGCTCCGGGTGTACACCGACAAGGCCGCGCACGGCCGAGCCGATGCCGTCGGCACCGACAATCAGATCGTGTGTGGCCACGTGCCCGTTGGCAAACGTCACCGTGCCGGTGGCCAGGTCAATATCCTTGCAGGCGTGGTTGACCAGCAGCTGCGCGGGCTTACCGGCGCCCTCAGCCTGCAGCGCCGTGTCCTTGAGCATCGTGTGCATGTAGACGCGGTGGAACATATTGTAGACGTAGCCCCAACGCTCCTCGTAGTCGGCCAGGTCGTAGACGCTGACCGGCTCGCCCGTGTACCAGTCGCGGTTGATCAGCTTCTTGAGCACCACCGGGTCGCCCTTGGCCACGTCAACGTCCCACTCGTGCAGCCAGCGCGTGCCGTTGGCAGCGCACGAGATGGACGCGCCGGCCTCGCCCGCAAAGTCGTTGCGCTCGTAGATGGTCACGTCGTGACCCGCGCGGCGCAGAGCCACAGCGGCGCACAGCCCACCGATGCCGCCACCGATGACGCCCACGCTCAGCGGCCGCCACTCGCCCTGGGAGCCCATTGCTGGATGAGGTGGGAGAAAAAGAGGAATCTGCGACAAAGAAGAGGAATCCGAGGTGCGGAGACAAGCGAAGCAGAGTACGGGCAGGTAGAGTGGAATAATCGGTAGGACGAGGCTGACTGATAATCGGGCAGTGATACGTCTTTATATCTGCAAACGCGATCCTTTCCGGCCGGATTCCGGATTTCGCAACGCGACAACGGAAGGCGATCCGATGGAATAAAGACTGGCTGTGCACTTGCCGCGCGGAAAGCGCACTGGCGGGAGGTGCACGCCGAGGTCCGCTATCAATCGGCGTTTACAGCCTGGGGCCAATAGCCAGTAGCCAGTAGCCAGTAGCCAGTAGCCAACAGCCAGTAGCTAGTTAGACCTCGGCGGAATCTGGCTTACTGCAGTTGGGCAGCAGAAAATCGTCCCACTGGGTCAGGTCCAGGTGGTCCCAATTGAAAAACATCTCGTCCGTAGGCTCGGAAAGCGACCACGGACCGGCAGCGGAAAGCAGGTCGCGGGCCGTCGGCGAGAACGTGGCGCTGGAGGTGGAGGCAACAGGGGTCGTAGTCGCTGTAATTGCAGTAGCGATCGCTATATCGGGCGCTGTAGCGGGCGCCGTAGCCGACGGATGGCCACCTGCCTCACCCTCTGCCGCATACAGCTTGCTGACGTAGCGGCTACGGCTCATACGCGCGTGCCGCTGGCGCTGCTTGGTAATGGCCGTCTGTAGTAGGCCGAGAATGTCGCGGTACTGGGCGGCCTGCGGGCTCTGCACGGCGAGGAACTCGAGGTTGCGGCGCGCGCCGGCAAAGGCCGACTCGACCTCGTAGTCGATCTGGCGCTTGGAGAAGCTCTGCAGGCCCAGCGTCAGGCCGGCCACGAAGACGAGCGCCTTGAGGATGCACATGTTGCCCAGCAGAATATCGGCGTCCTGCGCGTCGATGCACGTCTGCACCAGGTAGATGCTGCTCTCGACACAGGCCTGCGCCATCTGCGACCACGTCGCGCGGATGCCGTCGGCCGGCACCACAAGCGTCAGGATCAGGATGGGGCGCGTGACCAGCGTGACGGCAAAGTAGTAAAAGCACGACGCGTGCACTTTGCCGATCGAGGCGGGGGTTGTGGTCGTACTGCCGGCGGACCCTTCGCCCTCGGTGGGCAGCTCCTCCCGAATGACGTCGCCATAGTGGTGCTTCCACGTCTCGATCGCGTCGAGATACTGCTCGATAAAGGCGCCTGGCACTGTATTGCGGCCGTACAGATTGTCGACAATGTCGCTGATGATACTGAGAATTTTGTACGACGCCAGCAACACGCCGAGGTCCATGTCGCAGCCACGCAGGTCGGCGGCCATGGCGTCGAGGTGCTTATCGAGGTCGGCACGCAGCATGGCCGTCGCGGCAGGCCGGCCGAGAATCGCGCTTGTTGTCATGTCCAGGTTGCAAAGGCTGACCCAGATGCGCAGCCGCAGCTGGAAACGCGGCAGACTCATGTCGCTGTACGAGTCGCGGCTGTGCAGGCCGAGCACGACAGCTGCGCGCGTGGCAATGCCAATGTACATGAATGCCGCATTGCGCCGGCAGTTGCCTAACATGTAGTAGGCCATGAGCAAAAAGGCACGGATCATGTCGACGTTAGGATCCTCGAGCGTCTCACTCATGGCCAGCTGCTGCGCGTGCCGGAAGAACGGCTGGCCGATGGCGACGTCGCTCTCGGGCGACGCACACTGGGCGCCTATGGCCACAATCAGGTCAATGGTCGCCCGCTTGTAGGGGTTGCGGTAGCGGGCGTCGGCCGCGTTCGAGCCGACCAACAGCCCTTCGATCTCGGAGGGGGCGAAAAGACCCATGATGCCGTCGACGGACGAGTTAAAGGCCAGCGCATAGCGCAGCATCTGGTCCACGTCCAAGACCACGTCGGGCGCCGGAACTGGCGTCTGCGAGTTGGCCACCGGCGATGCCGTCTCCAGCATTGTCTGCACATCACCGTTGTGCGAGAAGCCCGACGGTCCAATGTGTTCCGAGACAATGTCGCGGGCCAGCTGGAGGAACGAGAGTGACGCCGCTTGGCCGATGTAGACTGTTTGTGAGCATGGAGTAGTCGTACACGCTACACAACCGACTCACCTTGCTCGCCACGCAGATTGAAGAGAAAGCGCGGCCGCGTCAGTGTCTCCGTCCCTGCCGAGTACTTTGCTCCGTCGCCCGATCGCCGCCGGACGCGCGGAGAGGTCGACCCGGCCACCGACGCGTCCGAGGCTGTCACCGACATGGACGCCTTGCGTTTGGCTCCGCGGTGGCGGTCAGGCGAGCCCGTTGAACCTGCCGTCTCGGGGGTCAGCGCGCGCAGTCCCGCAGAATGCCTGGGGAGTGTCGAAGCTGGAGCCGATGCTGTGGTCGTCGCCGTAGTCGTCGCCGTAGTCGTCGCTGCTGTCGTCGTAGTCGCCACTGCCGTAAGGTTCAATTCCACCCCAACTTCCTTTGTCGCTTGTCCAGCACACACCGACGTCGTAAACGGCAGTGGCGCTGGGCCGGCAAACGAGCATGACGCTGCCATGCCGCGCCGCTGGCAGTGGACACACGGCATAGTAGCGCTGCATTTCTTCTTGGTGGCGCGGCAGTATGTGCACGCGATGGCCGCGCGACGCCGCTCGCTGTCGGGCACTCGGGGGCGTCCCATGGCTGCGGAGATTGGCTGCGCGTCCTGTGTCACTTTGTCCGGTGCGCTGAAGGGTAAAAGTGCAGTAATCAAGTTGGAATTGCGCCGATAACGCTGCATCTTCCACGATAAGTTGGGCATGACTAATTGGTCAAAGTGACCAGTCCCTTCTGTCACTCCCACGTGACCACGTGGCCGTGCCCTTTCCAGTTACCTACACAGGGGCTACATTGTGGGGAAGCGCAAGCCGGGTGATGCATATTCTTTCCTCATCCCGTCCTGGCTAAAATGGAAAGCTATGTTTACTCTGTCGTTATATCATTTATATTTTCTGGTTTCTAAAGAAGCTAACCGCACCATATGCATCGTTACACAAACTGGTGAAGAAAGAGCAGGCCACAAACAGGCTCCAAGAGAATACCAATCCGGACTTTGATTCATGCCGGAGAAAAGATAGGAATGAGGCTCCATCGAGTTAGACGCCGTTCAGGAGATTCTTCGACGAAAGGAGAAAAAATTCCGCCCTATCGAGAACCGATGTTCTGGCTAGCCACGATCCACAGATTCTGCAGATCTGTCGAGGGTCTTTCAGGCAGTTGTCCATTCGAACTCCTTCAGCCTCTGCTATAGCCTTTTTTCCCTTGGCGTGGCGCAAAGGAGCGATGGGCCAGAGAAACCGCATCGCCACCCGTTTGCTGTTCGCCTGTTTGATAATCAGAGTCCTACATCCGACACGCATCTTACGCCGAGCAGCTAAAGGCACCCCCGACCGTGCCGTCCTTGTAACCATTGCTCTGCTTGGTCAGTAAGTTACATTAACACAGCAGTCAATACGCACAATATCGACAATGCTGGCATAGGTGCCGACGCCCAGCACAATCAGGCCAATGACAAAGATGACGGCATTGGCGATGCTCTTGACGAGGTTGCGAGGCTCGTACCAGTGGCCGACCTTGACCAGCTTGAACCAAAAGGCGGCGGGAAAGTAAAAGGTGAAGCCGGAGATGAAGAGGCACGAGCAGATGGAGAGCAGGTCCGAGAAAAAGGGAATGGCCTCGGCAATGACCCAGGCGATGAGGGTGATGAGGGTGATAAGCACCAGCCAGGTGATCCAGCCCATACGAGTGTTGATGTACCGCACAACCGAGTGCGCAAACACACGGCCGTGGATATAGCGCGCCGCTACCGTCGTGTTAATGGCACCCGAGATGAAGATGACGGGCAGTGCGACGCCAAAGGCCACCTTGGACACGACCGTGCTGGCTGACAGCAGCGCCGGCGACTGAACGTCCTGGCCAACGAAGACGTACAGCAACGCGCCAGTCAGCGTGTAGATGACTATCTCCACCAGACCGAGGGCCCAGATGGCCTTGGGAAAATCAGCAGGCGTGTGCATCTCGTCCATGAAGGAGAACTGGCAGACAGCAAAGCTGTAGGCAAAGATGATGTTGAGCAGCGCGATAAATGCGTCGGAGAGCGAGAGGTCAGCACGCGGCCACAGCTGGTACGGCGTACCGCTGACGGCCGCGTGGCCGGCGCCAGTGTAGTCGATGCCGGTGGCAATGATAGTAATGCCAATGGCCAGCGTGATGGAGGCAAAGTCAATGTAGCCCAGGATGGCTAACTCCGCAAAGGACGGTGGGATGGCCAGAAGCAGCAGTACGACGGCCGACACAAACCCAAAGGCAATCGAGCACGCGCCGTCGTCGCTCAGCCGGTTGAACGCAATAGCGCCCGTCAGGCAGTGTGACCCGACCAGGAAGATGAGCTGCAGCACAAACATGGCGCCCACGAGCTCGTACCCAAAGCGCCCCATCAGCAGTCGCCCGGCATCAGCATAGTGTGACACGTGTGGGAACAGCAACTTGACCTGCCCTACAACGTATGACGTGTAGATGGCAATGCAGCCTAGCCCGACGCACACAATCACCCCCGGCACAAGGCCCAGTGTCGCAAAGGCTGACGGCACGCTCAGCGCCCCCAGTGCGATGGCCTCGACCAGCAGCACAATCGCCAGCCGCTTCCACCCCAGCCGGTGAAAGTGCGCGTCGCCCGCCGCCACCCGCTGTTTCTCCAGGTCTGCCTGCTGCTGCTGTGTCATTTCGTGGATCTCGCCCACAATCTCATTCTCGCTGCTCCAGGCCGCCGTCACCGCCATGCCGTTGCTGTCCTTTTGGAAATCATTGACCTTCTTGCTTTCCTTGCCATCGTCGCTGCGGCGGGCCGGCGCCGGCTGAATCTCATCGCCAAGGACCGTGTTCGTGCAAGCCATTGTACAGAAAAGAGAAATACTGCATGCAAAATCAATCGAGGAATTATTACGAGACAAGAACTTAAATTTTTTTTTTACAACCAACGCGGGGGATGTGTCAACGCCCACCGGGAAGGGCTTTTACGATTCAGGTAACCCCGGCAAGGCACACATTGCCACAAAACTGGGGGCAGGAGAATTTTGCCGCTAGAAATGGCCGAATATCACTAATAAATACTGCGAAGCGCCGCAAAATCGCCGCATCATTGCTGGAAACAGACTGGCGGCGGGAGTGGTGCATTAGCTCGCGCGACACTTTGCCCTCTCTGGTGGTAGCTGGCGATCTTTTACGTCAACAGAGGCCCCGAAAATGCTTGTTACGTACTTTGTTACGTGTCGGCCATGCATACGAGAGGAGGGGCTCTAAATTTATTTTTCTGTTTTAAGGTAGAATATGGAATGATTGTGACACAGGGTAATGGTAAGATGAGAGTCGTTGTAAGGTTTTTGTTACCGGAGAGATTGTAATTGAGATACAGACTTGTGCACGGTATTTGTATTAATCCGACCCCCGACGCCGTGTAGATCAAAGGCCGGTGTAGGCTGTGGATGGGTGGCCTTGTCAAAATCATTTATGAGTTTGTACACGTTTAAAATAATCATATTTACGTCAGCCATTCTCATAGGAGTTTCGCCCTAACTTGCTGGCATGGCCACAACTTTCTTGCAAACTTCTCGTCCCGCCGCCACTGTCTCGTCGCGAGCCTTGCGCAGAAACGGCATCAGGGCGGTGCCGCCAGTACCAGTGAGTTTGTCAGCGGAAGAGGCAGTTGGGACATTCTGCTGAGTGGATATCGCCAGAGTCGTACTTGACGCACTCGCGCTCGACACGCTGGCTAGGTTAAGACGGTCGCTGGGAGCGGACTGCCGACTGGGCAGCACAATGTAGCGGGCCACAATCTGCAGGTGGCTGTTGCGGAGGGTCGTCATGGCGTTGACGGCCGTCAGGTAGGCAGCACGGCAGACATGAAGATGGCCAGAAACCTCATCTGTGGCTGCCTCGGGCACAGGCTGCAGGGAAAAGACGCGCAGACTGCCGCTGGAACGGACGGCCTCAAGAAAACGGCGGTGTGGTCCAGGCATGTAGTCGCGAACCTCTTGGTGGAAGCTGGGGGCGGTGGCGCCCCTGTCAGAGCCGACACCGCTGTCAGCGCTGGCAGGATTGGTCGGTGAGTGCGGCGAGCTGTGGGCGCCAGCTGCGTGATGGACGCCGAGGGCAATGTCAAGCAACTGTATGAGGCTGCTCTGACCGTTGCTGCCACCGCGCAGCTGTCGCCACTGGCCATGACCGGCGCCCTCGTCGTAAAAAACCCCGCGGGGCAAGCCGGCGTTGGCCATGCCGAGGCTGCCGGCGAGAAAGGGGCGGACGGCGTGATAAAAGACCGGCGGGTCACAGTGATCGGGCATACGGGTGAGCAGTGCGGTAAGGCGGCCGATACAGGCGGTGATGGACTCGAGGGCAGCAGTGACAGTGACGGCCGCAGTTGCAGTGATGTTGCTTTCGACACTGTCGGCGCTGATGGCGTCGAGAGCGGCCAGTAGAGGTGGAATGACGACACCTCCGGCAGCCTCCATGGCGACGGAGACCATGTAGAACCACGACTCAGAGACGCTGCCGGTAAAGGTGCGCTGGGCCACAAGGCCGTCGAGGTCGGCAGGATCCTCGCCGCGATAGTTCCACAGATTCAGGGCGGCGTAGGTGGCGACGGGGGGGACCTCGAGGGCGTGGGACACTGCCAGTAGCGGCACGACAATGGCGGGGGGTAGCACCTCTGCCGGACGCGGCCCGCCCCAGATATACCCGTGAGTGAGAAAGGAGAGAATGGAGTAGGCGCGGCGGCGTTGCGGCTCGGTGGTGAGGCCGTCAGTCGACAGCACGGGTAGCTGGTCAACCGCATGGCGTAGGGTGTCGGCAGCGAGAAGGGTGGGCAGGTCCGCAGCCAGCCGCTCCCAGGGCTGATAGAGGGCGTCGGGGAGGGCATTGAGTGGCGGCTCATCGGGCAGGAAAGCGTGCCGGGAAAGGCCAAAGTCAGAGAGGGAAATCGGGGTGTGCGTGGCAGAAGGCATTTTAAAAGTGAGGATCTGTGCTGTCGGTACTGTGCTGTGTGTGCTACCGATTTCCATGACAGATTCCAGAGGCTTATAACAGTGTGTAAGGCGGAAGCGGATCGGAAGCGGATCAACACCCGGCAGAAATTGGATAGAGGCCGAAAAACCGGGAGCTAACGGATGTGGCGGAAAAGGTCCGTAGATGATCCGATCGAGGTATTAAAAGCCGACCGGCCGACCACATTCGATCGCACTCTGCAGCGACAGCAAAAATGGACTTTGAAACCCTGTTGACAACACTGCAGACGAACGGCACGGCCGCGTTCCCCGCCGATGCTGGCTCGCTTGCATATGCCCGCCGCCTCGATGGGCAGGACCCGTTGCGCCATCTGCGCGATGCCTTCATTTTCCCCACGCGGGCATCGCTCAACACGGTCCTCGGTAAGGGCACCGACGCCTCGGCCGACAACAGCACCGAAGTAGTGTACTTTTGCGGCAACTCGCTCGGCCTGCAGCCCAAGACCGTGCGGACCAGCCTCGATGACCACCTGGCGACGTGGGCCGCTGCCGGCGTGTACGGCCACTTCCACGCACTGCCGGGCTCGTCGCTGGCGCCGTGGCAGGATCTGGCTGCGGCATGTTCAGCCCAGATGGCGCCATTTGTGGGCGCAGCGTCGGCCGAGGTCATCGCCATGAACACACTGACAGTCAACGTGCAGCTGCTGTTGGGCAGCTTTTATGCGCCGACGACGGCGCGCCACAAGATCATCTTCGAGAGCAAGGCCTTCCCCAGCGACCGCTATGCCTTCCAGACGCACGTGCGCATGCGCGGCTTTGACCCAGCCACGTCGCTGGTCGAGCTGGTCCCCGACAACGACGGCTGCCTCTCGACGGCTAGCATTCTCGCCGCCATCGACGCCCACGCCGCCGACGCCGCCATGCTGCTGTTGCCCGGCATCCAGTACTACAGCGGCCAGCTGTTTGATATTCCCACCATCACCGCCCACGCCCACGCGCGCGGCCTCGTCGTCGGCTGGGACTTGGCTCACGCGGCCGGCAACGTGCCCCTGCACCTGCACGACTGGGATGTCGACTTTGCCGCTTGGTGCACGTATAAGTACCTCAACGCCGGCCCGGGCGCCATGGCCGGTGCCTTTGTGCACGAGAAGCACGGCGCTGTCAGCTTCGACGAGGCTGGCCGGCCCGTATTCCGCAACCGCCTTGCCGGCTGGTATGGCGCCGACAAGACCGTTCGCTTCGACATGGCCCACGACTTTGTCCCCGCCGTCGGTGCCGCCGGTTTCCAGCTCAGCAATCCCAGCGCCGTCGACCTCGCCAGCCTGCACGGCGCTCTATCGGTAGCCAGCCGCACATCTATTGAGGCGCTGCGCCGCAAGAGCCTCGTGCTGACAGCCTATGCTGAATGCCTGCTCGACCGCATCCTGGCCGACGCACCGCCGGCCGAGGCGCCCCTCTTCGTGCAGCTGACACCGCGCAACCCCACCGAGCGCGGTGCCCAGATCAGCATCCTGCTGCGTGGAGGACTGCTCGCTCGCATAGGCCCAGCCCTCGAGGCGGCGGCCGTTGTCTGCGACCAGCGCAAACCTGATGTCGTGCGTGTAGCACCGGTGCCCATGTACAACAGCTTTGAGGATGTCCAGCGGTGTGTCCAGGCGTTGCGAGGGGCCATGCTGGGTTAGCCTAAGAAGTGTAGACATTATCAAGAGAATCAATACAATCAAAAAAGCAACAGTAGGCTGTCCAGCGACACTAGCCGTTCGTTGTACTTCTGTGCTTTGTCACTGCATCGCTCAGGTTTTATGGCGTCGCCCGCTTTCAGGCCCGTGGCGAGGCAATGTCAGACCGCGCCCCCGTCGCTACCTGCGCATCATTGCGCACCGGGCATAGTCAAAGTAGACTTTCATGACGCGGTGCACCTCCTCGCACCACATGGAATTTTAGCAGTAGTTTTCCTTGTTATTGTCCATCAGCCCCAGGGCCTTTAGTTCCCGTAGCGTCCGTCGGATCTCGGCGTTGCGGTCGATATCCTTACGCCGGATTATCTGGCGTGACCGCAACGACACACCGGCACTCGACATGAGCATGATGTGCGTGACGATGGAAAAGTTATGTATTAGATACGGCCGAATCAGTCGGACCAGGCCCAGATTGACGGGGATGAGCGTGCCCTGCTGTGCGGTCAGCTTGTAGTAGACGCCCATCTTACGCACGACGGGGTAGCGCTGGGCTTCCTGCACACCCTTGGCCACAACCTTGTACCCGTATCCGGTAAGCACGATTCTGGAGAGGCATCCAATAGCCCCCAGGCAGCATTTATGCCCAAAGGACTGACAGTCCTGCGACCAGCTGGCGCCGCACCAGCTCACATAGCTGTCTGCGGTTTAGCGCGTGGTCGTCGTTGCGCGACAAGTATCGAGCCGCAGCCTGCCAGTTGAGCTGTACGTTGGGGCAGTTGGAGTCGGGTCCTGTTGTAGCACTAGGCTGTGGAGACGGCCTGCGTACAGTAGGGCCGGATCGGAAGGAAGGACGACGTGCCCTACACATTCCGCTTGAACGGGACATAATCGTCTAAATCCTCCGGCTTCTCCTCCAGCGACTCATCTTATGAAGGCCCGATGTCCGCCACGGCCTCATGGTGTCGTAGCGGAAGGGCACGCGACGACGTCTGCGTGGTCCTACCCTCCTCCGTCCTCTGCTAGATACCGCCACCGGCACCCAAGAACACCCGACGCCCGGGATGACATGCGCATGGAAGATGGCAGATTGGGAAACGGCGCTAGTTCTCGACCTCCGTGGTCTTCCAGAGCGGAGAGCGGGGCCTCGTTTCCATAGCTGGCAGTCTGGGGCTACAGAGCTGCGCAGTGGCCAGATTCCCTAGTACAGCCTCGTCCGTCGGGTCGACTGCCCGGGCGGCGGTGCTTTGGATGTAGTGTATGAACAGCGAGTTGCGGTAGAAGAGCATCGCACCGTCCTCCGAGACGCACAGAAAGGTCGGCATGTTGTCCGAGGCGAGATGGCCAAACTCGAGTCCGGACAGCAGTTGAATTCCTGCACGAGAGCATACATGTAGTAGACCTTGCTGCGCGCTGGCTGATGGTGCCCTGTTCGTCCGAGAGGCCTGGCGGTTTTTGTTTGGCCAGCGTAAGCGAAAAGTCTTCTTCCAGCGAGGCGGCCATAGTGTGGGCGACGCCGGTGCAGCACAGCTTGTGGGTTGGCTTCTGCTCGCCGATGGTTACATGAAGAGCCGCTGGCTGTCAAGAGCTGCACGGATCCGGCCAAAGGCCTTCGCCTGCATCTGCGGAAAGCTTGTCCAGGGCGGAATCATAAGCCAGTAGAATTTGTCCGCAATGTCGGTTCGCCCGCTTTTCGCCGAAATGGATGCCGAAGTCCTCAAAATGGATGACCGTATCGCGGTGGGAGGGATAAGCCGAGAAAAAGGCATGTTGGGCGAATCGTTCGAAAAGAGTGAGAAAGCCGGGAAGCGCTTTCTTTGGGCAGTTAGCGAATGGGCACAGGACGGAAGGTGAAGAGAGAACGCATGCCTCATTTCCCACACATCAACTCTTTATTTTGATTCAGGAGATGCCAGACAGATGCTGCGTCCTCGCGGGCTTCTCCTTCCCGTTCTTCCATGAAGATTCAAGGATCGCGCTCTCTTTTTTTCGGCCGCAATGCGAGCTTCGCGTTCCATTTTTGGCTCCGATTCGTGCAGCATTCTGAGCAGCAAGAAGTTCAAGGGCTCTCTCGAATGTTTGAGGGAGGTTGACAGTTTTGACGTGTTGTGACGACGTGGCGAGGCTGGATACGGTTTGGGTGTTGGAATAATAACGGCTCAACATTTTGGGGCGTAACGCGCTATCGCGTGACGTAAATAAACTTTATTACATAATCCACCAGAGCCACCGCATAAAGTTGTCGCCGATGAATACTTCTTTTACTATCCTTACACCATCCTAGCTACGGCTCTAGCCACCCGCGACCAAGTCCAGGCCCACCAACGCCCCAGTCTCCGGGCGCATCTCCCCAGGTGCCGCTCCACCAAGCATTGACGTCCTGCAAGTGGCCTCCAAGCAGCTGGTCGGCCGGTAGAAACATGTCGCCATCGGGTAGAGCTGGCGAAGCCGCAGACGGGACTGTCTCTGTGGTCCGGCCAATAGCCATGGCTGGATCTAGAGTGGTGATGGCGGGCAGGCGCGAGAGTGGCGTGGGATCCGAGACCTCATCATGGACCTGGCCGGCGAGCGAGGCGCCAAAGAGAGATGGCGGCGACGGATCCGCAGGGCCGCAGTGTGCCGAGGCAGCTAGGTCGAGGATCTCGAGAAAGCCGGCGATGCTGACAGTCAGAGTAGTGTCGCTGGCATTGAGCGCGTCGTGGCGGGCCATCTGGTCGGCGAGCCGCTCGAGCTTGGCAGCCAGACGGCGCACATGGGGCCAGCGGCGGGCGAGGGTGCGCATAAAGGCGAGACAGCGGTCGTACCGGGCGCGGGCAGCCTGGCGAAGGGCGGCATCGCCGGAGAAGCTGTGCTGCAGCTCAATGGTGGCGACGACGGCGGCGCAGTAGCCAAAGAGCGGATCCGAGACAGAAAAGCGGCGGCCATCGTCGAAGAAGGCGACAAAGTGCAGCAGCCAGGAGCCGTGGTAGGCCGCGAGGTGGGCCGACTGCTGCAAGAATACTTCGGAGAAGCCGCGGGCGTGCTGGAACTGTAGCGTCATCAGCAGCGGGTGGTTGAGCAGGCAGATGGCCGTGTGAAACAGAAAGTGGCTAAGGAACCAGGGCGCCCAGTAGGCGCGGGCGGCCGGGCGACCGAGGTCGGCGGGCGGCACGGCGGCTAGACGCACACATCGGTTGCGGTGGAGGGTGGGCAGGTCACGGCCAAGGTCCATCAGCCGGCGGAGGGCCCGCGCGTACGGCGTGTCGGGCGACCAGGGCGAGACAGCCGCGGGGGACGAGCGGCGGCAGTTGCGCACGTAGTCCTGGGCTAGCGCCCACACCTCGGCCAGCTGGATGACCGTGCTGAGGATGCCGTCGACGCGGTGACGCACCTGCACGTCGACGGCCGGCGACGACGGACTGGCCGGGAACAGCGGCGGCGAACCACCCTCGGCCGCATCGACGGGCCAGCCAAAGAGGCGCCGCAGCAGCACCAGGCCCCAATAGCAGCGCCGCCGCTCCTCGACGCCGGGGCTGGCGGCCGCTGGCCCGGCTGCTTCGGGATCGCGGTTGAGACGTGCGCCGTGCGCCAGGGCCATGGCCAGCGCACTGTGCGTCCGGCAGCGATCAATGGCGCCGGTATCAAAGGCGGTCAGTGCCAGCAGACACAGCGTTTGGATCGTCGACAGCTCGACGCGGCCGTCGGCCACGCGGGCCATAGCCAAGCGATGCGCCCTGTCGGCATACCGGGCCGCGTCTGCGGGCGTGTCGTCAACGCCGTCGGAAAACCGGCCGGCCAGGGCCAGCACAGCAAGCAGCAGTTCCGGGTCACGACTCGGTAGCGACGCAACAAAGCTGTCTGGATCAAACAAAGGGATTGGTTGGCCCTCGCAAAAGTGGAGATAGTCGCGGCCGGCCGACAGGACAACCGGTAGCGGAGGCAAATTTATGTCAGGCTGGGGCGGCACTTCAATCACTGCTGCTGCCGGCGGCGGCGGCTGCGGAGGCGACGCAACGGTCGATGCGTGCCGGTTCTGGGCTTGTAGGCTCTCCAGAACCTGCGCCAGCGTCGCTTCGATCGACTGCACCCGATTGTGCAGGGCTGGCTCGACTGGTTGCTGGGGCCTCGGCAGCCGCACGTCGACTGGCTCGGTCATGAGACGCGGATCAGCCGCGTACAGACAAGGCTGCCGCAGTCGCTCGCAGGTCGAACAGCCAGGCTTCTCGCCGGTGCACTTGGACTTTTTGCGCCTGAGGGTCAGCAGGGCCAGACCAGCTAGGGGAAACCTACCGACATGGCTCACAGGCCTGGCGAGTGCGTTTCCTCAGGTCGTCCATGATGGTGGAGGCGGAGACGGAAGCGGAGACGGAAGCGGATGGCAAAGGTTGGCGGAAGAGGGGCTATTAGTTTTTCAGGCGGTGTCAGGTCACTAAGGCCGTTGCTATGCGCTAAGTTATAACGCCGGTTTCGGGTTACTGGATACGATAGGATAGAGGTTCTGCCGTGGATTACGCTACGCGTACTCGTACCCGATCAATGCTCCCGGTACTCGCTCCCACAGTCGCCCAGCACCGCTAGCATCCGCCGGCTCTTCTCACCGTCCACTCCCAGGGCCATCTCGTTGATGCGAGCCATTTCCTTCTCGTCCAGCGCCCATCCAAACACCTGCACATTTTCCTGCCAGCGGCTCGATACACCCAGCCGCGTACCCACAATCACGGCGCCAACGGCCGGCTGCTGCAATACCCAGCGTGTTGCCACATTGGTTAGAGAGACACCGTGCATCTGGCCAATGCTGGCCAACACGACCAGAAGCTTTTGAAAGTCGTCCCACGACGACCATGTCCGGATGATGTCAATGTACTTTCGTTGAGACGGCGTGAGGGCCGCGTCGGCCGCGTAGATCTCGGGCATGGGCTGGCCAAGCCACCGGTCGGCGAGCATTCCACCACACTGACGTCAGACAAGAAGGGAGAGAAGAAGAAAAAAGAATGCAACTTACAAACGACCCGTAAGTCAACAGCTGCAGGCCATATTTGCTGCACACTTGTGCCATTTTCTGCCGCGGCCGTGAGTCAAACAGCGAATACTGCACCTGATTCGACACGATGCCAACGGCGCCAACCGTTTGCAGCAGATATTCGCAGGCCTCGGCCATGTGTTCCGCGTCAAAGTTACACAGCCCGACAGCCGCCACCAGCGTTGGCTGCGCCCGGCTTAACCGCACTAGCTCGGCCAGAACATCGAGATAGTCCTTGTCAGAATACTGCATGTGTTAGTCCTGCCGGCGCATCTCTGGAAGCAACTTACATCCTGCCAGTGCAGTTGTAACAGGTCTACACGACCGCCAACCCGCCGCACACGCTCTTTGACGTTATCAAGCACCCACTCCGCTGTCACCGGTACTTCGGGCGCCCGGAACACACACCACTTGGTCGCACAAAACACCATCGGCCGGATGGTGGCTGGCAGTCGGTTGCGGAAGTCGCCATATACGAGCTCGGCATCGCCCTACTTAGGTCAGAATACTGTGGACCGATTATAAATACTGGCACACTGACATAATGGTCAGCCATGTCTGCTGCCGTCAGCCCTGCTTCGACCAGCTCCACCAGGCAGTCCGTCTGCGCCTCGCTCGTGCCCGCGCCCCAGGCTGGCGAGCTCAGCTGCCACAGCCCGTTGAAAAGCCTCGGCATCGTAAATGGGCCGAGCTGGAACGTCTCTACTTTGACGTCGCTTTTTGGCGTGACAGTTAACATGGTCCCTGCACCTACGCTAGGGACCTCCTCGAGTAGCGCCGGATAGAGCATTGCCAGCACGTCCCGGACCTGCCGCGCCGACCGTGCAAACGGATCACTCACGCCCGCCGTCTGGCAGTATTTTCGGCACGCTTCCAGGCTTTGTAATAGATCCTTTAGTGCCGCTTTGGATCCCTCTGTGGCCCCGCTTGTCTTGGCCTCCTTGAGTGCTTGCACAGCTTGCACAATGTCTCCACCAGCAGTTGCCAGTACCAGCTCGAGACTGGAACCGCGGCGCCACGTCGCCTTGGCCAACACGATGGACTGACAGAGATGGGACAGACTTGAAGGTTAGATGTTACTTTGAGCAAAATGATACAGCCAAAACCCACCATGGCAGGGCTTCATCCACCAGCTTGCACGAGAAAAGACAGCGGACTGTTGCCAAGTACTCGGTCAGGGCCAGAGATGCCTCGTTGCA
This sequence comes from Leptographium flavum, assembly GCA_963580335.1. NCBI lineage: Eukaryota > Fungi > Ascomycota > Sordariomycetes > Ophiostomatales > Ophiostomataceae > Leptographium > Leptographium flavum. The sequence continues at coordinate 28,411 of OY756933.1, read as the reverse complement.
TCCGCCTGGGAACAGCTCGGCAGCCGTAGTCAAGCCTGGCTTCGTTTCCGCCAGACGCTGACGCACATGCTGCACAAACGGCTTCTGCGTTGCCGATCCCTGCGAGATGAGAAGCCGGAGGGCACTCCGAAGGATGGTTGGTGACACTGTCTGTCAGCCCGCGCTTGGCCTGGAAGGCTTGGGCCACTCACAGTTGGAGACGAGCACGTCGTCCATCATGTTCCTGTCCCGCTGTCAGTTGATGCAGTATGACGTCGGCTACTGACTTACACGTGGCCGGCCATGGCGTTTCAGTCGTTTGTTTTCGAGTAGCTGAGTGCGGTCGTGTAGCTATTGAGAACATACCGCGGCACTTATCAGCACAGTCGACGCGGGGACCCACTTCCGGCCTTCTACCGAACACCGGCCGGCGCGAGGATAGGAAAGATAAGAAGACACCTAATAGAAGCGTACATTGTTTTCCGTCGCGGTATCCTACTTATGATGACGATCAGGCCGGCAATCGCGACGTTGTATGTAATCAGAAAGATGTCGAGTTCACCACAGAAGGGGTTCTGGCTCTGCTATCAGGAGGCTACAGCCCTTGCTTTTAAAGTGACACCCGGATAGTACAGCAGGCGGATGCATGGTAGATAGGGCCGGCCTTTTAAGTAGATACCGGCGATTTAAACGCTAAATGGCCGGCGTGATGCTATTGGTTTACGTATTTCCGCCAATACAGAAGCTGTCTGGCTGACAAAGAAAAATTGTGCCGTCGGGGTGGCTTGGAGGCCGGCCAAAGACATGAAGGGTCACGACGTAGCTCGAAAGAGAGGCAAGAAGCCTTTTCGTCGGAAACCGAGAACCAAAAACATGGCCAACGACTCTTTCCAGCTGTACGACTTGCGTGTCGAGGTCGTCTGTCCGCAGGGCCAGCGAATTCTGTGCGGCGCCAACGAGGGCGACTACTTTACGCTGGAGGGAGAGATGCTTCGGCTTCCTCCTGGCCAGGGCATCAGCATTTACAGTCTGGGTGCGTGGGACGCTGGATCGAGGGGGCATGCTGACTAACTACTACCTCATAGCCGCCGTTCTTCCTCTGCTGGCGGCCAAGCAGCGGATGACAGTGCCCAACGACTGGATGACATCCGACGCACTGATTGCCTGCCCGGATCCGAACTGCCCGTCGCAGCTGCGGATCGTGCGCAAGGGAGTGCGCACGTTCAGTCACGCCGAGACGACGGTGGTTCCGCTGCAAGAAGAACATGATTAAGAATAGAACACAACACTTTCCTGCGCGGCCCAAGTAAAAGGTGTACTTATTGTAAAGCGTTCTTTGAGTACCTTACGGAGTACTGCGTGCTCCATGGAGGAACAAAATACTCGGGGCCTGTCGGTATAAATGCGTCTGGGAGCGCTGTGGGCGCCCGCGTGGTCACGTGTGGGCACACGTGGCCGCTGGGCATGATCCGAAAGATAGGGGTAGCGCGAGGAGCGGTCCCTACAGGAGTAATTTGCCCACCAATTTGTGTGTTTCTACTTTGGAGGAGACAAGAAGCTTCACCACCAGATCAACTGTATACCCGCCTCAAGGAAGAGGAGGACGTACAGGATCTAGAGTGACTTGCATTCAACAGCGAATCTACACCCATTCACTTGTACCTTTTGTTTTATCCGTCTCGTGTGGATCGACAGGGCCTAAATTTTGGTTGCTAGCAAAGTGGGTCTTGCCTCTTTATCTCTCGCATCCGACAAGCTACAGGATCCAACCACCAACGTGCAGCATGGAGCGACGTACGCGAAGCCAGGATAAGCCGGGGTATGCTCCGTAGGTGAAATGCATGAAACTGAGACTGACAGCACAGGGTCAAGGCCTGTCTGGCCTGCCGCAAGGTCAAGATGCGCTGCCACATCGGCGACCTGGAAACGATCTGTGAACGATGTGCACGTAAGTCGATGGAGTGCATCTTCCAGGACCACCGACGCGGACGGAAGCGCGGCGCGAGGTTGGTCTCCTTTCCTTACATCCAGCCTGTCTCCGCTCACTCTTCGAGGATCTCTAAGACGGGCATGTTGGTCGACCCGTCGTCCGTTCCGGTAACCGGTTCCAGCGCCGCTGAAGGCACTCCCCGTGGCAAGACACCTCCAGCTGGCGACGACTCGCGGGACCTGCAGCCACCGGGACTTCTTCACCAATCTGCTACACAGGGCCGCTTCTCTTTGCACACTGTGCTCAATCCGGCTGTCCACGAGCCGTCGACCCGGCCACGAGAAACATCAAAGACTGTGGCAGACCCAGTGCAGCTCGGACTGGTCAACATCACAATTGCCGAGTCGCTATTTCACCAGTGGGTTAATGTCCACATAGCGCGCCTGATCTAACCCACAGCTTCATAAACGTCCTCAACCCCTACATCAGCCAGCTCGACCCGCTGCTGCACACGATGGACTACGTGCGCGAGCGGTCCGAGTTTCTCTTCACCGCCATGTTGGCTGTAGCGGCCAAGACGTTCAACTCGGCCATCTACCGGGTGCTATATGACCACGCCGAGACGCTGATGGCAGCAGCCTTTCGACGCGGCGAGAAGTCGGTCGAGATCGCCCAGGCCATGATGGTCATGACGTACTGGAAGGAACCCGACGACACGCGTGTCTGGGTGTCTCTTGGCTACGTCATTCGCATGGGCATGGATCTGGGCTGGCACCTGCTAAAGCCAGGCTCGGACGGGGCCGACAACATTAAAGCGCGTGAGCAGCGTAACGTGCAACGGACGTGGTACGTCCTGTACGTGTATGACCAGAGGTAAGATGGCTTGACGATACAATCTGCACACCTCTAACAGTTTTAGCATGAGCCTGCAGACAGGCAAGCCGTGGATGATCGAGCGCAACGACTTTGTCCAGTCCATCGAGGCTTGGTGCCAGCAGCCGCTCTCCTCGGCCAACGACCGGCTGCTCGGTGCCTTTGTCACGCTGCGCATTCTCGGCGCTGAGGTCTTTCAGCTGCTGCGTGGAAGCTCCAGCCGCCTGCGCACTGAGGCCGACTCGTTGCACCATGTCGAGTCGCTGCTGGGTGTGCTTGAGACCCAGCTCGACACCTGGGAGCGCCTCTGGCTGCCGCGCGTAGAGGCTGACGCCCGCCACCAGTTCATGGTCCGCTTCTATGGCACTCATTTGCGCCTGCAGCTCTTCTCCCTGCCGCTGCCACGCGTGCTCGCCTCCAGCGACCGCGACCTGCCATCGCACCTGCGAATTCTCTGGACCAGCTACACCAGTGCGCTGGCCATGCTCGAGCTCATCTGCCAGTCTACCGAGTGGCTTTTTTTTGCCCAGGACTCCATCCACATCATGACTGCCTACAGCGCGGCCTTTCTCGTAAAAGTAAGCAAGTATGTGGCCCCGTGACGACGGCTAACAGTCAGCTTCTTCTCTCGGCACCCAGCAGCATCACCACACAGATCGAGGCCAAGGTCATCGAGACGATCCAGGCCACAGCCCTCGTCTTTTCGCGTCAGTCTGCCCCTCCGACGAGCAGCTGTGCTCTTCAGGCGCGCTTTTTGGACCGAATTTTGTCCAATATCACCAAGACAAATCGACATATTCCGCCAGACAGCCGGCCAGACGTGGCGAGCAGAGACGCGTTCTCTGGTGATTTGTACGCCACTGTTGATTCTGCTGGAATGGAGCCGCTGGACTGGCTGTTGGAGGAAAACGAGGCGCGCAACAATCTCTTTGCTCTGGCCGGGTTTGATATTGAAGAGGGAATATTTTTTACCTAGAATAGGTCCGGCAATAGACGTCAAAATTTATTATTATTCACAAAAGAGGATCATGGAACTTCAATGTCTTGCTCAATTTATAACGTAGGTGATAAGCGAGTGGCGCAGACAAGCGAGTGGCGCACTTCCCACAACCCTCACAACAAAAAGAGTTATTACACAACCACAACAAGTAAAATCAATTCAAATCACTCTAAACTATATACATCAGGCATCTCTACTTCCTTCTGACAAGTGCGCGCATTGTGTCCTCTCTCGCCGCACGTACCACAGTGCCGTCCACCCGGCTCAGCCCTCCTCTGCCGACCGCTCCTTGCCTGTGTCTCCTGCTGTATTTGCTCCTGCACGCCCTTTCTCCTGGCTCATGAAGATGCGGCCAAGCGGCGTTGCTGGCGGTAGTGGAGGTGCCTCGGCATTGGGGGTCGGGAAGGAGCGGTGGGAGAGGATCTCTGCCTTGTCGTCGGCATGTGTAGCATATGTGTTGTCTGGGCGCCGTAGAGGCGGGAGGAGTGGAGGAGCAGAGGGGGTATGGCTCCGGGAGCGGGCCCACCTTTCTATTCTCCACAGGTCTGCGTCCTTTGCCGAGGCCCCCTTTGTAATGTTCTATTAATTGTAGAGAATGCAAGCTCTTCTATTCCAATGAGCAGCACCGATTGAAAACGAGGCTGTCATAGTGCCAGCGAATGTGGACTAATTTCCCAGATAACAATATGGGAGCACACGTACACCGATCCTGATAACATCCTGTCAATTGCCCATCGGACCATTCCACACCGCACCGTCTATTATTATAGTCAAATCTAAGTCTCTATCGCGTTGCAATTACCGTGGGTGTTCTGGGTTCTCCTTGACAGGATGATCACTTTCCCACGTCTAGACAGCAAAAGTCTCTTGTGGAGGAGTTGCACCCCATGTTTTGTTTTCCAAGGCAGCCTGGATATCCTCCGGGTCGGTCCAACCCTCTCTCTTGTCCTTATCGACCCGAATGAAAAGAAAATCCACCACGAGAGCGGCACAAGCCAGGGCAGCACCAAAGGCCAGGGCAGCCCTGTAGCCAAGGACGTCGTTGTTATCGTGATGCTTCTTCACCTGCATGTCGACCGTTCCCCCAAAACCAAGCCCGAGCGTGGTACCGTACAGATTCAGCGTGCTCAAGAGCGATGCAGCCACACCCTGCTGGCGGCGACTAACATTGTTGCTCATGATGATTTGTGCAGCAACATACACAAAGTCGGGAGACAGACCCATGCAAATTGTGGATGGAAATACCTGTGCCCAGTAGGTCTGCTGGACTGGCATCGTCGCCAAAAGCACATTAGCAGCCAGGATTGCGCTTACCCCAATCGCCAGAATCCATTGGGCGGCGAGTCGGGGGATGAGCCAGCCAGCGCCAAATGTCCCAAGCACGGCGACAATGGCAAAAGGTGTCCATTGAACAGCAAAGTCCAGGACACTCTCTTCCCGCAAGAGCTGCAACCATGCGACCATGTACCAGAGGAAAATTCCATTTGCCATGAACGTGAACAGGTTGATAATCATAACTGCCGTGAAGCATGGCATTTTCCAGATGCCCAATGGCATCACCGGTTCACTTGCATAGCGATGTTCCCATATCGCAAAGGCTGCCAAGATCGGAATGGAAGCGACAATGAGGCCAATTTCGAGGCCTTCCCATCCGGATGACGAAGCTTGGCTTGCACTGTTAGTGACACAGAAAGCAAGGAAAATGAAATATAAAATGAAAGATAAAATGAAAGAAGAAATTATAATTCTCACTTCCAAGCGATACTGAATAGAATCAGCCCTGATATTCCCAGAGTGGCGCCGATCCAGTCAACCTTGCCACCCTTGTCAATTGGGTGGTCGGTCGGGAGAAGGACGGCCAATGCACCAAACACACAGGCTCCAATAATGGCGCTGACGCTGTTAGGAACTTGACAGAGTAAATCACTCGAGGCATTGTACTCACATGCCAAAAAAGATCCACTTCCATGTGGCGTACTCGATCATGATACCAGACCATACAGCTCCGAGATATCCTCCGATGGGAGCAGAAGCGCCAAAGAAGCCGAGAGTTATGTTTCTCATCTTCCCAGGCGGGATTGTGGTGCTGATGAGAGCAACGGCATTTGGCATGATCAGCCCACCTCCAATGCCAGACAAGGCTCGTACTATGTTGAAGCTGACGTAGCCCCTGCAGAAGCCATTCACCAAAGACCAAATAACAAGCCATGTAGCCCCCACAATTAGGATATTTCTATGGCCATACACAGTGCCGAGCCGGCCGCTCATGAGGACAAACGTTCCTTGAGTCAATCTGTGTTTAAAGTCAGCAGGCGAGTGCAAAATTGGTGGAAGATGGACACACGGATACGAAGCGGCTGCCCAATTCGCATTCCCCGGCCCCACAGGCTTGCCTAGCAGAGAGCTTATTTCCAGCCCAGCACCCAGACCGATCATGTTCGATATCATCTGAATGGTCAGTGTCAGGTCACACAGCAAACAAGATAATATCCAACCTGGACCATGTTGCTGGACACAATCAGCACAATGATGGCAATCCTGCGAACACGTCCGGTCGATGTTTCGACGATCTCCTCATCGGGAAAAGGTGTGGGAGGACTGCTAGCAGGAGATCTATCGTCGTCCGTGGCAACCAATTCCTGGGTGACGGCTGTCTCCTCAACACGGGATTTTTTTTTCTCGAGCATGGCGACCGAGGGTATGGCTTAGTCGGCAAAGCAAACACTACGCAGCTAGCTAATTGCACAATCAACGAAATTGATGCTAAATAGTAAAAATTGGCGGCTGCAGAAAATCGGCCATTGGCATCTGCTGAGCTTATCTGTCTTATCAGTAGTCAAAATTTTGGACTCTGTCGGTACATCACCCGGTTCTGCCGGTGATCACCGCCCTGACCCACTTCTGGGCAGGGACCAGCCAATCAAGGGATGGCAGGCTTCCCCCCTAAAGTCTCGCGCGTCTTGCGATAGTTAGGGAGAGAACAACAAGAAGCTTCACCAACAGATCAATTGTATACCCGCCTCAAGGAAGAGGAGGACGTACAGGGTCTAGAGTGTTGCACAACTGTTTACCAAACCGACTAGTCACAAGTGAATTCCCGGGACCTCCCGACAGACTCCATAATAATAATGGCTATCCGAGATCGGTCATGCCGGATTTTAGCCGGACTATAGCTGAGGCAAACTAACACTAAGTCGGTTCTCGATCAACAACGAATTCAATCGTTTCATCGTGATCATTTTAAAAGGGATCCTTTCTATAAACATGTACGTGTCGGAATATCCGCTGAATTCGGCTTTCTGGAAGTAGTCACGCGTGATCCTGTACAGCCGCACGTGGAACCGTGCTGGTATACAGATTGATCGAAATGGTGAAGCTTGGTTCAACTAACTAGCTGTCGCGAGAATTGCAAGGTTTTCATGGCCTCGAGGCTGACCCACACCGGTGGCCTTGATTGGCCACCGGATTTAGCCTCCTGATTGGTCAAACGCTGTCTACAATAGTGGGTCAAGTCCTACGAGTCAGACTTGTGACAAATGGTCCAACAGTACGTGTCGGGAGGTCCCGGGAATTCACTCGTGACTAGTCGGTTTGGTAAACAGTTGTGCAACACTCTAGACCCTGTACGTCCTCCTCTTCCTTGAGGCGGGTATACAATTGATCTGTTGGTGAAGCTTCTTCTTGTTTTTCTCTCCCTAACTATCGCAAGACGCGCGAGACTTTAGGGGGGGGAAGCCTGCCATCCCTTGATTGGCTGGTCCCTGCCCAGAAGTGGGTCAGGACGGTGATCACCGGCAGAACCGGGTGATGTACCGACAGTACGCTTATTTTCTTATAAATTGCACTATTAGCAGGATAGAACCTGCGTCAAGTTGTCAGAAGAAGGATGAAAAATGAGCCCTGGTCGAGGTAGATTTGTGCCCATGACTAGGTACCTGTGACCATATGTGGCGCCCGGAAAAACCTGAAAATCCCGCACAAAATCCCGGGTAAAAAGGACTTCGCGCATTCCCCAGAGGTACACAGACAGACACAAGCAACAATCAACTAGTTACCCAAATATGATCTGATACAATTCGCTTTTTATTATTTTACGGGTTGGTGGAACAGATCCACCTTGTGCGCAAATAGACGCATATGATAATCGAGGGTGTCGGTATCCCGGGTCCTGTCGTGATCACGTGTGGTTCGGTTGTACGTTGCAATGGTTCGGCAGCACTCTAGATCCTGTACGTCCTCCTCTTCCTTGAGGCGGGTATACAGTTGATCTGGTGGTGAAGCTTGTCTTCTCTAAATCTGTTGTGGGCGCGAAGCCCTTACTTAGCTAAGTCAGGACGGAAGAATGGCTATTCCGTTCGCCGCCCCACTTTCAGACTCGACTGCTGTACCGACATACGTTAAGATTTTTTATTTTATTTGAAAGTGCGTCGCTCGCTTATCTGCGTCGCTCGCTTATCAACCACGTTAATTGTGGATTCACCTGTACAAATGCGATGGTTCAAGCAATGCACATTGGTGTTCACCGTGATCCTGTACGTCCTCCTGTCTGCAGGAAGATACAATTGATCTGTGGTGAAGTGGTCTGTCTTTTCTCGTAGTCCGACGCACCAAATTTTGGTGCGCGAGACTACATCTATGGACTCTGTGACACTACCCCTATCTTCCAGTGGGTCTGGTCGGGACCCTACAGCCCGATGCCTCCCATCCCTCCTGTGCGCGCACTGCTTACATAATCATATTCTAGCGATGCGATGCATTCATACCGACATTAATGGTAAATTTCAATTTGCAGTTTGCAGTGCTCCCCGAGAAGAAGTCGGCATGACTTTCATGGCAACTACTAGGCGTGCATTCTAGCGTCTATTACACGCGAATTGTGGCTGTTTGGAGACGGCTCTGTAAGATAGTAGCAGTCGCCTCTTTGCTTGCCGTCTTCTCACTATCTGTGGACTCTCCAAAAGCTTCGCCAGATGCAGACACAGTATCCTTGCCGGGCTCCTCGACTGTCTCCCCGCGCAACCATTTCCAAGCTAGCCTACCGGAAGTAGCGAGGATTTGGCGGCCATCGTAGACGGGATATACACCGGCAACAAGGAGGCAGAAAAAGAGCCAGACCATGGACACCGTGACCCAACCCTCGAAGAACTAAGCTGTCAGCTAGGAAATGAGGGGCGGAAAGAGACCAGAAACATACGGGCTTCGAAAAAATATAGTCTCTATAGAGTGGAAGAGGCCAGACAACCCACGTTAGAAGCCCAATCACGACACTGGTGACGGCAGCAATCCATTTGGCGCGGTTCATCCGGCGCAATTCCTTCTCTAGATACGGGTGGCGAACCTGGTCCAGGTCCTCCGTCCGTACGGTGCGCATAGAAGGCGTTTCTCCATCCTCGTTGACCTGTGTTAGGAGGAGGAAGATGCGCCAGTCGAAGTTGTCGGGCTACCAATGTTAGTAGTGAAATATGGAACAGAAGTTGTAGAAAATCTATCCACCTTTATATATGTGATAATGACCGCGTATATACCAGACGAAAATGTGGAAGTAATGGCCCCCCAGAGACATGGCAGCTGATTCTCTGTCGTTTCCACGGTCAATTCACCGTAATAGGCGTAAGCGCTGCCAAGCCAGACGGCAATGCCGGAAGCCTGCCACGATTAGCTGTAGGTCTGAAGAAACGGACAAATACACCCACCAGACCGAGAAGTGGTGCGATAACTACCGCCGCCTTGGATTGCTGCTTCCACAAGATCGTGAAAGCCATGGGGAACATGCCTGGGCAGATGATAGTGGCAAGGAAGTAACCCATCCAATTGAGGCTGATGCCGCCATAGTGGAGCGCAGTGGCAAAGCCAGACGCAAACAGCCCAAAACCCACAACGGACCAGTGCGACACGCGGATGACCTGTTCGGGCCGCGCTTTGGGGTTGATGTACGTGCGGTAAATGTCAAAGGAGACGATACTTGAGACGGCAATTAGCTCGGCACTGGTCGTGCTGGTCACCGTCATGAAGACGATCAGCAGCAGTCCGGCTGCACCGCCCTTGCCGGCTATTGCCATGACCGTGTATGGCAACACGTAGCCATTGTTTATTTCGCTGGTCGTCATCATCCGCGGGTAAGTTGGGAAGAGGGATGTCTTTTCGAGCGCGATGGCTGCCAGACCCGCCGTGGTGCCTACAGCCCACGGAACGGCAAAGTAAGCGATACCACCAATCATGTAGCCGGGCATAGCCGCGGCAGTGTCAGCAGCAAATCCCTTTTGCCAGAAACTTGTGTCCATGATGACGAGGGCAAAGTCACCGAATGAGTGGACCAGGCCAAAGATGATGGAGCTCTTGGACTTGAAAGAGAGGATGGAGCCCTCGTAGTTGCCCGAGATATTCGCTGTTTTGTCCGCTTCGACGAGGGCTTCGTAGAAGCTGCTCAGCCCGGAGATGGCCGAGTTGTTGAATACGGCGATAGTGATCCAGCATAGCAGCACCATGACAACGAGTGTGTGCACATAGTCGGTCAGAAAGGTCGCCTTTAGGCCACCGACCATCGTATAAACGATAACGCCAAGCGGCAGCAGAAACGTTGAGGCGATAATATGCATGCCGGTCAACGCCGTAATGACACCCGCGGCGCCGAGAATCATGGACGTGACTGAGAGCAGGTTGGTAACGATGCAGAGAAAAATGAATACCATGTGGGCAGAAAAGCCGTAGCGCAGCCGGATGATCTCCAGATTTGTGTGGCCATTTCTGGGACGTTAGTGGGTGCCTGAAGAAGAATGTAAGAGCCTTACGGAATTTTGACCTTGGCGTGGATGGCTAGGACGGTCATGAGGGCAATCTGGATGGTGCATCCGGCTGCATACCAGAACGGAGCTGCGATGCCGTAGAGATAGCCCTGAGCAGCCGTCCAGATGATGGCCGTTCTGCTCTAAGTTAGTGCGCTGGGGGAGGCAAGGACATATCAGCGACTCACGCCCACATCCACGACGAGACGACTGCGGATGCCGTCAGTCCCGTGCCCACGCTGCGATTAGCCACCATGTACATCTCAGGGCGGTCCGACCGCTCGCCCAGAAAGCGTGCCAAAAATTTGGTCACCAGGATCATGCCCAGACCAAAGGCGAGGCCGACGCCAACCACCACGCCATATCCGGCGCCTTGGGGCAGCGGGACTAATACTTCTTCAGCAGACATTGTAATAGCGTTCAGCGCAGTTCAAGATGATGCTGTTGCTGTCATTGCAAGAACGTTGAGCGCCACACATGCTAGTTATATGCGGCCCGAAACGAGGAACCGGCTACGGCAATTGATCGGCACCGTTGTAGATGTCGTGCTCATTCTTATCCGTATAGCGTCATCTGCGCCCTGACTTTGCAAGACTTGCTTGATGGCGAAGACGGAAATGCGAGATATGATTGGCGACCATGCAGGCAAAGTTACGCTACGGGGAAGTACAGGAGATAATTACTCTTCCGCGGTCTCGTATCTTACATCCTTCCGGAGCGGTTGTCTGAAAAGGAGTTTAGCGATGCAGGCGCATATGCTTAAAGCAGGATTGCAAATGCACACGACTGGTTGGCGCTGCGCTCGTACGACGGCCATCCGACGAGCCCCGAAGGGGTTGTTTGAGGAGTGGAGTTATCAGCAAAATGAAATTCTTCTGGACAGATTGCCACTAGCTAGCGGCTTAGCGCCTGCATTGCGTTTTCGAACGGCATCGTTTGCCATTGACTTTATCTGCCTGTTTGAACCTGGTCTCTATCTTGAGGATGCATTGGGGCATTTCCAGCGAGGCGCATGACGATGAGGACGGGTCGCTCCTGCTTGCGGCATACAAGGGGGGCGGGACCCCTCTTGGGAACAGCGATGAGGGACAAGGGCACAACTCTGCCGACGCGACGCGTGCGCGCCGATATTCAGCCCCCAAGCTGTCCTTGCGGACCATGCTCATCCTCTCCAACATCTTAGTCATCACACTCGTCGGCCTCGCATACTACCGCTGGCCTCAACAGTACCCATTTCTGCCAATCCCCGAGCCAACCACGACCGACAATGTCGACAGCGGCGGTACGGATGTTGCGGCCAGTGCCATCATATCGCCTTCCACGCCCGCCGCGACGCCGACAGCCCTGCTGCCCGACCCCGTTTCCAAGCTACCACCCAGCGACAGCTTTGACCTGAAGAAGACGGGCTTTGTTCTTTCGGGCACGGCCACGCTGCGCGAGTACGTCTTCAGCATCTCGCTGGCTGATGGCCAGCCAGACGGCTTCACCAAGCAGATGGTCCTCATCAACGGGCAGTCGCCGGGCCCACTTATCGAGGCCAACATCGGTGATACCATCCGCATTGCCGTACACAACACAATGGCCGACGACCCGGTGACAGTGCACTGGCACGGCATTGACCAGCGCAACAGCGTGTGGATGGATGGCGTCTTTTCCCTGACGCAATGCGGCATCCCACCTAGTGAGAGTTTCACGTACGAGTTTGTGGTGCCGGAGCAGCGTGGCACCTTTTGGTACCACTCGCACGTGGCGGCGCAGTACGCGGATGGCCTTTATGGGCCTATTGTACGCTTTCAATTCCCCATCGCTGGCTGGGCACACTGACTTCCTAGGTCATCCACGACCCCGGCGAAATGATTGACCAGGCCAGCGAGGACAAGGTCGTTATGCTGGGCGACCTCTACTATCGAGCGGAAAATGAGGTACGTGCAACAAAGCGCCAACAGGGACCGAGCTAACAGTACAGCTCCTGAACGAGTATCTGGGCACAGCACCCAAGGCGAAGCGCATGGTTGGCATGGAGCCATCCCCGGACAATTTTGTCATCAATGGGCGGCACGTGGCGGACTGCACGACCGGCTCGCCGGGGCAGGTTCAGTACACAGCTAACGGGGAACTGACGTACAGCGACTGCCAGCACGGCTCTCTGTACTCGACGCGAGTGCGCAGCGGTGGACAGGCGCGATTGCGGCTCATTAGCCACAGCTCCAACATACCGCTCTGGTTCTCGGTGGACGGCCATGTCCTACAGATCGTAGAGATGGACGGGGTCGAGGTGTCTCCGATCGCGACAACCCGTGTCTTTCTGCAGCCTGGCCAGCGCTACTCGGTTCTCCTCACGACAAACCAGCCGGCCGCCAACTACCGAATGCGGGCAACTGCAGTGCGCGGCTGTGCTATGGTGCACTTCAATGGCAATGTCAGTTCACTGAACTACGAGGCTACGGGTCTGATCTCGTACGATGACGTGGACGTGACACTGTCGCCGTCAGCTGGCCCATGGGATCTCGGCAGTAAGACCCATTCCGGCGTCGAGATGGAGCCATGGGGGAAGCCCTGCGACGACTTTGCCTTTGACCTGGCCAAGCCCAGACGGACGACGGATGCTTATATCGTCAGCGAGCAGAACAGTCACCATGTTCGGTTCGAGATGCATCGCGATGCAGATGCCCTGCGCACGTTTATCGATGGGGTAAGTGTTCAGTAATTCTTATGCTTAACCGAGCAGATCATGTACTCATAGCAAGGCCATCTTCTCTCCCGCGCCTGATCGTGCACTGCTATGGGACTTTTCAGCCCAGACAGGACACAGTGGGAATTTTAGCGACATTCTACACGTCAAGGTGTCGTCCGACGACAAAAGTGCCGCGCAGATTGCCATCAGCGCTGCCAACATGATGAATCATCCTTGGCACCTGCACGGTCAAGCCTTTCAAGTCGTTGGCTGGGGCAAGGGTGTCTACGGCTCCGGCAAGACAGTGTGGAATATGGAAAATCCTATGCGGCGAGACACTGTCACTATTCCTGGCAACACACACATAGTCATCCGCATCAAGGCAGATAACCCGGGCATCTGGGCGCTACACTGTCATATCCAGTGGCATGCCGAAGGTTTGATTCTCGTCTATTTGGCGGTCATGCAAAGACTAACGATTGCAGGCGGTATGTTTGCCATGACGGCCCAGAGGCTAGAGGCGCTACAGGAGCTTCTACATAGCGTCGATGGAGACTACTCGCAGAAATTTTGCCATGTTGCACCAGTATAATGAAACAGCTCGTCATATATGTACGATAGACATGTGAGGCTAAAGAAGGTATAGATCAGCAAATCCCCAGAGCCATATTGGCTGGATCTAAGAAATGACAGCCCCGAAGAGCATCGACGTACTGCTATCTATTTTAGAAGTACAAATCAATCGGCCTAGTCAATTGGAAGAGATAATACTCTAGGCAAACACTTTGTAAGACACGGTCTCCTTACTTAGCAGTCAGGAAACAGCATTGCGACGGGCCCGATTACATTGAGTGGGTCTTTGAAGCGCACACCCTTGTCTAAGCTGCTGATGCTCTTGATCTCGTCTTTAGTTCGGTCATATTCGAGGGCCTCCAAAATCTCCTGTCGGCGAGTAGAACCGCCACTCTTGCGTAATGCCTCTCTAAGCGGACCAGCACAATAGCACCTGCGCTGGCGTATTGCCATGCGCTGCCGCTATGGCCTAGACCACTAGTTGCATAAACAGCGACAAGCAGTTTTTAGCCCGCATCATACCAAGCTCGAGAAAGCTGGTCGGGCTAAAGGAGGAATATTCTGTCACGCGAAGACCCTGGTCCTTTGCAAGCTGCACAAGCGTCGGCTGCACCAATTACGGGTGATGCTCGATCTGCAGGATGGTCGGCTTGAGCGATGCGTAGTTCGTGACCGCTTAAGCCGCAGAGAAGCTCTTCACCGTCGGCCAAAATATCAAGAGAGCGGTCGAATTCGCAGAAGAAAGGCTCCCAAAAAGACGTGCTTATGCAGCTTCCTTAGCCCTAGTCGGGCGGCGGCCCAAGCGGCTTAGCCGCCTAGAGATACCTTACTTGGCCGGCTCTATGAGCTGGCTTCAAGGCAATCGCCATAAACGCGATAGGTAACCCGCATCAGCCTGCCCTAAGGCGGCTGCTAGCCGAAATGTGTGCCGGTCTGTATATTAGTCGCCCTCGTCTAGACGCCCTTTAGTATACAGAACGGGCACCACCCCAACTCCATAGCCCTGGACGGCAGCCGGCCTTATAACCAGCGCGCCGCCCCGTCGCATACCCCACGGGAGGTTGCTGCTCACACAGCGCGACGATAAAATTCAATCAATCAATCAACCGTGCTTGTGTAACGGGCTGGGCCCGTAAGAGGCCTCAGGCACCGTCGGCCGACCGTATACCACGTGATCTCGCACGATCCTCGCACGTGCCGTGCACGTGCCATATCCGCAGAGCCCCTATTTCTGACATCCCACGATAGGGGGACTCTTTCGCTTCTTTTCTTCTCTTTCTGTAATGCGTTCCTATTGACAGATACGGCATTAGTCAGTTGAATACACTCGCTCTTGACCCCTTACAGCTTGGCGCGTAGATTCTGCACCAGCGCGAACCACGCGTTGATTTTTTCAGGATCTTCACAGAGGGCTCTCTGGTAGTCGTAGGCACGATTAAAACGCGTCTGGAGGTTTGGTTGTCGTTTGACGAAGTTAGATGCCCAGCGCTTTCCGACACGTCCCGCGTCGCGCTCTGCCAGCAAAACATTGGCCATATCTTCCACGTCCGCCAGCCTGGGCGGAAATCCTCGCGCATCCAGGTCGAGAATATATTGAAGAAGAGCATTCTCTTCCAACTCTTTCAATTTCGAAGAATTGGCGCGGGTGTCTTGTCGAGCGCGTCGGCCGTTCATTCTGTTCTGTAGTGTTCTGCGATTGACTTTGTACAAGGTGGCAGCTTGTCGGACACGTAATTTTTCGGAGTTTTTGATAGCTTGGAGAGCGAGGAGTAGTGTACTTTCTTTTGAAGATGAATCCATCGTTTGTTGTCGAAAAATGATATGTTAAAGAAAGAAGTTTAGTGGTAAGTGGCTAACTCGCTTGTGCGGCTAACTCGCTTATCACCTACGTTAGCTCAACTCTCCTCTATACTTAAGCCCCCCATCTTTTCTTGACTTCTTATCACACATATCTCGTAAGATGAAGCACTGTTCCACAAACAGTAAATATTTCTACTTTTTTGAAAGATACAAGTACCCGTACTCGTCGGAAGCGGTATGGTCAGTACTCGTCAAACAACAATAGGATGCCGGGGGCTCTCTTTTAGAATCTCCTTCCCCTCTTGGTAATCGCCTACACGGCCATCGTCGTCCCATAATGCAGCGAGAACTTGACGCTGCCCCTTCCATGGCGATCGCGAGTGCATAACCGCATAGTTCTGTCTGTTAGTGGAAGAAAGAAAGTGAACATAGACGACTTACATCAAGAAGGACCAGGTCGCCTTTCTCCCAGTGGACCAAGACTTGTGACCCCTCGGCAAGAGACAATGCTAGATTTAGGTACTCTTTTTCGATTTTTTCGCCATCGCCATAGATAGGTGGTGGATGATATGACGCGTCGTCACCGCTGTAGGGCGGCTCCGTGGCGCCGTGGTGGACGCTGCGACCCCAGGCGCTGGTCACATTGCCGAACCACGAGGCCAGGTCAAAGTCGGTGTGTTTTCGAATGACTAGTTGTTGTAAGAGAATGCGGGCAAAAATGAAAAACTGAAGAGCTTACGTGGCACAGTATGCGTGACTGTTAGGCTGCCGTCATCGTTCCAGACAAAGTTGTTACTATGGCGGCGGACCTCGGTCTCAATTTTCTGACGCGCTGTAGCCGCATCATCGGTCGGCAGGATGTGCTGGCCGTATGCGCCGTAGACGCTGGTGCCCGTGTTGGAGCGAACGTTTTCAGTGCCGTAGCGGTAGACGTAGCGGACGCCTTTGCGAAGGAGTTTGTCGTAAAATTCGGGAGCTTTCTCGCGAATGACGGCGGCGAGACCGATGCTTGATGTAATGGGCGTCTCGCCACCAGTTTCGGGTACTTCCAAGGCGGAAAAAGTCAGCCAGGCAGGGTTGATGGTTGACCAGCCATATTCGTTGTGTGGCCAGATGGGGAGTTCCGGGGGTCTAGATGCGAGGAGACAATATGTAAGCAAGGAAGAAAAAAACACGAGATTACAGGGCACAATTACCTGCCCTTCATTGGCTGTTTTCACATTTTCAGCTAGAACAGTGCGCATCGGTGGCCGGCCAACTTCTTCGTGGGCCCGAAAACCGAAAGCATGGGCGACATCACTGTAGTCTTGTGGCGTCTGGATGGGGATGCCCCGGAAAAGGACAGCACCGCCATGCCGCTTAACCAGCTCGAGAAGTTTTCCTGATTTTGACAGCTCGTGGATGGCTTCAATGTAGCTAGCGAGAGAGGCGTCTGGTTTGGTCGACGTAGCCTGCAGGGCCAACGGAAAGGATGCCTCCCAGCCGAAGCCGAGCTTCTGCGTGCTTTGCTGGCCGGCAAAGGCAAACTCGTCAAAGAAAACTGACATGGTCGGCTACCTGTATGACTCCTGATTTTTGTGGTTGGTGCTGCTCGATAGTTAGCCGTAATAAGACCTCTTCCTGGCTGGGTTGAATACCGGAACCGGCGATACGTTATATACAGGGCCGATGGCGTGCGGGCGCTAAATACAGACAACCGGCACCAACAAAACGCTATATACAGGGTCGATGGCGTGCGGGCGCTAACTGCCGACCCGGTAATTTGGTACTGGTAAGCCTAGCTACGTAAATCTCTGCGGCTGTCAAAAAACGTGTCTTAGGTTTCGGGCTGAACCCGGGATCGGCTAGCCAATATTCGTCGTATATAGTGCAGATGGCATCATTATGAGATTTAGACCTGTATCTGTATAAATAGAGGCGGTAATATGAATAATGTGAAATATGTTCTGCTATGGAAAAGCAAAACAGACACTATGGCAGAGACAGAAACATCAGCCACCGAAAAGCAAGTCAGTCTGACGACAGCCGAAGATGTGCAACCCGGCGAGAGGTATCACTGGTTCCGGGGTGTCTTTTTCCAGGCCACCCTTGTCGGCTTAGCAGCCTTTGCAGCACCCGGATTATGGAATGCCATGCAGTCGGTCGGTGCCGGCGGTGAACAAACGCCGTTTCTGGTGATGTATGTAACGATGCCCAATGCAATATTTCCACTAATGATTAGGGCCGGAAATGCTGTTCTGTTCTCGCTTATGACCATTACCTGTCTCTCGGGCAGCCTTATTGCCAACCGGATCGGCCTTAAATACACGCTAATGATTGGTACGACCGGATTTGTGCTCTACTCAGCCGCGTTATACACCAACAACCGCTACGGTACGAAATGGTTTATCTACGTCGGCTCAGCTGCCTGCGGTATAACGGCCGGTATGTTTTGGGCGGCCGAGGGAGCCATTATGATCAGCTATCCCGAGCCTAAACGTCGCGGCCGCTACTTGTCGTACTGGCTGTGCTACCGCAACAGTGGCAGCATTCTCGGTGGAGTAATCAACTTGGGCTTCAATGCCAAGGGAAGCGCTACTGGCAAGCTGGACTGGCGGACTTATATCGCCTTTGTTGTGCTGCGTGAGCGACCCTGTTCCGTACTCTTATCGTCTCCTAACAAACAGAATGCTTTGGACCTGTTGCTGGCTTCTTTCTGTCGCCTCCGGAAAAAGTCCGTCGTCGCAATGGCACGCGCGTCACCCCTGTTCAGCGCATTTCGGATAAGGAAGAATTGCGTGCTCTAGCGCGCGTCGCCTCTCGTCCAGAAATCTTGTTGCTGGTTCCCTTTTTTATCTACATCAACTGGAGCCTACCCTTTATCAGCTCATACCTGTCGAAATATTTTTCCGTCCGCGCCCGTGCCTTGGCATCGCTCATCTCGGCCCTTGCACAGATTACGGCCACGATGCTCATGGGCACCTTTCTCGATTGGTCACGGTTTTCACTGGCGACACGCGCACGAGCGGCGTTTTTGTTTATGTTCTCGCTTATCGGTGGCTGTTGGATCTGGGGCACGGTCGTGCAAAACGATTACAGATACAGCAAACCATCACTGGACTGGGTCGACAGCGACTTCGGCCGTGGATGGGCGCTGTATATCATGTGGCAAGTGAACTGGGCGCTGACATACAATTATGCGTACTGGATGGTGGCGAGTCTGGCACGCGATGCGTCAGATGTGCCACGGCTTACAAGCATTATCCGGGCGATTGAGAGTGCTGGTCAGTGTGTTTCGTCGGGCATTAGCTCGACGTCAACGCCACTTATTACGCAACTTGGCATAACCTTTGGCCTGTGGGGTCTCGCATTCATTCCGACCTACATTGTTATCCACCAGATTGGCAAGAAGTTCATTGGCTTGTCACGGATTGTTGAAGAAGAGGAGGAGTAAGATACGAAGACGCCGAAATGGACTGATAGGGAAGTATATAGTTATCTAATCAAATAACTAACTAACTAGTTAATGTATTATTTATATGGCGGCCAAAAATTCGGAGATGAGTACTAAATACGACGTCGAGAGACGCTCTTTCACAACGATTGTATGTCTGCTGCTTCAAGTTTTTTTTTTACAGTTTCTCAATTTACTTTTCTCATTACAGTCCGGTATTAAAATAGCCCGATATATTGTCATGCATGGCTTTTTGTTACGAGATATCTGGCTTCTTGCCACTTTGCAACATGTGAAATTGCCAACCTTGCTGCAAGTGAATGTCTGCAGCAATCCTGTTCAGCCACAAGGTTGGCACGATCGGTATCCAAAACTCGCACTTTTCTGTGCGCAAGATCTCCACCCCAGCAGCCCACAGATTCCGGCTTCCGTTTATATCCCCCGTTGCCATCTGGGCGTGAGCCATAGATATATAAATCATAGCTGCCGTAAATCCGTTAAGTGCCTTGAGGGTGTGCATCTTCTCGATTTCCTGAAGGGCATACCTCCATCGCAGCATTGCTTCTTCGTAGTCGGCTCCAAGATGGGCGATGCGGGCCGACGCAAGGAGACCTCGCATGTACAGCTGCTGATTGTAAAGATCATCGATAGAGGGAGGGGTGGCAACTTTCAGCAGCCCCAACATCTGTTCGGCAGCATGGAACTGGCCCATTCCAATTTTGGCCTCTAGCAAGGACAAGAGGAGCCGGCGATAGGGTCGACGTTCATGCTCAGCCTCGGCGGTACCGTCCAACTCTGGTTGGAGAATTTCGGAAGCCTTTGTGTACTCTTGCGCCTCGCAATAAATGTCGGCTAGACGTCCGACAATTAAACGGCGGGTATTGATGCGGATAGGATTGGTCGAATTCAGAGAGAGAAACTGTTCGAGCGACCCTCGAGCCTGGTCAAAATCTCCTATAGACTGAAAGAAACGTGCCGCCGCGCTTTGGAGGCGAGACATGACCTCTATTTCAAGCGTGGATGGTGGCTGTTTCGCCTCCCACTTGTAGATGAACAATGACACGTCGCTGTCGTAACACTTTAGCTTGTTGTCGATCTGCGAGATATGGAGGCGTCCCTGGAGCGCTAGATCCCGGCGAGTAGCTGGCTGTAAGCCTTGCCAAAAAAATTGGCGAATATGTGCCTCCGACTTGATAAACTCGCCGTCCAGGCGTTGCAGCACGCTCTCAAAGAGAACCACGGAAGCGTGAAGATAATATGGCATCGACTTGCGAAGGAAGGTCCTAGCCATTTGTACAGCTCGACGGCGGATGGGAACCCCATCACGTTCGCAAAAGTATAAAATCGCATCAACCACTTGAGTGCGTAGTGGCTCTTGCACCCTTTTTTCCTTGGCTGTCGTCTCTAGCAAGGGCCAGATGACTTTTTTCACAGGTGCGGGCCTATTGGTAAGTACTTGTCCAGTCCATCAAACGCTTGTGAATTTGGATAATCATACCAGTCGGTATTCCCCTCGTAGCAAGGCGGGCAGGAAAAGCATATCAACCGTAAAGCCACAGTTTTGAGCTCCTCGAGTGTTTGTGGAAGGAGAGACTCTGTGTAGAAGCGGCCCAGCTCTGGGCTCAAAGACCGTGTGATAATACCGTCTTCCTGGACAGACATGGCGATACATGGGCTTATCATCGCCTGGGAAAGCCGTGCTGTGTCAGACATCAAGCCAACGAGCCCAACTGGAAGACCGTATTCATTAGCGCCAGTGCTCTCCACCTCTCCGTCAGCACCCCATCGTCGCTGAGGCTTGCAAAGACCTTGCAGTATTAAGTCGGGAATTCCAGAGCCACCTAATGCGTGAAGCAGCAGGTGCAGTTGTTCTGTAGCCGGAATAATATCACTGTAACCAAGAAACAAATTTTGATACGAGCATGATGGTGGGAGGCCTTTGATATTGCGAGTTAATAAGTGTCCTGAAAGACCAGGTCTGATTAACTAACCCTGCAGCTGGCTTATGATTAGGCGCTGGACAAAATCGGCGTAACGGTCGACCAGGGGTTGAAAAGTGCTGAGATGGCTAAATACCTCCTCGTCATGCATTACGAGGTACCTCTCGTAGCTAGTCACGTTAGATGAATGACTCTTAACACTCGGACAAAGGCAGGACATATTTTACATATTTTCTAACTTACGTCGAGTGGGGAATTTCTAGCGGAAGCCAGAAGAGGGTGCCTAGACCGCCAAGCTTATGAGCGATTTTTAAATATTTTCGCCCTGAATTCTTCAGGTCTGCATAGTTCTGATTTCGTGGAAGCAGCATAGATAACTGGGGTGTCACTAGCTCCCGAACACCCAGCTTTGATCGCAGCAGTATGATTACGCATGTAAGACGCCGCTGTAGGCCTGCTAGGACGGTGTCGTCAGATAGCGCCCAGAATCCATCAATGTCGTCCCTAAAGCGCTCGCACAACTGGTCGGTGGGCGCCAGGTCGACTGACTCCACGAATAATGCCTTCATCGACCGGTGACTGTTGAGAGTGATCCTGTACTGAACATTTTGGGTGAGAGACTTTGACTGTGCCAAGATCTCACGCAGGTAGCCAAGATGGATGTTGAGGACAGTTGCTAGCCCGCTTGCCCTACATTCGTTAAAACATTGAGCAAGCTGGTGAATCGTGCTGCAGAGGCAAGGTTCCATGATCGGAGACCGATATCTGAATAAGCTCCGTTGCGTTTGTCGAGTTGTGTGTGTTCAGTGTGAGAAAATTATCCAAGTAAGCCGATAGGCAATGTTAATTTCAATATGCCTCATGTTTTGTATTTTTCGCTATCTCGCGTGCCTTGGCGGGGTTCCTTCTTAGTAATCTGATTGATAAAATTGATAACGTGGTTGATAAGCGAGCGACGCAGATAAGCGAGCGACGCACTTCCCACATCCCCCATAACAAAAAGCTCAATTACACAACCACAACAAGTGAAATCAATTCAAATTACGCCATTTGTCGATCCACACGAGACGGATAAAACAAAAGGTACAAGTGAATAGGTGTAGATTCGCTGTTGAATGCAAGTCACTCTAGATCCTGTACGTCCTCCTCTTCCTTGAGGCGGGTATACAGTTGATCTGGTGGTGAAGCTTCTTGTCTCCTCCAAAGTAGAAACACACAAATTGGTGGGCAAATTACTCCTGTAGGGACCGCTCCTCGCGCTACCCCTATCTTTCGGATCTTGCCCAGTGGCCACGTGTGCCCACACGTGACCACGCGGGCGCCCACAGCGCTCCCAGACGCATTTATACCGACGCCATTAGTGAAATCACGACCACGACGTCACACCAAAGACGAGGTAAAATTAAATTTCAATACATCTTATATATCTACACAACTATCAGATCAACATCCAATTTTCTTTTATTTTTTTCGTCTACTCGTTGTGCTTCCATTTTGCTTCAAAGTTGTGATGTCGTCGTCGACTCCTGCTTACTAATTTCGTGGTCATTTCGTGGTCAAAAACGTCCAAATAGAGTTAGCGCTTTAAATTCTGCACTAAACCTGTTTTGGTTCTGCTGGGTGGGCTGCATCTCTATGACCACGGTTTGTTTGTTTGTTTGTTTGTATTTTAACGTCGCGCCGTATTAAGCGGCAACCTCCCGTAGGGTATGCGACGGGGCGGCGCGCCGGCCGTAAGGCCGGCTGCCGTCCAGGGCTATGAAGATCGGGTGGTGCCCGTGCTATATACTCAGGAGCGTCTAGATAAGGACTACTAATATACAGACAGGCACCCATTTCGACTAGCAGCTGCCAGAGGGCAGGCTGATGTGGGTTACCTATTGCGGTTATGGCGCTTGCCTTGAAGCCAGCTCGTGGAGCCGGCCAAGTAAGAGGAATCTCGAGGCGGCTCAGCCGCTTGGGCCGCCGCCTGGACGCGTACGCGATGCCAACGAAGTTACGGAGTAGAGAATGATTCTATCTGTACGGTGGGAGCCTACACGATTCGAGGAGGATGGAACGGAGGAGACCAATAACATAAATACTACCAATAACATAAATACTCATACTTGTTCCTCCAGCCATCTTGTTCCTCCAGCCATCTTGTTCCTCCAACCATCTTGGCGTCATGGACATCCACCCGTTTTTTCAGCTGTATGAGTTTCGGCTGGTCGCCTGCACGATATGCCAGTTTGCCTGCATTGCAAAGGAAGTCGCCAGCCACCTACGAGAACGACATCAAGACATTCCACGAAAGCAGCAGCGCGCCGTTGCCCAAGCGATCCAGCAACTCGACATTTTCCAAAACCAGGGCGAGTTGACTGCTCTCCAGTTCCCGGCACCGTCTCATCCGCCCATTGAGTATCTTCAACCGCCTAGAACGGACGGGAGACAATGTGTCGCGTGTGGATACATCTCTACCGACCCGCGGAAGATCCGAGCCCATTGCCGGACACAGCATCAATGGCAGAATTCGCAAGGCAAAGGCCGGCCCGCGAAGGAGAGCGAGGACCCCAATGCACGGCCGTGGCGTGAGCAGGTATGGTGCCAGCGGTTCTTCCACTCGCGCATGGCCAGCCGCTGGTTCGAAGTCAGCCGCACGCCCGCTTTCAAGCCGACGACGTCGGAACAGCCCGTCCTGCCATGCGCATACGGCCATGCCCAGTCCACAGCCAGTCTCGCCAACATAGCCTTCGTCAACAAGGTCTGTGCACAAGAAGCACGGGCGCGTGCGCGCGAGCCATTGGCGGATGGCGCCGCCGACCCCGAATCGGAACGGGACACGTTTCTTCACCACAACCGCTGGCTCGAACGGACGCAGTGGCCCACGACGTATGCAGGCGTCGGACACGATCTGCTCTGCGGACTCACACGGCTGCCGGACCGCCAGCACCTCGACCAGGACTACCTGGTTGGCAACGACAGCGACGGAACGAGCGACGCAAGCAGGCCAGGCGTGTGCAGCCCGCGCCAGGACGAGCAGCGGATTGCATGTCTCGTCGATGCCGTGGATCGGATGCTCGGCCGGTGCGAGACTACGGTTCGCTACACCGGCGAACCGCTGCTTTGTTGGCTCTATAGCTGCGACCCACAACGAAGTAGGGCCCACCCGTTTGAGATGCCGTTGCCAGGGACAAGGCTACGCTACGCACGGGTGTGGAAGCGGTGTCTTGCTTTTGTTTTTCGGTGCTGCCGGATGTCGGCCGAAGAGCGGCGGCGTGCTACGAAGGGGGTTGTGCGTCCAAAGGTGCTGGAGGAGGTCGAGGCGATCTGGCAGCACCGCTTCTGGGCGTGCACCGATTCATCTTCTGGGCGATGGCCAATCGACGATGTCGTTGTTGGCCCAGGCGAGTCGGACGGGGTTGGGAGCGGGGACGGGAGTGACGAAGAGGGGAGAGACGATGGCATTGGCGAGAATCATCCCACCGGCATGGAGGACAGCGACGACGGCGACAACGGCGAGGTCGAGGAGGACGACGACGACGACGGCGAGGTTGACGACGACGACGACGACGGCGAGGCGGACGACGACGACGACGGCGAGGCGGACGACGACGACGACGGCGAGACAAACCTTTTCCCGCCACTACGTCAGCCGCGTTCGCTGCCCTGTCCTGCAGCAGACGTACAGGAAGCAGCCCAAGAGGTTCTCGCGCTTTTGTTTCATCTCAGCATAACGATCAGCACCGAAACACTCCTCAACGGCCAACCCAGCTCGACGCTTCTGATCTACTTCAGTGGGATTCTTGGTCTCACACCGGACAGCAAAGGCTTCTCTCTTGCGCGGAACTACACGACCGTCCTCTCCGCCCTGATCTACATCCAACGCGTGCTCTTACTCGAGTGGACGCTCCCGCTCCAGGCATACCCACACATCCATCTACCGCAGCGGCCACTCACACGCCAGCTCGACAGGCTACAAGACGTACGGCGCAAAAGCCTCACAGCTGGGTGCGACGGGCCGTTTGATGAACTCTTTCGTCTTCGATGCTACGGCAAGGCATGGGCAAAGGACGAGCCACCGTCTGTGTTTCTTCGGTGGAGCGACGACGGGCAGGTGGTCTCGTATAACGACGAGATGCATCTTAGCATGCAGAAGTTCCGGGCTCTCGCCGACTACTTTGTGACGGCAACCGAGACGCTGTACACACGGCTATTGTGCGGAAGCCGGCCGTTCATCGATCTGGCGCAGCTCCGGGACGAAATCAGCAACACGCAGGTGGACTTCTCGTTTGTGAACTACCGTGCCAACGAGCTCGGACTAGTGGATCTACAGCTCTTGACCAAGGGCAACATCTGCGGCCGTACTGGTCTGGTGCACAAGGGCGGGTGGAACCGGGCGGCCGTGGTCGGCTATCTGAGGACGGTCGACGAGCTCGAGAGGATGCTGGTCGGCGGCTTGTACACAGCATGTGGGCAAGCCCCGCGGGCGGAGGAGCTGCTCACGCTGCAACTAGCCAACGGACCCCACGGGACTCGGAGCGTTTACATCTGGAATGGTTCGCTTGTCTACATTACGCGCCACCACAAAGCGAAGCGGGCGACAAACCACGAGTTTTACGTGGCGCGGTTCTTGCCAGAACGGCTGGGGCAGACGATGGCTGGGTATTTGGTCTACGTGCGGCCATTTGCAGACCTGTTGTGGCGGCACGTGTTTGGTGCAGAGGGACACCCGCAGCCAGCAGCTTCTCAGCGGCGCTTCTTGTTTGAGCGGTACCGCAAGGGGCCGGCCGGCTCGTTTCTTAGCAAGATTCTCCAGCATGCCACCGAACGTGCATGGGGCAAGGGTCGGAACAGCCGGCAGTACCGGCAGCTCTCGATTGGCATCGCGGAGAAGCACGTACGGGAGGTGGTGCGGCCATTCAACATCTACGACGACCGCAGCGCGGAGGCGGATCTGAACACGGCGATTGCATGGCAAAGCGGGCACCGGCCGCTGCAGCGAGGCATCTCGTACGGGCTCGACGCGGCCTATCCGACACGGCTGCAGCCATCGCTGCTGCGGGCGTACGAGTGGGCGTCGACGCGGTGGCATGTCTTTCTTCGACAGGCGAGCCGGGCGGGGCCGCAGCAGGTGACGACAGACGTGCCGCACGACGAGCTGGGGCAGCGGGCTCCGGGACGCAAGCGGGCGTCTTCGTCCGGCAGAGCAGAGCACGGCAGCAGCAAACGGCAGAGAGTTGGAGACACCACGCCCGCAACAGCCGCGACCCCCGCAACAGCTGCGATCACGGCAACAGCCGCGACCACTGCAACAGCCGCGACCACTGCAACAGCCGCGACCACTGCAACAGGAATGGAGTCGGCCGCATGCCCCAGACCATGCCAAGGCACCGTTCCGATGGAGACCAACTGGCTCAAGCGGCCACCACCACTCCTTCCCGTTGGGCCGTTTGTCGAGCCGCGGTTCGAAGCCAAGAAGTGGGACGACGTGCTGTACATCGACCAAGAGAATCGGGTTCTTATCTGCAAGTTGTGTCGCCATGCAGTTATGCCAGGAAAGGGGATAGAGTCGCACTTGCGAAATACTCACCAGATCCGTGGGGCTGTATGTCGCGAGGCGGTCTTGCACTGCTCGCGATTTGTTTTTATTCACCCGGCCAAAGAAGCGCTACCAGCGGACGGGTCACGCGCGTCCGCCGAGCTCCCCATATACTCTGGCTACCGTTGTACTCAGTGTTCGTATCGATCTCGAATTCGAGATCGCCTTACGAGCCATTGGCGGCTCTCTGCACACCAGGCAGACGGCGCCAAATACGAAAATGTCACGCTCCAATCGTGGTGCAAAGGAAGGCATGCCCGGTACTGGATTGTGCAGAACTAGGCCTTCTTCTAAGAGGTTGGTTGATAGACAATGGATAGGAGTGCGAGAGAAGAAAGAGTCCTGTTCTCACTAGTGGGCCACTAATGTCGAATAAAAAAGGTGGAAAAAGGAGATACTTGCGTGAAAATTGCTCCAGGAGTCCAAAGTATCGCGTTTCCAAGACGTTTGCGACTGGCCATTGCTCCCTGGATATTTGACGCCGATAAGGAGGAGAGCAAAACAGAACAAAAGCACACGCCACGCCCCTTGCAGGGGGGAAAAACCTCTCGTTCGTGTTGTGGTGGAGACGGGGCTGCACAAGCGGACGGACGCGCTACGGGAAGACGGGAAGACGGGGCGTGGGTGTAGAGGGCGTGTGGGGCGGATGGCATAGGAGGGGCTCTGACTGGAGTAGGGGATAGACAGCAGGGGGATTGGGCGGGCAGGCGATTGCAGGCAGAGATGGTGGCGACTAGGCGGTGGACCAGGCGGGTGTAGGAGCAGTACTTGGAGGTGGGGTGAGGAGGAGTGGAGGGAAAGAGCGAGAGAGGGGGGCAGCGAGTAAAGAGAAGAGGGTGAGTGAAGACGGAGTAAAGAGAAGACGGTGAATAAGAAGAGCAAAGAGAAGACGGTGAGTCAAGAGAAGACGGTGAGTCAAGAGAAGACGGTGAGTCAAGAGAAGAGCAAAGAGAGGACGGTGAGTGAAGACGGAGTAAAAAGAAGACGGGGAATAAAGAGAAGAGCAAAAAGAAGACGGGGAATAAAGAGAAGAGCAAAGAGAAGACGGTGAATAAAGAGAAGAGCAAAAAGAAGACGGGGAATAAAGAGAAGAGCAAAACAGAAAGAAAAGCACAGAGAACAGAGGAGCACAGGTAGAGAATTCAACAGGGTAATGGAGAAAAGAGGAGACGCAGGAGGGGTTCTAGAAGGAGAGGGTAGAGGGAAAAGGAAAGCAGAAACAGGCAATGAGGAGAAAGAATTAGCAGAAGGAGTGAGGAAAACAGATTCAGCAGAATGAGGAGAAAAGCGATGAAGCAGCAAACAAGAGACAGAATTAGCAAAGGGAATGCGGAGAAAAGCGATGAAGCAGCAAACACATCAACAAGCAAAGGGAATAGAGGGTGCGGGAGATCAAGAGTACAAGGAAGAAAAGAGGAGGGGGAAAGAGAGGAGACAGTGTAGTGTAGTGTAGTGTAACGCGTGGGCGGGAAGGCGGAGCGACGAGGGTGGCTGCGTGCTTGATGGACGGCGGTGCGAGCGGTGGAGGAGGGTGCTGGCGAGGCAGGGTAGTGTAGTGTAACGCGTGACGCCGGAGCGACGAGGCTGGGCTGCGTGCTTGATGGATGGATGGATGGCAGTGGAGGATGGCAGTGGAGGGTGGCAGTGGAGGATGGCAGTGGAGGGAAGGATGGATGGATGACAGAGATGGACGACAGAGACGGACGACAGAGATGGACGACAGAGAAGAGATGTGCCCTACACTAGCCTTAAGGGGATAGGGTTTCGCGTAGGGTTAGGGTTAGGGTTAGGGTTAGGGTTAGGGTTAGGGTTAGGGTTAGGGTTAGGGTTAGGGTTAGGGTTAGGG